>CM019154.1:4769860-4927138 GCA_009733165.1 Naja naja | reverse complement strand
TCAGATATGCAATGCAGATTCCAGATGGATGAGCTGTATCGATAATTGGTCTAAAATGTTTTATATGCTCTAGTTAGTAATACAATATCACCAGAGATAAAGCTCACATGAGATTAGGTTTACAATTCTTAATGCCTTTTTGGCTATGTTGTTACAGTGGGTTCTAGCAGTTAGATCATTAGAGATGAGTATGCTAAGGTTCAGAGTGGGGTCATCTACAAGATCATGTCCATTCAGCTCGTATTTTGTTTTCTGATTTTGGTGCCAATATGTAGGTAGGGCGTTTGTTTGTTGTGATTTGAAGCCACTTGTTTGACCATTCTGACATAGTTAGGGTCTTTTGAAGGGTAGCAGTATTGTCAGTGGTGTTGAATAGTTTTACATCATCAGCAAAAGAACACAGTTGCTTTTAATGTGATCACAAAGGTCATTTATGTAAAGTAAATATGTAAAGAGTTGGCCTAGAATGTTGCCTTGAGGGACACCACTGTTGACAGATATGGGATTTGATAGAGCTCCTATTTTGACCATTTTTACCTGTTTGACAGGAATGCATTTATCAATTATGCAGGTGTCCAAAGATGCCATAAGATTTTAGTTTTAGAAGTAGTTTGTCATGTATAACTGAATCAAAGGCTTTACAGAAGTCTATGTAAATAGCGTCTATTCCTTTGCCCTGATCGAGTTGTGTAGTCCATATGTTTTTGCAATGTAGAGTTGCAGATTAGGATAATTTTTTCTGAAACCAAATTGTTTGTTAGAGTAGGTTGTTTGCCTCTAAGTGGAGGATAATGGATTGGTTAATAATTGATTCCATGACTTTGCAGGTGACATAACACGAAGAGATTGATCTGTAATTTTCAACTAGGCTGGGGTCTCCCTTTTTGAAGATGAGGCTGACTGTAGCTAGTGACCATAGGATGGGCAAGGAGCTGGTCCTGAAAGATTTTTGGAGATTATGCTTAGAGATTCTGCTATGGCAATGGAAAGTTTTTTTTAAGAATAAGGCACATAGTCCGTTGGATCCAATAGATAGTGATGGTTTTAGATTGCATAATGCTTTTTCAACATTATCTTCTGAAAAATCGATATGTATTAGATCATTGCAATTGTCTGTGGTTCGACTATAAAATATTGGGCATGGCGGTTGCTGTTTACAAAGACTGAGCCAAAATGTTAAAGAGGTTGGCTTTAATGGTTTAATTTTACAGTCTTTACCAGTAGGTCCTTTTAGTGGTGGAATGGATCTCGAGTCTTTAAGATTGTTGTTTACAAAATTATAGAAGCCGGGTGGATTTCATGTGCAGAACGTTTTCTTCTTGTTTAATGTGATAATTGGTGCATTCAGTCTTTATCTGGTAGCATAATATAACATAAGAATGTTATGTTATATTATCTGGTGGCATAACTTAACCTAAGAATGTTATGTTCACATGTTATGTTAAATGTGGCCATTTAATCCTTCTAAAAATGAATGAAGCCAGGTTTAGTCTCCCAAAACTTCTGAAAACTGTACAGAAAATAATGAAATTTGGTGAGTGAGGAGAAGCTGTTAAAAAAAAAACAGAGAGAGAAAGAAAGAGAGAATTCATCAATCCTGCTGGGCTGCAGAGAACCGACCCTTCTGTCCAGTTCTCCAATACACCCATATTGAAGAGGCAGTTGCTAATAACTCTTACCCTTCCTCCCTCATATTCCCTATTATTGAAGGAGGCATTTCCTTCTCATTAGGTCTGTGCTGAATCCACCATTCTGGACAAATATTGTCCAGTTTCCAATCTTTGTGGGGAAGGTTATAGAAGGTGGTTGGATAGAAGTTCTGGAGGATCTTGGATAAAGGGATTATCTTTATCTGATTTAGCTCAGTTTCAGATAAGGGTATATACTATGGAGACAGCAGTGATTGTGCTTCTCAAGGTGCTTTGTTGAAAGCTGATGCTTTCATCCTTGTGCTCCTTGATCTCACAGCAGCTCTCAATACTGTTGACCATGACATTCTTCTTTACTGGTTGTGGGGAATGAGAGTGGGAGGCACTGGGCTGCATTAGCTTGCCTCTTTCCTCAGGGATTGTTCCTGTGGGAGTGGATAGATTGCACCAATGGGATCTCATTGTGTGGTGTCCCAGAGCTCAGTCCTCTCTCCCATCCTGTTTAATTCCTATTGAAACAGTTGAGTGAAATCATCCATGAGTTTGGGGTTTGATATAATGGTACTCTGATTCTATTAAGTGGGAACTGGAACTGGTCCTTGTCAGGTTTGAAAGGTCAAAGAAAAATGTCTTAGAAGTAAATTATCATTTTATTTTTGTCACAACAATTTGAATGGTGCAATTTATAATGAAATGTGTTCTTTTAACTATAATGCAGTATCTGTATTGCCTCTGAATTTATTGGCACAAACTTGCCTGCAGAAAACATGGCTTCCCTTTCTTTTTAAGGGCGAACACAATCTGTAGGTTGAATTTGGAGCAATCCTTGTTAACATGAAGTTCCATTTATACTGTGGAAAACAGCCCAAACAGTCAGGATGGAATGTCTGTGATTTATGCTGAACTTTCAATGGGATAGTCTTGAAGCTCATTATAAGAATCTCTCTGGCAATTTGTCAGCAATTTGTAATTTCCATATGATGAGATAGCAAGATAGCTTTCAATGAAATACCTTAGTGTTCTGTGATACTTTTGTAGCCACAAGAAAGGATGGGATTTTAAAGTGTTTCTCACAGGTTAAAAAAAACTCTCTACAGGAAACAAGATATATGTGGCATAGAAAGCTTTGCCTTTGAAAAGAAATGTAACCACATCCATCAGTACTAAAACTGAAGTCTTTAGTCAACAAAGGGGACTGAAAAATCAGTTCTAAATGCTTTGAAATATAAATCCCAAGAAAATGCAATTATGCAAACACACTCTTACACACATGCAGACACACAGAGAAGTTTTATTAAAATATTTAATTATACAACTATTGTGTCATAGTATACCAAGTTGCAAATCAAATAAGGTTGTAGTATATGAAATGATAGCGCTTGTCTCCATTCACTATTTTAATAGAGACTACCATGTAACCAGCCTGCATAAAGGGGAACACTTCCAGTGTGCAGCAGAAGTAGCTGTGAATTTCAGGAGAGTTTACAACTATAGAGCACCCACAGGAATCTCCTCTATTTTTAAAACACCATGCATAAGTGTTTTTGTTAGAACAAATTCTTTCTTTTCCTCTCCCTTCTTCCTATAATGCCTGAATAACTAAATCAATAAGTGTGAGAAATTGTATCTGTTGATGTTTTGCATAGACAACAACTAAGATGCAAAAAAAGTAGGATGTCTAACATACCCACCTGTTGTGACACCACCTATTTCCCATAAAGGTTTATGTTGCCACTTTATTAGCATTTTTAAAGTTTCTCAGTAATATGTAATGTTATTGTTGATGTAAATGTGCTTGGGACAGGGAATGAATAAATGATAAGACTATGCAAAAAGCCATCCCAAGACAGTTTAGCACTGGAAACAAACAAAGCTAGAGTATTTTGCAAAGTTGTGATATCTGTTCTGTTTCCATTTAAGGAAAAGAGGCTATCCAAATCTAGGGCACATGGCCTTCTCTTCTACAAGTTACTACCGTGTTTCCCAAAATAAGACACTGTCTTATATATTTTTGGCTCCCAAAAACACACTAGGTCTTATTTTCGGGTAGGTCTTATATATTTATGGTGCCAAATAGTGGGTGTGAGTGTGTAGGGGGGTGTTTGGCTGGTGCACAGTTGCTCCTGAAAAGTCTTCCTGGAACTGGAGATTTACTAGGTCTTATTTTCGGTGAGGTCTTATTTTCAGGGAAACACGGTACCACTCAGCAGCTGCTACCTAAAGCAGCTGTCTCATTCTAATTGATTCAGCCAGTTATATAAGAAAGGAACAAAACTTTTCTTATTTTCATTGATATTCGCCTATTGTCTCAATTCTAAATATACTTTCAATATACTTTCTAAATATACTTTCCTAACATTCAATAAGGTTTGATCTCAAGTTGACCTATATAGAATTGCACTGTGTATGCTTACAAGGATGAGCAATTGCCCTTTAACGTTAGGATTATGAGTTAACACATAATGCCTTTATGCCACAAAAAGAATCATTGCCCCCATCGCTTTTCCCTATTAGTATACATTTCTGTTTCTAAGATTGTGGTCTGGGGTATACTGTGATGATCTGATAATTTTATGACATGAATGGAATTTCCTGTGAAGGTTCAATATCTTGCAGTACAAAGTGAAATCAAACTTTGACACCTGAGAACAGTAACTACAGCTTTCATTTTCATTTACTGAGTTTGTCATTTACAAATCCTGGACTTCCAGGGTAGTGAAAGTATTTTTGTCAAGTTCCCAGGTGAAAGTTGGTACACATAACACGAAATCCATTCCACATATGCTTAAAACATTTATAAATGAAATCAGTGAAGATACTCAATGTCAGAGGAGATACCATAACTTCTTCAAATAATCTAGTAACATCTGCTTTCCTTTCTTTTTGACTGTATTTTCCCTACATATATTGTTGAAGTGCTAGAAAAATGGGAAAGAGGAAGATTCTGCACAAATATCTGTAACTTAAATACAAAGAAGCTAATAAAGGAAAGCTAAGGGTGGTGTCCATCAATTCAAACCTATTCTGTAACCCCCATAGCCAATCAGAGGCTACAGCACTGAAGTTTAATGGCAAATCAGAGATTTTGGTAGGGCAATTTGTTGGCTTTCTTTCAAAAAGGCAATGATTGACATGTTAAACCATAGAAGCTTTAATATTTTATTTAATACAAAATAAAGTTATTTTCTTTAATGTTTCCTCCCAACTCTCTCTGTTCTTTTTGCGACCTCATTGTGCAATTGCTATATCTCATAAAGCCCTCACAGGAAAACAAAATATTTTGATTCCCCAATCAAAAAAAGTTGCCCTTCTTTCTAATTAATATATTGAATAATATATTGAACCCTGATTGGTTCTTTCTTGTCAGAGTGATTCCCAAGACCAGTAGAGAACACAGTTACACTGTGTCCCCATGAGAACAACAGCTCTCCTATCATAACAACAAGACAGACATTTAATTGCTTCAGTTGTACTTATAACAAACTAACAGAATTGGAAGGTGTTAGGTTTGCATGAAGAGACAGAGGCAGAGTGCTTCAAGCTCTTTGTTTATTAGTGACTACAGCTCAAACGAACCCTTTGGCTGGGCTCTGGCTGCTACTATAGCCAGCAGCCACAGTTGCCAGCCAATCAGAGTGCAGGGTTTTCCCGCACTTTTAAATCATTTCTTACATTTTATAAGAACAGTTCAAACTAAACCAATGACTTTAAACCTGCATACACAACACCCCTCCCCACTAGGTTCAGTCCATACTCAAAAGCCTATCTAATGTATTCTTTTAAATAGGTGGGGCTCTTCATTATAATGCGTTGAGACCTCGTGGTTCAGATGTTTTAAGGTTCTCACCTTGTGAGGGAGGAAATGTGTCTGCTGACATTTCCTTACTAGGACTTGTAGTAATGGTAGAACCTGTTTGGTTACTACAACCTGATCTCTCCTCCCAATCCATCTCCAACCCAATGTCAGCACCTAAATCAGGTAATGATGTGCAATCTTCCATTTGTGAAAATGGTTGTTGGTATTGTGAGGTTTTGGGATGGTTCCTGTCGTGTTAGCTCGTTACACATGGGGTTGATTCTTGCTTGTTCATTACACTCATGATCCTCCCCTTCCCCCTAGAAGGCAGTAGGTATGGGAACCAGAGAGGAGCAAAAGCGATGCTCCTGAGGCAATCTGGATCTTAACTGATCAATGTGCCTGCTCCAGAGGACATCCTCGTTTGTACCCTGTAAGACCTGGGGCCTGTGATTTGGGTTATCTCAGCAGGAATCCATGGTTTCACCCATAAGGTTCTTAGCATAAACAGAATCACCCACAGTGAATGTGTGAATTTTGCTAGTGGAATCTAGTGGTGCGTTGGGTGCGTAAGTGGGATGAAGGCGATCAAGGGAGACCTGAGTTTCCTACCCATCAACAATTCAGCTGGGGACAAATTAGTTGAGGGTTTGGGAGTGATATGCTGAACACTGAGAGTTTTTCAACTCTCAGTGATATCCCTGGACCCAATTGCTGAAGTTTTTTTTTGGTAAATCGTACCATCGTTCAGCCTGGCCGTTAGCCGAAGGATGCCCAGGGGCTGTCAGGGCATGTCTGATACCCTGTTGTGCTAGATATGATTCAAAAGGTTGGATGTAAATTGAGGGCCATTGTCAGAAACAAGCACATCAGGTAACCGTGAGTTACAAAAGCTTTTAAGCTGTTTGATGACAGCTTCAGTTGTGGTGGATGCCATAGGGATAACCTCTAGCCATTTGGAATATGCATCAACTATAATAAGGAAAGTGTGCCCTCTGGTAGGGCCAGCAAAATCAATGTGAATCCTGGACCATGGGCCCCTAGGACATTCCCATTCCTGTGTGGGGGGTGAGAGGTGGGAGGCCTGACTACTGACAGTTGGGACAAGATGCAACCCAGTTTTCAACCATTTTGTCAATACCTGGCCACCATACATAACTCCTGGCCAATCCCTTCATTCTGACAATACCTGGATGACCCTCATGTAACATTTCCAAAACCTCTTTTTGCAGTTTTGTAGGAATAACCACCCTGTTACCCCACAAAATACATCCTCTTAATACAGATAATTCAGTTTGCCTGGATTTAAAAGGTTGGGCAAGTTGAGGTAGATCTTGAAGAGGCCAACCTTTCTTAATCCAGCCTATAACAGGAGCCAATAAAGTGTCTTTGGCAGTCTCTCTGGCAATTTCAGCGTGTACTGGAAGCTTGGCAACAGTTTCTAGGAAAAGGTGTAAGTCTCAGGAGCAAAGTCCTCAGTGTGAGAAGGAAGTGGGCAGCGACTCAAAGCATCTGCATGCCCAATGTCTTTGCCAGGCCTGTGGATGAGTTTGTATGAATAAGCAGCAAGAAATTCAGTCCACCTCAGCATTCTTGGTGACAGGATAGTGAATGTAGGTTTGTCTCCTGCCACAATGCCTAACAGAGGTTTGTGATCTGTGACAATGGTAAATGTTCTCCCATATAAATACTCATGGAATTTCTTGACAGCTGCAACAATTGCCAAGCTTCCTTGTCCAGTTGGCTGTAGTTCCTCTCTGCTTTGGTCAAGGTGCAGAGAGTAAAATGCAATAGGAGCTTCCCTCCACTGGGAAGCCTGTGGCTCAAACCCCCCACTCCAAAGGGGATGCATCACAAGTCAGTACAACAGGCAAATTTCAGAGAACTGTATCAGTACAGCATCAGACGTGATTAGTCTTTTAATATTGTTAAATGCAGATTGTTCTTTTCTGCCCCAGACCCACGCAGACTTTTTGTCTAATAATCTGCAGTGGTTCTGCAATGGTTGCCTTCTGAGGTAGGAACATGTGATAAAAGTTAATGAGTCCAAGGAAGGCTTGCAAATCTGTTTTACATTTGGTCTAGGGGCTTCTTTGATTGCCTGAACCTTGGCATCTGTGGGGTGGATACCATGCTTGTCAATCATATAGCCCAAGAACTCAACCTTGTCAGTTCTAAGAGTGCATTTTCTTCCTTGACTTTTAACCCCGCTTTTTGAATCTGGTAAGGACTTCTCTGAGTCTCTCTTGTAACTGAGTGTCATTTTCAGCAGAGATTACACACACTACCCCTGGCAGTCCTTGGAGCATCCTTTCCATAAGGCTTTGGAAGATGCCTGGTGCCACCTTACTCCAAACTGTAACCTTACATTTGAAAGCACCTCTATGAGTCACAATGGTTTGGGCCTCTGCAGTGGCATCATCAACTGTTAATTGTTGATATGCCTGGGCCAGATCCAATTTGGCAAAGACTGTACCCCTGCCAAGTGAATGTAGTAAATGATGCACCACTGGAACTGGATATGTGCTCTGTTGAACATGGTTCAATGTCCCCTTATAGTCTCCACAGATTCTCACTGACCCATCAGTCTTGACTGGTGTGACTATGGGTGTCTCCCACCTGGAGTGGTCAATGGGTTCTAAAACTCCTTGAGCTATTAGTTTATCTAATTGTGCATCAATTTTTTCCTTTAAGGCAAATGGGACCCTTCTGGGCTTTAAGCAATTGGTGGCACCTTGGGATCTAGATTGAAAGTGATAGGGTCCCCATATACTTGCCCAATTCGCTGAAGACCTCTGAAACTCAGGCTTCAAGGCCTCCTCCCATTCAGTGTTGCTCATGATTGATACCAGTCACCTCGATGCCTAGTGGATTGAACCACTCAAGTCCCAGCAAGCTTGGCGATCCTTGTCCACGATGGTCAGGGGCAAGCGTTTGGTGTGGCCTTTGAACTTCACGTTGAATTCTCTTGTTCCAACTACTGGAATCTTGTTCCCTTGGTAGTCTTTAAGAGTCAGTGCTTGCTTCTTGAAATGCTTCTTCTGAATGTTTGGGAGTAGTCTGTGAATAGTGTCCCATGACACCATAGATAAATATGAGCCTGAGTCCACTTCCATTTGGCAAGGCCTTCCTTCAATTAGTACCTTGACATGCACTTTTCTGTTATTGATAGAAGAAGAATGACCAATAGTTACTGTCTGATGAGTTTCATTCTTCCCATTTGCTTCTGTGCTGCCCCCATTTTCTCACTGAGGTTGTTGGGCTTGAATTCTTTGTCAGGAAACTTCCTTCTGTTGGGTGGAGTTCTGGATGATTTGCAGACTCTTGCTAGGTGTCCTCTTTTTTCCACGGAGGCAGATGACATCTAGGAACTTGCATTCAGTCGCGGGGTGGCTTCCACAACCTCTGCAGTAGAAATCTTGCCTCTTTCTTCCCAGGTCTTTCTTTTTCGCTCCATTCTGAGTCTATAAATTCCTTCCTCCACCTCACTACAGTCTGACTCAGAATCTATTTGCTCACAATGAGTTGTTGTGGACTTTTCCACATCAGGATGGCTTGTGGCCTTGTTAATTTTCTTCATGGCTGCTGCTGAGGACTTGGTAGCTTCTGCTGAAGAGGCCTCTTCTATTGCTTCCTTCAGTGATCTTAGGTCTTAGTAATAACTTGCTCTGAAGCACCTTATCTTTAAGGCCCAGAACAAATCGATCGTGCATGGCCTCTTCTAAATTGTTAAATTCACATGCACCCCCAATGTCTCTTAAACTTGCCACTAAGTCGTTTACGTTTTCACTTTCCCCTTGATCCCTACGGTAAAACTTCGTGTCTCTTAATGAGGCGATACTTGGCGTAATGGGCTCTTAACAACTTTTCTAAGTCAGGCCATTCCATTACCTTCACGTCTGCAGCTCCCACCAATGCCTTTGCCATCTTGAAAACTGCTGGACCGCAGTCGTGAGAAAGACCGCCCTCTTCCTTCCGGAAATGTCGGCAAGATCGTTTCCTTCCAGATACATTTGGAAATGATCTGCATACGTCTCCCAGTCTTCTGCCGTCAGATCGAATGGGGCTGGGGGTGTTCAGCGCAGCCATTTCTCTCCTTCTGTTCTGCATTGCCTTCTTCAGGGAGATCCCACCTCTCGCCAGTGTTAGGTTTGCATGAAGAGACAGCGCGAGTGCTTCAAGCTCTTTGTTTATTAGTGACTACAGCTCAGAGCGAACCCACTTTTGGGGCGGCTGCAGCCAGCAGCGCAGTTGCCAGCCAATCAGAATGCAGGGTTTTCCCGCACTTTTAAACCAATCATTTCTTACATTTTACAAGAACAGTTCAAACTAAACCAAAGACTTTAAACCTGCATACATAACAGAAGGGGCTTTGGAGGTCTTCTAGTCCAACCCTCTGCTCATGCAGGAAACCCATTTCAAATAAATGCTTGTCCAATCTTTTCTTCAAAACCTCCAGCGTTGGAGCACCCACATCTTCTGGAGGCAAGTCATTCCAGGTGCTTTTTGAAAATAGGTTGACCTCTTCTTCTTTATTGGATTGGAAGTCAACCACCTTACATTTAGGCCTTCTTCACTGCTGGTGTGTGTTTATTTATTTATTCCCATTGCTACGGTGCTTCAGGCAGAAACATAATATAATTATAGCAACATCATCAAAACAAAGAGTAATAGAGATACCTATTAGGGGAAAATGAACACAACACAACACACACACAAACACACATACACAAACAGAGAGAAAACCATAATATAAGGTAAGCCACACATCTGTTACCAGCACTAGTCCCTCATGTTAGGTACATTAGCTGTTTCAACTCCTTTGTCTCCCAATGATCTCCAGAAAAAGCTAGATTACCGGTAACTACTTTTCCGAATATCAAAAGCTAGGTCTTATTTTAGGGTCTAAATTATCCCACAGTGTCAGGGTCATTCCCAGAGATGAGACAGTGAGTTCAATATTTTATTTACTTACACCTAATAGAATTGTGCCAAACTAAAACTAAAACTTGCTAAGTTACTAGATATATCCTGAGAGATTCTAGTGCGAATCTCTTTGCCCCTCTTCCAGCTTGGGACTGTGCAGTCTTTTGAACTGGGTCCCACCGGGAAGGTTCTGAATTGTCAGAATCCTCCCTCTATGCTCCATCACACATGTCAGAGAATGCTTGCTCCATATTCCTTTTTGCTGCACCTCACAGGAAATGGGTGGAAACAGTTCGTTACATTTTCTGATATACTTTTAAAACTCAATTTATGACAGATAACCAAGACTGCTGAGGCAGGCAAAGTGAACCAAAAATAACTCTATGAAAGCAGATCCAATGATCATGTCAAAGAGCAAGGAACCGGTGAATAGACTAGTTCTTTAGAATTTCTCCAGATAAGTAGAGGACAGGAGATCCTCACATGTGCTCTGGGCAGCGGCTTCTTGTAAGGAGACCATAGAAAAGCAATTTTCCATGGGTCTGAGTTCTAGAAGATGATGAGATTAGCAAACTTTCTTGCAACACTGGCTGAGATTTTTAAAGGACACTAAATTTGCTAATCTCACTTTCTAATGTTTTTCAGAAATCACTCATTAACTACTTCTAAGCTAGTAGAGAACTTTGGAACAACAAATTTGAAAATGCTGAGTGAGTCTGCCTTCAATCCTGAATGAAATAAAAATTTAATCATAAGCTTCAGAACGTAAATATGAAATACAATAAAAAACTAAATAAAATTTGATCTCAAAATGTTTTAAATGTACTAAGGGCCAGGTACAATTGGAATATTGAAACTTTTACAAGTTTTGGAATTAATTATAAAATACAAGTGGTTTATTGGATGAAATAGATGTTTTTGGTTCTTACAAGAGACTGATAAGCAACTTTAATATTTCAAGTTTTGGATATTATAGCATATGAAGGTTTTATGCAGAGGAAAGTTTTAAAAGCCTATAAAATGATGCAAAATGTTATGACAACACTAAACTGAGGACTTTTGAAGAATGGAACAAAAAATAGAAAACACAATAGCAAAATATCAGTAATAATGTATGTTTCTATGGATGTGTCTAAAATATTAAAGAAAGGACAGATGTAGGACAAATTTTACTTGACAAGATAGAGATGGTATCAAAAGTGGATTTACAACAGACAGGCCAAGAGAATGATTTAGGATGTTTCACTGGATCTACCAAAACAAACAAACAAACAAACAAAAAAAGTAATTGGATGAGGTTTTAAAATTTAAAACAGAAATAGAAATGGCAAACCATGGGAGTGGCCTGGATAATTTTTTCCTGTTGGATTTACAAAAGAGATTTACTAAAGTCTCAAAGAACTTAGTGCAATGGGACAAAGAAAAAGAGAGGGGGGGGAGGGAAGGGGATACACACACACACACACACACACACACACATTACAACAATATCTGAATGAACTAGAGATTAAGACTGTTAGAAGTAAAAGGAGGGACCAAATTTTAAAGCAAGATATATTGTTACTTTTGGCAACCCTTCATGGGCTTTCTGTTTTATGGATTTATTTATAAATAACCAAGAGGATATGGGATTAAGAGATAAATATTTGTAATCCTAGAGTGGGTAAAGAGACATTAACTTTGCTTATACTTGTGATGAAGGTTGGAAATCATTTTATATTTTAATTTCTATTTTTTAAATTATATCCTTCCTTTTCTCTTCCTTTTCTATCAATATTATAATCAAAACATATATATATATACCCAGAGACTGTACACCAGATGGAAAGAGGGCAGTCAGAGTCCAGAAAGCCACTGTTATGGATGAAACACAGAGTACATCAGTAAGAGGGCACCGAAAGATGAACTGCTGACAGAATGCCTGAGGTAGCAGCAGGTGTGAGAGAAAGTTCAAGCAGACGAAGTACCCTGGCAAGACAAGACCTTGCATGGATATACCATCGACAGATAGCTAAGGTAACAGACATTGGGAAATGCTACCAGTGACTGGAAAGGGCTGAACTGAGGCACTGATCATGGCAGCATAGGACCAGGCATTAAGCACCAGGTCTATGGAAACAGAGGTCTGTCACACTAGAAGGAAGCCAAGGTGCAGACTATGCAAAAAGACTCCAGAGACAGAATGAGTGGAACAGCATACACTGAACAGCAGAACAAGTAACTGGCATACTGGAATATGGGCTAGACCCTCCCTCTAAGGCTAGTTGGGAGTCATGCAGAAGGCGGAAAATGAGATGGCTAAGATTATTTGGGATTTCCAAATCCAGGCAGGCAGGCAGATACTGGCCAATCAACCAGACATCGTAGTAGTAGTGGGTGCTGTGACTCCTAAGCTGGGAGAGGGGCTCCAACAGATCCCAAGAACAGCTGTCCAGAAGAGTGCAATGCTAGGAACAGCTAAGATCCTATGCAAAATCCTCCAACTCCCAGGCCTCTGTTAGAGGAACCAAGATTGAGGAAAATAGAGACTACCCATAAGGGTGAGAAGAGGATTTTTAAAATTCTAGATTACAAATACATTTTTTAAAAAAATTACATTTATATGCCGCCCTTCTCCAAAGACTCAGGGCGGCTTGCAATTTTTGGGATACAACCCAGTGTGCTCAGCAATAGCCTTCATTCCATTGTATATGCCTGCTTATTACTAAGCAGCATTTTTACAAAGTCAGCTTATTGCCCCCAACAATCTTGGGTCCTCACTTTACCTACCCCGAGAGGATGGAAGGCTGAGTCAACCTTGAGCCTGGTGGGATTTGAGCCTACAGTAATTGTAGGCAGCTGGAACTTAAATGCAGGCATTTAACAGCCTGAGCCACCAAGGCCCTTTCTACTTAATAAATTGTAATTCATGCCTTCTAATGTGCTGAGGTCTGAATGTTTCAAATCAACACTTCTCTAATCTTTGTTCTTCCCCCTTTCTTTTAGATATCAATTTAGCCACGCAATAAAATACACTAGAGCTGATGAAATTAAGTGTCCACATATCATAGAGACAGATTTATAAGAGCCATTGATCTTAATAAGCTTCACTTTTGGAAAAAAAACATACCTGGGATTGTGCTGCCAACATGAAATGTCTGGTTTCTTCTTTTTGTCTTAACATTTTGACCATGATTGAGCGGATTATAAAACGTAATTAATTATATCAAAAACCATAATTAAAAATTTAATGCTATGCCCATTTTCTAGGGAATTAAAATAGTTGAATTCATCTGGACTTAGACATGCAGGCACATATATAAAATTATTTTATCCAGCAAATTCTGGTGTAAACCTACTTATTGTACAATTAGGGCAAAGTAAGTATCTGAATTAATAGAAGTAATCTAAATAGTGAATAAGTGTTCGATTAAGCAGTTTTAAAAAACTGCAACAAACCCCCCCCCCCGCCCTCAAATCCTTTTGCAGCAAGTCTAGCAAAGTCACTCCGGTTTGTGCCTATGGGCATATGTGTTGATGAGAGAGAGGGATATGATTCATCAGTTATTTTTATATGTAGCCAAAGCTCTCAAAATGATGAACTTTTTCAAACACTCCTACCAAAACAATAAAAACCAAAACAGCCCAAATAGCTGAACTGTCTCAGCCATTAGTTTGGTTGCAGGTGCAGGGAGAACAAGACTGCTAGATAGGCATCCCTCTGTTAAGAAAAATGGAAGCAAGAGGGGTTTAACAGATCTCCCAGTCACTGGTGCATTTAAGGAACGAATGGTATGAACATCCTGATTTGGCCTCTTCTGTTCTCTTTCTGTCCATGTCACATAAATCTTCAAGGGAAAAACTGATTTCCTGGCTAAATTCTCTAATTGTCTCTTCTCTTTAGAAGCAAATGATTCTTGTCTTGTCTTCTACACCTCTCCTACCAGGAAGCCACTGAATTTTCAACTGAATTTTGCCAGGCTACTAAAGGTCTTCCCCAGAGCTATGAGCTGCAAACTATCTGGATTTCTTCATTTCTGCTTTGCCTTCCAAGAGTACAGATCTCTGAGCAGCCTTTGAGGGACTGAGCATGTTTGAATGCCATCGCTGACTACAATCTCCTTATTTTGTAGTCTTATGTTTACAGGAAATTACATGGCACTGTTATTATTAGGCTTTAACCTTTAAAAGTATTTTACAGATCTAGGTGTAAACCACAATAGACAAATATTTTCGCTTGCAGACAATGGAGTATGCTAATTATCTCTTCTATCACATAATGTGCATTTATTTGCTCACAGTTTGCAGATGACCTTTTCGACAATCATTTTCCATATCATGCACTGAAGCAGAGGAAAAATATGAAGAATGACTGAGAACTGACAGTGCTAGAAATGCATACAGTTTTGGACTGATTGAATTCATATCTAGGGCTGAATAGAAGTAAAGATGGGTTTTACTTATTTATTTTACTGTGCTTGTAAGTAGCATAATAGACTCAAAACAAACTCTGAATTACTGTATGCTCAATACGCTAATTGTATTAAAAAGAGATGCATAACAATTTATTATTACAAACTCAACATATAGATTAATAATCAAATCCCATTTGACATGCCCCAGCAACAAGAAATAAGTAAATATATCAAATCCTGATGGGATATTGAAAAGCTGTCTTTATAGTTTTATGAAAATTTAGCAGCTTGAGGTCTGATCTAATGCTTGGAGAAATACTGTTCCTAATCCCTCTGTTCCAGGGAGAGCCACAAGTGATGGACTGATATTCATGAGCAGACACTGATAGAACTGCATTGCATAGAGTCACATAGTTGGACGGAGGATTGCAAACTTCTAATTAATTTTTGTTGTTATTTAAAAAATGCTACCCTAGAATTAATTACCATACTTAATTACAATTCTTGGGGAGCCAATGTGGCATAGTGGTTAAGGCATCAGGCTACATGACTTCTAGTCCCCTCTTAGGCCCAATGCCAGCCGGCTCTTCTTTCTCTCAGCCCCAGGAAGGAGGCAATAACAAATCACTTCTGAAAAATCTTGCTAACAAAACTGCAGTGACTTATTTATTTATTTATTTATTTATTTATTTATTTATTTATGTATTTATTCGACTTGTATGCCTCCCCATCTCCAAAAGGACTTGGGAGGCTCACAGCTAAAAATACAACAATAAATAAATTACCTAAAAACATATTAAACAGTTACAAGCCAAATTAAGGTTAAAAACCCCACAGTTAAAGCAATCAAACCCCCAGAGGGTCAGCACAGCCCGGACTGTAAAAAGAGCCAGGTCTTCAAATGTGGCGAAGGCCAAGATCGGGGCCAACCGAGCTCCAGCGGAAGAAGATTCCACAAAGTGGGAGCCGCCACAGAGTAGGCCCTCCCCCGGGTCATCGCCAAGCAACATTGAGTCGCAGATGGCACCCGGAGGAGACCCCGTCTGTGGGCCCATACAGGGCGATTGGTGTTTGATGCTGGGAGGAGTCATTCTCGTAAGTATCCTGGACCCATGCCATGTAGGACTTTGAATGTTAACACCAAAACCTTGAATCTCACCCGGAGGGCAACCAGAAGCCAATGCAGGTCGTGCAGGAGGGGTGTAATATGGGAGTATCGGGAAGCTCCCATCACTACCCGTGTGGCCGCATTCTGCACCAGTTGAAGCCTCCGAGTGGTATGCAAGGGCAGTCCGAGGTAGAGAGGGTTACAGTAGTTGAGTCGGGAAATGACGAGTGCCTGAGTGATTGTGTGCAGGGCATCTCGGTCCAGGTATGGGCGCAACTGGCGAACCAGCCAGATCTGGGCAAAGACCCCCCTGGCCACGGCCCCCACCTGCTCCTCAATTTGAGCCGTGGGTCCAGGAGGATCCCCAGATTCAGTGCCCTGTCCACGGGGGGCAACACCTCCTCCCCCATGACCAAAGATGGAATATCCAAACTGGACCGAGATGTCGGTATGCACAACCACTCTGTCTTGGCCGGATTGAGTTGAAGCATGTTCCTGTCCATCCAGATCCGCACCGCTTCGAGGCAATGGGACATCATGGAGAGAGCATCACTGATGTGGCCTGGGGTGGAGATGTATAACTGTGTATCATCAGCATACTGATGATAACTCACCCCAAAGCCACGGATGATCTCACCCAGCGGCTTCATATAAATGTTGAACAAGAGGGGTGAGAGGACCGACCCCTGGAGCACCCCACAAGTGAGATATCTTGGAGTCGACCTCTGCCCCCCTGCAAACACTGTTTGCAAATGTCCCGAGAGGTAGGAGGAGAACCACTGTAAAACAGTGTGTCCCACTCCCAACCCCGAGATGTGCAACAGGATACCATGGTCGATGGTATCGAAAAGCCGCTGAGAGATCTAACAGGACCAGGACAGAGGAAAACCCCTGTCCGAGCCTAGAGATCATCATCGACCAATGCTGTCTCCGTGCTGTACCCGGGCGGAAGCCCATTGGTATGGATCCAGGTAGTCCATTTCCTCCAGGAAAAGTGGCAATTGCTGTGTCACCACACTCTCGACAACCTTCGCTAAAAAGTGAAGGTTGGAGACCGGACGAAAGTTGTTCAATGTGGCTGGGTCAAGGGCAGGCTTCTTCAGGAGGGGTCTCACCACCACTTCTTTCAGAGCAGCAGGAACAGCCCCTCCCTTAACGAAGCATTGACCACTGCCCAGAGCCAGCCGCGCGTGACCTCCTGGAAGCGTAAACCAACCAGGAAGGGCACAGGTCCAATAAACATGTTGTGGAGCTCAGCTGCTGCATAATCCTGTCCACTTCATCCTCAGAAACAGGATCGAACTCAGTCCAGATCACATTAGCCAGACCACTCGCATCCCCAAGCTCAGGTCACTGCAAGTCCGAGCGCAACCCTTCCCGGATCTGAGCGATTTTATCCTGCAGATACTGACCAAATTCCTCAGCTCTGCCCTGCAAAGGGTCCGCCACCCACCCCAGCTGCAAGAGGGAGTGGGCGACCCCAAACAGGGTGGCTGGGCAATTATCTGCAGATGCTATGAGGGCGGAGAAATAAGATCTTCTCGCAGCCCTCACAGCTACCAGGTAAGTCTTAATATGGGCTCTTAACTGGGCTTGGTCAGATCCGGAGCGGGTTGCCCTCCACCTGCTCTCTAGTCCCCTTCTATGACGCTTCATCTCCCGGAGCTCCTCGGTATACCAGGGAGCTGACCGGGATCTGCTCCGAGTAAGGGGATGCATGGGGACAACCCTGTCAAGACCCCCCGTGGCTGACTGTTGCCAGGTAGCCGCAAGGACCTCGGCAGGGCTGTGGGTAAGGGATGCAGGAAAAAAACCCAGTTCTGCCTGGAACCTCTCAGGGTCCATCAGGCATCTGGGGCGGAACCACCTAAGTGGCTCCTCATCCCAGCGGTGTGGGGCAGCTTGGTGGAAGACCAGCCACAGTAGATAGTGGTCTGACCATGAAACGGGATGGATAACTATATTACCATCCCCCAGACCACTGTGCCACTGCTCCAAGACAAAAACCAGGTCGAGCCTGTTGCCCCCCTCATGAGACTTATCCAGGCAGTCACCAAGAATTTGACACAACTGAATGGAAGAAACAAAATGACTATGATTAATGGCAATATAGAATTAATATACACAATTAATTACCATATTTATAATTATCACACTTCTGATATATGAAAAGGCCAAGATGTGAAGTCAAACATAGTGGATATTCTTTCTAGAGTTTGGGTGATTTAAACATTTGAGAGCCAAAAGATGCTGTCCTAATTTTGGGGTGATTTGGGATATTTAACAAATATTAATTTGAGTTTTGCCCCATTTTACGATATTTCTTGCCACAGTTGTTAAGAGAACCCGGTTGTTAAATGAATCTGGCTTCCCCATTGACTTTGCTTGTCAGAAGTCCTACGTAGCTTTTTCTATCCTACATAGCTTTTTCTCTGGTAATATCACACTACTAACTAGAGCATACAAAACATTTGCTAGACCAATACTTGAATACAGCTCATCAGTCTGGAACCCACATTATGTATCTGATATTAATACAGTTGAGAAAGTCCAGAAATATTTCACAAGAAGAGTTCTCCACTCCTGGTGGCATAAGGTATTGCAGAATACCTTATGCCACCAGACTTGAAATTCTAGACCTAGAAAACCTAGAACTACGATGCCTTTGGTCCAATCTAAGTACAGTATATAAAATTATACATTGCAATGTCCTACCTGTCAATGAATACTTCAGCTTCAACCACAACAATACAAGAGCACACAATAGATACAAACTCAAGGTTAACCACACCAAACTTGATTGCAGGAAATACGACTTCAGCAACAGAGTGGTCAATGTCTGGAATACTCTACCTGACTCTGTGGTTTCTTCCCCAAACCCTCAAAACTTTAACCTTAGACTTTCTACTATTGACCTCACCCCTTTCCTAAGAGGTCTGTAGGGGGCGTGCATAAGTGCACCAATGTGCCTACCGTCCCTGTCCTATTGTTTCTTTTATTTTTTTTCTTTTATTTTTCTTATATGTATCCATTTCATGTATTCATAATTATGTTTATACTTATACCTGTTATCTTATAATCGCTTGACAAAATATATAAAATAAAAAATAAATAAAGGTTGCAAAAGGTGATCACATGACCCCGGGACACTGCTACTGTCAACCATTAGGAGCCAGTTGCCAAACATCTGAATTTTGATCACATGACCATGGGGATGCTGCAATGTCACTAGTGTGAAAAATGGTCATAAGCTACTTTTTTCAGTGCCATTATAACCTAGAACGGTTACTAAACAAACTGTTATAAGTTGAGGACTACCTATATATAGTAGATTGTTGAACCAGCTATTGTGCCCTAGTTCACACATAACACCAATCTCTGATAGGTCATACAGCAGGCCAAGCCAAACCAAACCAAATAAACCATATACAGACTTAATGATACATATAAACCAGATTGAGGAATGAAGCTGGGAATATTAGATGCCAATCCAACATAACTGGAAGGTTGCTGTACAGGGAAAGTTGGATAAAAAGATTAGAGCACTGAAAAATGCTTACAGCAGGAATGAGTAACTGACTTTTCCTTTTTATGTTTTGGCCAGTGGTGCAAGCAGATAAATGTTTGTGCAAGCCAGACATTCGGATGACAAGATGACAGTTTTCTTGCTAAAATGTCTGTGGGCAGGTTTTTTCCCTGTACATTTTTAAGTGGGTGTAATTTCAAAGAAAAGCATGCAAACAGGAAAAGAGGTGCATCCAGACTTTGCACATTTGGAACAGAGACTGATAGTAGAGCATTTTTATGGCAGGAATCTGAAGGTCCGTTCAGTGGATTGAGTAGGAAGACCTGAAACACATTTTAATATAGAAATGGAAGAAGATGGAAGGTTTGAAGATTAAAGTCTACAATTATCTGTCTGCACTTCTCCAGATAACCGAATAATTTATCCAGGCATTCAGATGGTCATATAAATGATATATGAATAAAAAAAATTAGTAAAACACCAGCTGGTTCACACAGAATCTATGACCTGAGGTAGGAAACTGTCTATGAGTCCTGAATATATGCCTTAGGTTAGTAAATTTAAATTGATTTCCCCTTTGTAATACTGACTTAATCATGGATCCAGAGTGATCAACCCTTTTTCTCATCATCATTTTAATCAGTGTCAGACAAGAAATTCTCTTTCATTTTAGGCACCACTTTTCATTCAGTTTAAGGGAATAAATTATTTCAAAGGAGAAGAGAATTTGGGAAAAAGTTCATGGGAATATGTGGGTTATTTTGAGTTATTTAGCTACAGATTCCCCAAGTGATGTATGAGTAAATCCATGGGTAATGTATTTATGCTGTCTTTCACCATGCATTCATTTCTCCAGTAGTCCATGGCAGTGTTTCTCAGCCTTGGCCACTTTTAAGGTGTGGACTTCAAGAATTCCAGAATTCTCTAGCCAGCATACTGGGATTGAATTCCACACTTCTTAAAGTGGTCAAGGATGAGAAACACTAGTCTGTGGCCTCTTGGCTTTTCATGCTTCAAGTGAAGTCTGGGGCCAACGGGTTTATTGTTACTGTCCATAGGGGAATTATGTCCTTGGTACATTGTTTAGTTTTCAGCTAAAGAAATCAGGAAATGTATGCATTCCACTACTCTGGTCACAAATTTGGTGGAGAATTTCAAAAGGTCATTTTAGCCAGTTCTGGTCCTAATGCATGTGGGTGAGATGAATAAGATTTTCATTTCTATTATTGATTATAAATAAAGACTCAAATATAAGTGTTATTTCAAAGTAAATGTAAACTATGTTACATATTTAGCTATGCATTATTCTGTAAGGGGTATTTTTTGAACAAGCTTATCAGTAATAGAGAATACTGCTTTGAAAAGCTGTTTTTGTTAACTTTTAATGCTCTTGTTTTTAATGTTTTTAAATTTTATATTACTGTTTTTATAATGTTGTAAGCTGCCCAAAATCACTTGACAATGAAATCAGCTGCATATAAATTTAATAAAATAAATAACTATATGTATAAATAAATTTGCATTACCACATGGTGAGTGGTTAAACTGGAAGGAAAATGTTTCCTGAAACCAGCCCCAGGAAGAAAAAGAGAAAAGGAAAAAAAAATCAAATTATGGCTTTACTGTATGTATTTCTAATGGTATTATAATTAGTCACAGATCAGCACCACATTGCCCACTGAAGCCAAAGAATTTACACCATGACGTTATGATATATGCTGCCTCTTGTCCTATTGCTGCTGCTTCCGGTACTGTTGCTATAGCATTAGCCATTCTGCAAAGTCTTACAGAACTGGTGCTAACTTTTTGCTAGAGATTTTGAGACCTCAGCGGCAAGATCTCAGGATCTATCCTTAATGTAATAATGGAAATAGTGGTAAATAAATGAAAACATTCACTCTTTATTTTCAATGTCCTACACTATTTTTAGCCCCATCTTCATGTGCTCCTACCCACAGCATGAACAGGGGCCAGGAACCATTCTTCAAACCAAGTTCCAACCATGCCTTCATCTCATCAGATGAGAGACAGTATAAGGGAGATAGAATGAATCCTTTAGGAATGTGGGAGTCACAGTAGATTACTTGCACTTGAAGACTGACAATAGAACCCCTTCTCAATTGTCCAATTTTGTGAGAAGTCAAGTTGGTATTTGCTGAAAGAATCCAATGCTTTTGATATGAAACATTTTGCCTGGTGAAGTCCATCAAGTACCTGACTTCACTTCCCATTAACTATATACTGCCTGGACAGCACATCTCTGATACCAGTGACCAATTCAGATTGGATTCTGCAACATTATCCTGGGACACGCATATTTGCCTTCATTCACAATAGGTAACATTGTTTTTTATGAAACCAGAAAAAGTATTGACATTGATTTTCTTCAATATATTTTTGAAATATTTTTTACTAAAAATGAAAGTTATAATTTTGTCAATAGGTTATCAACATATGCCAAAATAAATATGAACCTATTAAAATAATGATAAATATAATGCTAATTTCTTCTTAGGTAATAACTCTAAAATGTATTTTACATCCATACTACTCTGCATGGAAATCATATAACTGCAAAGCTGCTGATTTCTTCTTCACCTTCTAATTATATTTTGCATTGCATCATGGCATTTGTAGTGGTTACATTGAGATTAGATAAGAGGAGATATAGCTGTCTATAAAATATTATAAATACAGCATAGTAAAACATGAAACAATTGAAAAGTTTCATTCTGCAGCATATTTGAGTAAAAGCACCCACTACCGGATGTGATAATCCAAACATATGAAACCATAATGTTGAATCTCACTTGATCTTTTATCTAATTTTAGCAGAACTAAGCAGTGGCATGAAAAAACAGTTATTTCAGAAATGCCTGCATTGAGACTCACTCTCAGCCCATTCCTTTCTGTTTCTGTAAGGTTAAGAAATATTTAGCTAAATCCAAACAAAACTAGTTGCAGGGAAAGGGTTATTCATAAAAATAGTGTGGTTCAGTTCAGGATTCAAAAGTTTTTACTACCAGTTCTGTGGGCATGGCATGGCTTGGTGGGTGTGGCATGGCTTGGTGAGCATGGCTTGATGGGTGTGGCCGAAGAAGGATACTGTAAAATCCCCATTCCCTCCCACTCCTGCAAGAAGGTTACTGCAAAATTCCATTCCCTCCGCACCCCACTAACCTGCTTTCCAGCTCCATTCTCCTGTGCAGGGCAACAAAAGAAGACCCAGCCAATCAGATGGGACTTGGAAGGCAGAGAATAGATGGGGGCGGGGCCAGTCAGAGGTGGTATTTGCCGGTTTTCTGAACTACTCAAAATTTCCACTACCGGTTCTCCAGAACTGGTCAAAACCTGCTGAATACCACCTCTGGTCCAGTTGCAGATGAATAGAATGGGATTGTATTTCAGATGCAAATCAGATCAAGCATGATGATCTCTTTATATCACAGTTTTATTTATTTTATTTATTTGATTAGTCAATTGCTTACAAGATAATAGGTATAAGTATAAACATAGTTATAAATGCATGGATACATATAAGAAAATAAAAGAAACAATAGGACAGGGACAGTAGGCATGTTGGTGCGCTTATGCACGCCCCCTGCAGACCTCTTAGGAAAGTGGTGACAGTCTAAGGTTAAAGTTTTTGGGGTTTGGGGAAGAAACCACGGAGTCAGGTAGAGTATTCCAGACACTGACCACTCTGTTGCTGAAGTCATATTTCCTGCAATCAAGTTTGGTGCGATTAACCTTGAGTTTGTATCTATTGTGTGCTCTTGTATTGTTATGGTTGAAGCTGAAGTATTCATTGACAGGTAGGACATTGCAAGGTATGATTTTATATACTATACTTAACCATGAGTTTGTATCTATTGTGTGCTCTTGTATTGTTATGGTTGAAGCTGAAGTGTTCAATGACCGGTAGGACATTGCAGTGTATGATTTTATACTTAGATCGGACCGAAGATGGTGTAGTATGACGCTAAAAAGAAAAACATATCTCATCTAGTTGTAGAAATGCATAGTGCATCAGTAGCATCAGGGCTATTGGAAGAAAACCTGGGGCAGAAGGTTGAAAAAAATGACCATTGTTTTTCATTTCAATGTTATAATTTCTGAAAAAGATATTCTCCAAACGTGTAATGTCTTTAGAATTCATCCCATTTTTAAGGTTTTCATGACTGAGGCAAAGCATGTTGGGAAGTGTGTGGACTCCCAGGATGCTTCCCCAGATGCCTCTCCAGATGTCAATTTGGAGGAAGATGAGCCAGTTCCAGTCATGTCAGGAGAAAGTTCATCAATGGCTCTGAGCAGCCATCTGAGAGGGATTTGGCTGAAGCACAAGCTGCAGCTGATCAGCAACGAGGAAGAGGAACTGCCTTCTGTACCTCATCCAAGCACACATAGGGCTGAGAAAAGGCAGGAGAAGGGAAGGTTAGCCCGATTATTTGTGAGGAGGCAGCATTGTCCCTTTTGATGGGCTGTACCAGAAGCTGACTATTTAATAATAATAATAATAATAATAATAATAATAATAATTTATTCGACTTGTATGCCGCCTTACTCCCTAAGGACTCAGGACGGCGGACATTAAAACAGAGCAAATTTACAATAAAAAGCTATTAAATAAAACAAGTCAAATACATTAAAACATTAAAATAAATTAAATAGCCCTAAAACCCCACCCGGCGGAAGGAGCGGAGATCAGGGGCCAAACGGAGATCCACGGGGAGCTGATTCCAGAGGGTGGGCACTCCCACGGAGAAGGCCCTAGCCCTGGGGACCGCCAGCCGACAATGCCTGACCGACGGTATCCCAAGGAGGCCCCTCCTATGGGAGCGAACAGGGCGATCGGAAAGTGATGCTAGCAGTAGGCGTTCCCACAAGTACCCTGGACCCAAGCCATTTAGGGCTTTGTAAGTTGTTATTTAGCAGATGGATGGATGGAGACAATGCTAGAAACAATGTGTTCATTTCCTAGCTGTGTGTTTCCTTGGTCATTGTGATCCCTGACTCACTTTGGATTGACATCATGTCTTAACTTGGATCATGCCTTGTGAACTTTCTTGCCTCATAAACCCTCTTGTGTTGGGGATTTAATTTTGCCAGGTGGGTTTATCTTGTTTGGGAAACTTTTAAGTGCCTTATGGACTCACTGGCTAGCATTGGTCTGCTTTTGGTTGGACTTAGTTGGGACAGTTCTGGGTTTTGGTGAAGGGAATTGCTGGGGAATATTAATAAACCCACTAAATCAGCATTATGTGTGTGAGAGTGGAACAGCACAGGAAGATATGACTGGATAGGATTTAGATTACAGTTCCCCAACTTTTCCAGCTTTTTGGACCAGTGGGGAGGGGCAAGAGGGAATGGTTTAACATGAGTGATGGGCATGCATGTGAACACATGCAGCTCCATTTGCGTGAGGGGCAGGCTTGTGCGTCCGCTGCTCACACTCACCCACTGCTTGCACAAATGGGGATGCGTGTGCCTGCATGCTCACCTGACACCTCTGTGGCCCAGTTCTGAATGACTCAAGGTCTGGTAGTGGGGTTTGAGGGCTCCTGTTTTAGATGAGCAGTTCCAATATTTGCACCTGAAACTTACTGGATTGAAATGTTGTACAGCTTAGCTATGGTGAATTGATATTGGACTAAATTTTTTCATTAAGAATTTTAGTAGAAATTAGGCTGTCAGTGTCATAGGCTGTGTTCATAGCTATAGCTTTACATTCTTTTGTTTCTTTCTATTATTGGCAATTCATATAACATTGATAAGAGCCTTGGTGGTGCAGGCTGTTAAACACCTAGCACTTAGTTCCAGCTGCCTGCAATTAGTGCAGGCTCGAATCCCATCAGGCTCAAGGTTGACTCAGCCTTCCATTCTCCTGGGGTAGGTAAATTGAGGACCCAAGATTGTTGGGGGCAATAAGCTGACTTTGTAAAAATGCCGCTTAGTAATAAGCAGGCATATACAATGGAAGGAAGGCTATTGCTGAGCGCATTGGGTTGTATCCCAAAAACTGTAAGCCGCCCTGAGTCTCCGGAGAAGGGCGGCATATAAATAGAATAAAAATTTAAAAAAATTGGAAACAAACTTCATTTTATTTAAATAGATTGTATCAATACCTGCAAAGTGAACCAGTGGAGCAATCTCAATGATGGTGAATCCCATGTACACCACACCAAGAGCCTCAAATCTACTAGATTGATGGGTTGGAGATACTGCAATATAGGTAATCCCTGGGTTATGAGCATTCCCTTAGTGATAAGCGCTCCCTAGTATTTGCGAAAAAGTCCTGAAACTACAAATCTTGCAGCACCACAGCAGTTGTTTGCCCTTTTGAACAACTGCAGAGGCTCTGCAACATTGGGCTGGAATATTGCCGCCTGAAATGGAGCTTCCGAGGGAGGATTTGCCCCTCGGAAGCTCCATTTCGGATGGGGGATGCCCCAGAGGCCCAAATGAAGCATCGGAGGGCCAGATCCACTTCTTGGAAGCTGCATTTTGCCCTGCGATGGGTCAGGAAAGGCCCAGGGAGGCCTGAATAAAACTGGAGAGGGGCGCACATGGCTGAGAGGCTGGAGACTGCTTACTAGATCTTCACAAGGTAAGTGATCCAGTGTGGCAGGTTGGGTGGGGGGAGAAAGCAATTGTGGGAAGCATGAGGTATTTTGGTGGGTTGGGGAGGCCTTGGGTGGTCTTAAGCAGGTGGTCTGTTACATCACTAGGCCTCCCTGGGCTTCCCCAGGGTGAAACACCTCATGTGCACTTAATGAGTGCTTTCAATCCTAACCAAGCTAGGTACTTCAGCCCTGGAACATCTTGTGACTTGGAAAAACTACATAAAACTATGGCAAAATCCTTTGAGGTTCTATATTTCCTTTAAGGTAATAAAAAAAAAGTTAATAGCAAAAATTGCTACGGGGAGAGGAACGGGTATTTCCAAAGTAACACTATATCTTTTAATGCAAGAGGTTGCTCAAATAACTGCTAAATTTGGAGTACTCAGCATCTACTTAACCAGTTACCACAAGCATTCATCTAGTCATACCTGAAATATTTAACCTATAGTCATTGCTGAGTCATCAAGTTCTTTAGTTGCCATTTTAGAATTTAATTTACGCATGGAAAAATTAACAATTTCAATTCTTGTGAAGAAATTCTCCCCAAGTGAAATACGATCACAAAAGCATTTTTCCATATATATATATATATATGTATGTATGTATGTATGTATGTATATGTATATGTATATGTTTTTGTAGATTTTCACAAAAATGTGCCAGCAAAGCCGAAGACACCAGCCTGAAGATGGCGAGTGGGATCTCGTCGAAATGTCACCAAGGTATTCTCAATCTTACACGGGACAAGACCCGAATACACCAAGACCTACATACCTTTACCCATGAAAATCTACAAAAACATATATACACACACACACACACACACACACATACACACACACACATGTGTGTGTGTGTTTATGTGTGATTATTTATTTATTTATTTATCTATCACATTTGGGAACCACCCATCTCCCTCCCAGAAGGACTCTGGGTATTGTATAAATAAAATGTTAAAAACACACAAAAAAACCCCCAAATATAAAAATTTTAAATAGAGGCAAGGTAATTAAAATTTGACATTAAAAGTTAATTGAAAGGTGGAAGGAGAGTTTTCAGGGTGTTAATCAGCCCCATGGCTGTGTGCTCCTCTGAGAGCCCTAACCAACATGGCAGAGCCAGGTCTTTAGATATTTTCGAAAGACCAGGAGAGTGTGTGTGTGTGTGGGGGGGTCCACTGGCCTCTGGGGGGAGAATGTTCCAAAGGGCAGAGGCAGCAGTAGACAAGGTTCTCTTTCTGTTAAGCAGAAGAAGGAGGTGGTTCAGGTTGTTTTGCTTTTAAAGTCAGCTATGTTTCACCAGATGACTTTGCAACAATTGTGCACCACTTCAGAAGTGCCTATGTTTCAAGGTGTTCATCCAAAATTGTGATTCTCTAAAAAACACTGCCGTGAATTCTGAAATATAGTTTCATGTCCAGTAAAAGACTACTCTTTGGAGAATGAATTGCTTCCAGAAAAACCAGGTTCTGAAAAAAACAACAACTCAATAAAGGTGTAATGGTATTTGAGAAAGACCTTGACAGACAGGGCAAAGCGATACTGCCTAGGAAATAGGCAAATAAGAGAGGGCATAACCCTCAGCTGCCTAATGGGAAAGAGTTTCAAAAGGGACCTTCCCCCAGTTTCTCAGGCTGTAAAGGAGACAGCAGATTTGTACTTTCAGACTTGTAAGATTCTGTTACTGTAGCCTTATAATAAACCAGAGTTAGCTTGGTTATTGTCAAGGTTGACTCACAAGGCACCTGTCAGCCTTGGAGCCATTTTCCTTGGTGTCTTCAGGGCTGCCACAGTGGTAGCTGGCTGAGCTGTGGGAATGGGAGGTAGAGATAGTGAGGGCCTTAAAACCAAAATAAAATTCTTTTCTCTGAGAAGCAAGGATGTTCCCACCAGGAGTGAAGAGGCGGGACATGAGTCCGGATGAACTTTGGACTGTGACCTGATTGGGCCATGTGATGGTCTGCAGGGGCAGGAGGAGGAAAAATGTATTTTTAACTAGGGGGAAACCTGAGGGACTTTAGAGTTGGGTTTTCCCAGATGTGCCAATATGATATGCCTAATAAATCTATACTTTGAGGAATAAGCCTGCCTCGGAGTTTTGAATCTGTTGTGGGTGTTATTTGGAAACCTGACAGCACCCTGATTATCTGCTTTCCATTTGACAAAGAAGCAAAGGGAGGAGGGAAGGGTATGATTGGGATGTGTGGGGATCTGGGAGGGAGAAACAGGATTTATGTGAACCATTTGCAGCCTGAGAAAATCTTGAAACTTCAAGTTTGTACGCTGAGGATTTTTGGAAGGCACAGACGGTTTCCCAAAACAAAATGTTTAACATGGAATGCTGGACAAGGGACAATGGGTGGCCCAGGGGAAAAAAAGGTGTTTTGTTTTTTTTACTATCCTGCGTTTCATGTCAAAACCTTCTGTGATAGATAAATAAATCTGTGCCTCTATGGGTTTATCAGTGAAGTTATACTTTTGGTAAATAAAATGTCCCTGGAGTTTCTTTTGCTGTACATGCCAATGGGACAGTTGACATAAATGGAACAGATGTTTTCAGTGCCACAAACTGGACTTTGGGTGGCCAGCTGAGAATTTAAGCTAGTGGGGGAATGTACTGGAATAAGAAGAAAGTTGTCTGAATCTCAAATCACCCAGAAACAATGCTAAGAAAAAAGTCACCCTCAGGGATCCAATTCAGTGATCTTCCATCCAGAAGATCTGGCTTGCTTCTCTTAGTTTTTGCCCATGATTGATGGATTTTCTGTAGCTTTTCAGTTTATACTCAGTCAGGATTAGTCTTTTGGATAAGCTATCTGACTTTAAATGGTTGCGCTAAATAGTTCAGCATGTTGGGTAGAACTGTCCCTGGATGTGTTACTGGATCTAGGATTAAGTATGGACACCAATTTTGCAGGGCCCAGCACAGATTTCTATTCTCTTCCTCCTTATTGTTAAACCCAAATGCATCGTGTTGTTTTTAATCCATGTCCTTCAATCTCTTGTCAGTGTTGCACACTAAAAAACAAACAAACTTCCCAGCTTTTTTCTACTAGGAATCAAAGAACATTCAGGCTATTAGAAAGAAAATAGAATAAAGATAAGATAGTAGGTAACATATTGCTGTATAATAGTAAATATGATAGAGTAGAAAACGTGGGGCTTCCATATTACTCACATGTTGCATTTATTCCTATCCTAATTCCCACTCTATTATTCTTAGAGTGGTAATAACACTAAAATTCAACTGATCATAGCAAAACTGGAAAAAGGAGAGGTGGGATTGAAGACTACAGTACTGAAAAACAACTCCAAAGAATGGCAGTAAACAGTACCCTAAGTAGGAATAAAATTATGGAGGCTTACAGAAGGATGGGAAACAAACTGCACTGTTTTGAAAAGGAACGCAATATTGCAGACTAATTTTTAATACAGTGAATCTCACCAGTTTGTACACTCTGCCACATGGTGGTGAAACAATGATATCACATCCTTGTTATGTATTCTGAGATGAACAAAAGATTTTTGGGGGCTTTAAAGGTCAAAAGTGTTGCCCATTTGGTGAATTGAGACATGTAAGTATGTATGTATGTATGTATGTACGTATGTAGCACATATATGCTTACACTTGCACACAATACAAATGCAAGCATAAACACACACATTTACATGCTGGTTCTCCCTTCTAGGGTAGAGATACTTTCTACTGCAGAGAAGAACTAACATGCTTCTCCATTCCATGCCACATTGTTATTTATACATGGATGGACAGTGGTGGGATTCAACAATTTTTACTACTGGTTCTATGGGCATGGCTTTGTGGGCATGGCATGGCTTGGTGGGCGTGGCTTGGTGGGCATGGCAGGGGAAGGATACTGCAAAATCTCCATTCCCACCCCAGTCCAGGGGAAGGATACTGTAAAATTCTCATTCTCCCCCCACCCCACTAACCTCCTCTCCAGCTCTGTTCTCCTGCGCAGGGCAACAAAAGAAGACCCATCCAATCAGCTGGAACTCAGGAGGCAGAGAATAGGTGGGGGCAGGGCCAGTCAGAGGTGGTATTCCAACTACTCAAAATTTCTACTACCAGTTCTCCAAACCACTCAAAATTTCCGCTACTGGTTCTCCAGAACTGGTTAGAACCTGCTGAATACCACCTCTGGACTTGGAGACTGGACTGCACTATTATTGACTGATCAGCTGTGAGCTGGGGAAAGAAGGAGCAGGTTATCCAGAGCTGTTCAACAGCAGGTGATTGGATGAGCTGTGGGTATAGAGCTATATAATTGATGATTGCATTATAAGTAGGTTTTGACTTACAACCGGTCGCTTAGCGACCATTTTAAGTTACAACCATCTCGAAAAAGGAGACTTATGATCTGGTTTTAAAGTTCTGCAGGTTGGCCCTCTTTTCGGTCACGTGACTGAACTCTGGGCACCTGGCAACGCAGCTGCAGTTACATCCATTTGCAGAGTCCCATGGTAATGTGACTGCCTTTTACAATGGTTTCACCAACAACTGGCACTTAACTTCTGGTTTTTGGCAAAACCACACCCATACAGAACCATTGGCTTGCCTAACAAAAATGGTGTTCACTTAACATGACAAAAAAGGCCACAACAACTATTATGACATATGATTGTAACAAGCTGGCTCCACTATGGTCATATGTTAACTACCTGCACTACTTGAGTACTAGAAAGCAATAAAAAATTTAAATCTTCCTAGTCAAATTGATATATAAGATTTAATGTATGTTTCCCCTGCCATGATACTCAGGTCATTTTGAGAAGACACAAAGCTCCAGAGGGAATAGCAATTGCTTTTAAGGTGCTGGCTAGTGCAGTGGATATTGCAGTGTTACAGAAAGAGGCGGAAGAAGGCAGGCATCCAATGTGATTAAGTGGTGTAGGAAGATAGAGAATTTTGTGTTTGCTTAGAGTTAAGTGCCATAATGGACACACAGCAGGGACACATAGCACAGCTTGGCACATAGCACAATAGAGACAAGAAATTGCTCAGTGAATATTTTTTCTAAAATATAATACACATGCTTATCTTACCATGACTTTATCTGCCTCTGTATATGGTGTTGCTTGACACCTGCCTTGCAACCAATAATCTGTTTGTAATTTGAGCTTCTTTGTTTCTGTAAAATAGATATAGCTTGTGTTTGGTGGTGGACTTGGGAGCATGGCCCACATATCTTTTGGGTGATTGCCTAGCCTCTGCAGACCTTTACAAATAAACTATTCAGAGACTGGATTTTGGCTTTGTTGTCATGATTGAGTAGGTGATCAGATTCAGCACCCACTTTGTATATTATAGTTGAGGAAGGAGAAAGGAGTTGCACACTCTCCCTTAGCAGTGAAGCAACGTCTTTATGAAGCAGGGTTGTAACGTTTTGATTACAAAGTAGTGAGTAAGAGAAAATATGTAGATATCACATTTTCTCTCTGCCTTGAGCAGTAAAATCTGACCCAGGAAGTGAGGACAATGGTCTAATGAAGTTGAACTGTGCAAGTGAAAGAGATTGCAAATAAAGTATTCTTTTATATTGTAAAGTGTTAGTACCGCTAGTTAAAAGAAATGTTAATTATTGATATATAGATTTCCATGGTATGGAAAATAAGTCAAGCTGACACAATATTTAACTAAAGTGATTTGAATTTAAACAGAGAAATAAACCATAGTAATAACCTAAAACAGCCTGTTTCACTGCTGAAAATATTAGAATTTGGCCAAAGTATTTTTCTCCTCCAAATAATTGTCCTTCTTATATATATTATTTGAGGTGTGATGGCTTAGCAGTTAAAGATACTGAGCTTGTCAGCTGGAAAACTGACAACCCAGGTTCAAGACCTGAATGCTGCGTGACAGGGTGAGCTCCCGTTACTTGCCCCAGCTACTGCCTAATTTGGATTTCAAAAGCATGCAAATGCAAGTAGATAAATAGGTATCACTTAGATGGGAATGTAACAGTATTTCATGAGCCTCAATGTATAGTTATGGTGGCCACATAATCACAGAAATGTCTTCAGATAATGCTGGCTGTTTGGAGATGAGCATCGTCCCCCTAGAGTTGGACACAACTGGACAGGGGTAACCTTTACCTTTGTATATTAAATAGGTTTGTGGTGCATATTTTGGGGAAGCTGTTCCAGATATTCTCATTTGTAGTAAATGGCATGTTGAGAGAGACCAGTTTAGGGTGGATGATTGTCTGATGAAATACTTCCTTTATACACAATGTTCAGAAAATATGCAGATTTATTTTTATGAACTTTTTATTCTCTGTTTTACAGGGTGACTAATGACCTTTGTTTTTATGAGTTTATTATTTTTAATTGATGTTTTATTTAATATATTTACAAGCTGCTTGTCATTCAGTGAATCTAAGCAACTCACACATTAAGTATGATAAAACACTGTTACAAAAACATAGGCAAAAAGAAATGGCATCTAGTACAGTTGGTGAGTGGAGAGCCCATATTGGTGCTCATGTAAGAAGGGCCACAAACAGTAGCCTAATCTGGATTTTAAATCCTGGAGTTAGGTTGGATCAGATTCTTTTCAATATGACTCTTTCTTCATTTTCAAACCACAGAATTCCATGAATTTGATTTCTGCATAAATACGTGAAGATTATATTCATATTTTCAGTGATAGACCCTAGAACAATGGCCCTCAGCTTTTTGAGGACCAGGGACTAGTTCCATGGAGAGAGCTTTTTCCACAGACTGGAGGGTGCATGGCTTCATGCATCCTGCATCCCAAGGATGGGGCTTCGCTTGTTTGTGTGGTCCAGTTTCTGGCATGCAGTGGACCAATGCCAGTCCACAGACCGGGGGTTGGGACCCCTGCCCTAGAATATTTTTGCACTGCAAGCTGATGAGTTTCAAAGTAATCCAGAATATCAATACTTCTATCAATGCTTCTGTTAATAACTGGTTTTATATTGCAAGGGCATCAGTCCTTCAAAGTTGGTTAGGTTAGGAAACAGACATTGCAGGAACTACTGGTGTTCTACCTCATGGTTCTAAGTTAAAATAACAGAATTTTGGAAGTCTGCATAATTTCCCCTTCCCCCCTCTTATATGAAACAGAATCAAGACAGGGTTATTTTGCGTTTCTTTCTTATACTCTTCCTTCCTGGAGATGTTATTTTTACCATCTCTTTCATCTGCCAACAGTAAAGTTGCTTGCTTTTGCCAACTTTGTGTCTGTTTTTCTTTGTCCTACTTCTCCTTCTGGAACTAATCTCTCTTTGCAGACATATTGCCATGAGAAACCAGTACAAACCCATTCCCCCACCTTTGCTTGGCAGTTACTCAATGTCAGCAGACATGTTTTCTTCCAAAGAATCAGATAGATGGGTGGAAATTTCTCATCCATTCTTGAAAACCAGTACTGGAGATTTTATTGTGGTAGGAATCACGATGTGGTCCTCATCCTGGGGTTCACTATCTACTGATAGTGGTCATAGATGATGGAGAATGAGTATTCTTCAGGAATTTCAGATGGAACTGGTACAGAGAGAGAACATCTGTTGCATTCTCCCTCAATCTCTCAGATTCAGGGTAGCACTGCCAATGAATAAAATATTTGAAACATCTCCTTCTACATCTAGAATCTAGAACACATTCCATTTTTTCTTCCCCATCCACCAAGATGGGGCTGGGGGAAGGGGGCTCCTCATAAACAAGCAAGGTTATAATTTGAGATCCACAATCCAATTTGATATGATTGACTAAGCCCCTACATATAGAAGTGCATAGAAAAAGTTGCTCCAGTTCCTGAGCTGATGAAAGGGCTTTGTAAGGAATAAAATGGAATATCTTGGTAAACAAACCCGCTTGCCCAAAAATGGTTGTATATGACAATATAGGAGAAAGATCAGTAATAAAATCCATCAGAAGTCCCAAGACCCCAAGAGTAAAAAGAGAGGCTAAAGCAAAAACGTAAATATGACCAGAAATTTACATGCCATGACAGAACTGTAATACTGTATCTCTTCCCTTATAGCAAGGGAAACATGCTGTATACATGACACTTGCAAAGCAACTATTCATCATTCACAGACGAAACTAAAATTTTCACATCCATTGGAACATGGACATATCAGCCCTGTTATTGAGTTACTCTAACACAGTGGTTCTTAACCATGATATCGCCTCAAGGGGCGATTTTGTTTTTCAGGGGGTGATGGAACGAAAAGGGGGGCAAAGGAATGGAAGGGGGCGATATGGGGGTGATGGAATGAGATATATTGGGGGAGAGAGAGAGAGATCTATATTGGTAAATAGGTAGGTAGGTAGGTAGACAAAAAGACAGACAGGTAGGTAGATAGATGGGCAGGAAGGCAGGCAGGCAAACAGACAGACCTTTTGTTTGGATGGACGGACAGACCGACGGATGGACAGACAGAAAGAATGCGAGAGCGGCAGCACTTTGGGAAAGCAGTGGCGGCTTTTTCCCAACATGCTGCTGCGATTCGAGGCGCTGGTTCAGGTGCGGTACAACAGTCAATGGGGTGAGCCTGCAGGGCGGCCCGAACCCCTGCTGCCTGTTAGCATCCCCAAGGGGCCAGCAGAGGGGTGCTAAGAGACAGGGGCGCTCGAGGTGCCGGCCCTGCAGGTTCACCCATTGACTAGCACTGCTCCGAGCTGGCGCCTCCAATGTGGAAGCAGTGGCCGTGTTCGACTCGCCACCCCCTGCCGCATCTTAGCCCCTCTGCTGGCCCCTTGGGAACGCTAAGAGGTGGCAGGGGCGTTCAAGGCACCGCCCTGCAGGCTCACCCATTGACTGTAGCACCACCGAGCCAGTGCCAAAATGGGTGAAACTGCAGGGCTGGCGCTCGAATGCCCCGCCTCTTAGCCTCTATGCTGGCCCCCTTGGCCTTGGGGACACTAAGAGGTGGCAGGGGACGGCGTCGAATACGCCACAGTGGCACATAACGCCACCGCTTCCACATTGGAGGCGCCGGCTCGAGCGTACTACAGTCAGTGGGTGAACCTGCAGGGCCACTGCCTTGAACGCCCCCCCTGCCACCTCTTAGCGCCCCTCTGCTGGCCCCCTTGGGGATGCTAAGAGGCGGCAGGGGGGCGGTTATGTTGGGGAAGGGAGCGATGACAACTTCCTCAATGGCTCAAGGAGGCGATTCTTTCAAAAAGGTTAAGAACCACTGCTCTAACAGATCTATTGCTTGCTTCGCTTCCCAAGTTAGTAACATAATCATTGAGTGAATGTGGCTTTCCCATTAACTTTGCTTGTCAAAAGATCACAAAAGGTGATCACATGACCCCAGGACACTGCAACCATCATAAGTACAAGTCAGTTGCGAAGCATTCAAATTTTGATCATATGACCATGGGGATGCTGCAATAGTCGTGTGAAAAACAGTCATAGGTCATTTTTTTCAGTGTCGTTGTAACTTTGGTCACTAAATGAAAGGCTATAAGTTGAGGACTATCTGTGCATAGTAGCCTCTGAATGTTCAATTTCAACATTAACAATTTGGGAGGTGGGAAGAAGAGGTCTGTACAATGCCCTCTTAGGAAGAAATGACTAGAATTTTGAAAAAAATAGCAATAGAAATAGCAATAGCACTTATATACTGCTTGTCAGGCCTGCCTCCATTCAAAACCCAAGAAAGAAAACCCCCAACTCCAGTGAAGCAGAGAAGAGTTACTTTTACTGAGTTTGAAATGATAGCAGTGAAAGCAAAGCAAGATCTGAGTCAAAGGGTACGAAAGTTATAGGTTGAAAGCTTCCCCAAATCCCTCCCCCCAGGGTCCCAGGCTGAATGTCCAATCCACGTCCCGCATGTCATGTGAAGCTCATTTTCAGGTATTTTCGCCCATCTGGAGTTCTAAGATGGTTGGCCTTGAGTGGGTGTAAATAACTCCACTCAGCAGTGCAGTATTTCTTGACAGCAAACCTCCCTTTTAGTTCACATGGGTCTTCATCACACCAGCTCACTTCCCAAACCCAAATGCCATGCGCCCCACCCCTGTTACTCTGGCAGCCAATAGCAAGCATGCATCAAAGGGAAAACCCATGCTGGAGATCCGGCTGACATTGCTCTGTAGTGCTTTACAGCTCTCTCCGAGCGATTTACAGAGTCAGCATATTGTCCCCAACAATTTGGGTTCTTTTTTATCCATCTCAGAAGGATGGAAGGCTGAATCAACCTTGACTCGGTCAGAATTGAACTCCTGGCTGTTCTAACCATGTGCCGTCATGGCTCTTTAAAACAGCTGTGGTGACGCTGTTTTGAAAAAACACAATGACAATATTTTGTGGCAGGATATATTAATGGCAACTGGAACCAACAGCCTGTCATTAAACAAAGTAATCACAAAGTGAAACCACAATTATGTTATGATTTTACTTCAGCTTTCCACACGTGCAAAGACCATAAATTAAAAGCTTGGTTATAAAGTTATTATTTTGTCACCTCATAACTGCAAAGCATCACTAATGAGGCAGTTGCTAAAAGAGGACTATCTGTATTTGCAATATACTATGCTGTTTCTAGATATTGGTTTTCTCCTTTTGTGTTATGGCCTAGCAAATGAAAATAAAGGATGCATTATAGCTTTGGATCCCAAATTTCCAGAAGTTCAAAAAGACTGCAGCTAAGGCGCCTAACAAAATTCCATCCACTTTTTGTAAAACTTTTCAGATATTTTCAACATTTTGTACATGCATATTTCAACTATTATAGTAAAAAAATATGTAATTCAATATTTGCTAGTAATTTCTATTTTTTAGAACATTCTTTTCTATAGTTCCTATGAAATCAGATATTTTTTTAAATATACATTTTGACCAAACATTTTAAAACTTATTGCCTAATTTGCAATAAATATTTGATATGCAAACAAATGTGAAATGAAGTTCAATTCTAATACTTTATATAGCATTACATGATTATCCATTCAGGTGGTAAAGTATCCAGACTGCCCATTATGTGGTTTCCATACAGACATTGCACACTTTCCATTACAAGAAAGAAAGTTAGTAAGTCCAGAAACTGATGTCTTAAACCTATGGGAGTTACAAGGGGAGACAGCTCAGTGTTAAGCACTCTAAACATAATGCTTGAATGAGGCTAGGATGTAAGGAGATTTTAGTGAATTATAAGAAAGAACTTAGTGTACTATTAAGATTTAAACTGTAAGAATATTTCATAAACACATATTTTGCAGTGATTTCCCCTCCTTTAATAACTATATCAATAATCAAAGTTGTATGGAGAGTTATCTGTATAAAATTGAACCTCAGATAAATATAAAAGCACTTTGCCACTTTATTATGACAGGCTGGTTTTTTGCATCTAAGATACTTTAGACTTTTAGTTCTCTATGGTACATAGCAAAATGTGTTTAGAACTGTAGAATATTTGAAAACACATTCATGGCATAACAATTCACATTAATTTAATGGTTCATTATTGAAATATAGGAGAAATATATGAAGATCTATTGAATATGACCATCCCAAACATTTTATTCTGCATAAGGTTCCTTAGGTGTATGTTATTGCATATTAGTACCCGATGTTCTTCACTATGGCCATGCAGACTGGAAGTGAGAAATTTAGAACTGTTGTAGAATATCAGGTTAATGAATTATTTATAACAATATATAATGAAAATACTGAAAAGCTTAAATTTATTTCCATTAAGTAATATTGCGTAGAGTGCACATTCTATTGTCATGTGCAGTTTACAGCTGAATATGTGTAAAACATGGTTGTCAAATCTTTTAAAGTATAAGACATGAAAACAAAGGCATATAGATTGTCAATCATCACATATTTCTTTGAAATGAAGTAACTTGTGAGCTTTGTAAACAATGTATTCTTACACTTTTAAAGTGGAGACAATGCTGACTTAATTATTCTTTCATTTAGTTAAGTAAAATTGAGATTAGAGATGATAATATATTTTGCCATTCCTAAAACGTTCAAATTTATCTGATTCTTTTGAGGTTTGTTGAATTGAATTATAAAGAATAAACCTGAATATAAATATAGCTCTCCTAACTCACTGCAGTAACGTGTACTAATTCAACTTCAAAGATCCCTACTAAGTTAAAAAACAATTCTGCAAAGAACAATTCAAGATAAGCCCATAAAATATTATGGTACAAAACATAATAACCAATCCCCATCCACTGTGATATCACTAAGCAAATCTAGCCTTTTTGAACTTGTAACCCAACGTTAGATGCAAGTATTTAAGACAGAGGTTCCCAAACCTCGGGCTGCAGCCTACTACCGGGCCGTGGCCTGCACGGAGCAGCACTTGTACGAGTAGTGGACAAGCATGTGTGCACAAAACTGCACTTGCGCAAGCAGCGAACCCTTTTGCTCATGTGCAAAGCTCCACTCACAGAGTGGAAGGGACTTGAGCGGAGGGTGCTTGTGTGCGAAGCTCCATTCATGTGAATGGAGCTTTGCGCATGAGCATTCTCTACTTGTGCAAGTGGAGTTTTGTGCGCAAGCACAAGTGCCCTCCACTCATGTGAGTGGAGCTTTGCGTGCGAACAGAAACACCCCCACTGAAAGCACCCTCTGGTTGCATGCAAAGCACCATTTGTGCGAGTGGAGGGCACATGCCAACACCAATACAGCTGTATCCACGTGAATGCACATGCCTGCTGATCACATGCCTTCTCCCATGCTGGGCCAGGCTGCCAAGGTGGGTAGGATGAGGACCACTGATGTATGATACATGTGGTTTCACAAGCTATGTTTCATCATTATTTTCAACCTTCAACCTGTAGATACCTAACATGCTCACTATCTTCATTTTGTCCTCAATGGGAGATAATGCAAACTTCAAATAACACCATATTAGAGCACACCATTTCTGTAGGAACGACTTACAGGCATCAAATATTTTCCTACATTGGTCTGTTCAGTACAAAAGTCTGGAGAGCAGAACTTGCAATGATCACCTTTCCTTAGTTCTTCTGTTACTAAGGTCCCTTATACTTTTTGTGAGTTGTTTTATGAACACCTTGTATATTCTTCCACAGTAAGTATGTTGTGTCTTTTGTAATTCCTCTTCAAGAGGTAGAAGCAATGCACGTGGAAGGTCGTCTTCAAATGAATACTGGAAAAGTATTAGAAACATTGTATTGATAAGTCAGATTTACCAATGCCATTCCAAGAATGCCAGGTTTTCTGATGTAGTTCTGCAACTGGTGTTATACAATATACTGCATTTTATAAATATGTATTTCTAAGTAAAATAATCTAGGTCCAGTAAAAAACATGCCCTACTTTTAATATTCTTAATCATCATCAGGCAAGGCAGCAATATCATCTAATTATTCACAATGTTCAGTTACTGTCACTTTAAATAAAATTAAAAAATGTAAAAACCACAAAAATCATATTAGCATTTAAATTGATGCATTAATTTTTGTGGAATTACATTGTTCCAATAAAATGGCCTTAGTGTGAAATACACACACTGTATATATAATTTTCCCCAGAATATTCAACTGATATATTAATAAACAATATACTGAGTAGAAACAGCATAAAATAGCAATCTATGAATCATTTAAAAAGTGGTACTTTCATTAAACTGAGTTATAAACATGCACACACAGTATTTAATGAAAATCTGAAGTAAAGGACTATTGCTTTTCAGTTACAGGTTTGTTTAATGTTATAAATGATGTAATATATGCATACACAACATTACAAATAAAACAATTTTATTATTTTCCTGGAATTGATCTACATCTTTTCTGTACTTTATGCATAAACAAAAGCTGATCATAAATAAAGTCAACAGTTTTCTTAATATTTTTGGTAACACTCAAAGGAATTAAGGAATTGAATTTTTATGAGACCACATTTTTTTTGGTGTAATAGATTCTAAGGCCCCCAATACCGTGTTTCCCCGAAAATAAGACACTGTCTTATATTTTTTTTGGCTCCCAAAAACACACTAGGTCTTATTTTCGGGGTAGGTCTTATATATTTATGGTGCCAAATAGTGGGTGTGAGTGTGTAGGGAGGGGTGTTTCGCGGGTGCACGGTTGCTCCCTGAAAAGTCTTCCTGGAACTGGAGATTTACACTAGGTCTTATTTTCGGGGTAGGTCTTATATTAGGACAGGTTTAGAAAATAGTGCTAGGTCTTACTTTCGGGGTAGGTCTTATTTTCGGGGAAACACGGTAGTACTTTTTTGCCATTTTTATACCTATATGACAACATGCCACAAAGCACCATTAAAATATACTATTGATTTCTGAAATATTATATATATTATATATTTATATTATATTATTAAAAAAAAGAATATTATATACAAGATAGGGTGAACATTAAAATAAGCAACACTGGCATTTATATCTTTTCAGTGAGTATACTGAAAGGCTGATATATAGTTTACTAGAAATAGTTTATAACTGGCAAACTTACGCCAATTATCTATAATATTTAAAAAGTACAAAATTAAAATAAGAAAATTTTACAACTATGACATTGAAACAAAACTTTTCAATAACAAAGCATCACATATAATTTTAGCAATAAAAAGGAAACAAGGTATTGTCATATTCTAGTGTAGAAATTGTTATTTTGGTACACCAGTGCTGATTTACTAATTACAAGCATTTATAGAAGCAATATATTGCATGGAATTTCTTCAGCATAATATTGTGCTCCTGAGTCAAAATAATGTGTCTCACCTGGTCTTGGTGAATTTAAAATTAAAAAGCTTGATACTATAGAGGTTTTCAGTGTCTCACTGAAATCAATACTGTAATGACGTAACTTCTGCCCTTCTGTATAAGCCTTACTTCCTTTCAAAGTCTATTTTATTCTTGAATATTTCAGAACATATTCTGGAATGTGCACTTGCAATATCTTTATTTATTATTGTATAACTGGTAATAATAGATTTATTGGAAAGCTTGAGGTAGAGTTCTAAGAATTCTTTTTAATTTTAAAGTTCAAATTAAAACGTTTACTTACATTTTTAATTGCATAATAAACAGCACGAAATGTTGGCTGCTTATCATCATGGTAAACTCCTCTGTTTCCATGAAGAATGAATATTCCTTCCTTTTCTGCCTCCTGGCAATTGCTCCCATAAATACAATGGTCAGGCCGATAGTTCCATTGACAAGGAAAAACATAAAGGCTTTCTATAGAGAAAAACAAAAAATAATTCATTAATTTTTCTAGGCAAACTGTTCATTGAAGGACTTAGGCTGTCAAGTCCAAACCCTTATTCAATGGAAAAATCAAAATTAAAGCATGTCTAAATTGCTGTCCAGACTTTGCCTGAATACTGTACATACAACAAAGTGTAACTTATACCCTCATTTGGTTTGGTTCAACTGTTGAAATTAAAAAAAAATCCTAACATTGAACTGAAATGTTTTCCTCCAACTTTTTTTTTTTAATTCACATTTATATGCTGCCCTTCTCCGGAGACTCAGGGCAGCTTACAGTGCTCAGCAATAGCCTTCGTTGTATTGTATATGCCTGCTTATTACTAAGCGGCATTTTTACAAAGTCAGCTTATTGCCCCCAACAATCTTGGGTCCTAAATTTACCTACCCCGAGAGGATGGAAGGCTGAGACAACCTTGAGCCTGATGAGATTCGAGCCTGCCCTAATTGCAGGCAGCTGGAGCTAAGTGCTAGGTGTTTAACAGCCTGCACCACCAAGGCTGCACCACCAAGTCACAGACCATTATTCTGTGTCTGGCACTTTAGGATGTTGAAGAAAATGCAATGGCTTTCCTCTGTACTCTTTGAAGAGAGCTTTATTTCTTTATGTCAGTCATTTTTTTAAAAAAGCAAAATACACCCTGCGTCCTTGAGGTTTTTATAGGACTTAATGTCTAATCCCCTAACCGTTCTTTTTGCTCTTTTTTTTAAATTTGTCTCTTTGTCTGAACTAAACAAAGTAAAAAGGTGAGGTGGCAACAGAACTATTCCCAATTATTTGGATTTGAAAAGAATAACTCACAATTATACTTTTATCAATGTAGTAGCCCGCCTTCCCCTAATAATGCAGTTACCCAATCACTGATACAACTGTAGAAAGACAGTGCCTACCCCTCCTAGAAGAATGAAATGTTTTGAGAAATATTTAAAAAAGGCAGAATATTATATTTTCCCAAAGGGAGAAATGGAGAAACATATTTGTTAGAGGCAGGAATCAGCCGAGTCTCCATGCCCCCATAGCAGAAATTGAGGGGGTAGCTTTCAGAAACGAAGACAGGATATTTTGAAACTCCCTGCAGCGAAGTGTGAACGAAGGCAGAATAGTAAAATTAGAAGCAGCCCCCTCATTCAAGAACCAAAGCAGAACAAAAGCCATTAAGCCACAATAGGAATTGCCCAACACCATTTCAGAACACAAGCCCCTTCATGCATCATCAAATTTGCTGTTATTTTGGCAATTGCAAGATGTTTAGGTTGGTATGGTAAATCCACATCTGATCATATGATCAGATGTGGATTTACCATACCAACCTAAACATAAGTCTCTTGTAACCCAAATACTGTTAGCTTTATCTTCTCAAAATTACACTTTGTGCTACAAAAATTAAAGCTTTTTTCTACATGAATCTTATCTAGCTAAGCAAAAAATAATCCATGCAATCATAAACTAACACCAGAAAACAATTATCTGAGTTACTAAAATGTTTAAGCAAGTTTCATCAAGTCTTGTTTTGATTTGTTTGACATCAGTCATCAACTTGCTTCTTGGCCTCTGATATAACCCTCATGTTTCTCGTGTATATACTTTGCTTGCTGCTTCTGTGATCTGTTTCACACATCTCTCTATTGATTAGGCATGACAGAGGCGTTTTGGTACTTGCATTGGTTCGTCAGTAAACTTTATTTCCGCTGTAATTAGATTGCATGTCAAAGGTGGCTCATATACATCTTACGACCAGTTAATCAGCTCCAGCAGAGTGGATGTTCTGGTATTGATTAAAGGCGTTTTTCTTGCACGTACAGATAAATCTACCAGCATGTCATCTGCACCCCTCAAGTCAATGATCTTTTGCACACCAGCTCTCCTCTCTTGAATGTCATCTCAACACAAGAGCGTCTGGATTATCATTTCACTGAAAGCGTACCGTGCTGAGCGCTGAATGGTTGGCAAAAACAGCATCTACTACAGCCTTCTTTTGCAGTCTGACTTCCTGCAGCTGGAACAACACATGATGCAGGCTTTCAATCCAGGACTGTTTTACTTTAATGTTGAACCAGCAAGGGTAGTACACACTAATGATGTGTTCCACTATCATTCTTAAGTTTTGGAGAGTTTTGCTTCTAAAGCTATGTTTTGACACCCATATTCGACAAAGCCTATTTGCAGTTGTCAACCAGCGTGAATGGCTTGTGGGGCCAATTTCCAGAACAGCCAGATCTGTGGGAAGTTCTCCTATCCTTATTGCCTGTGTGATACTATATCCATACACTTGATCCTTAGAGGAATCCTTTACAGTACTGTTGCTCAGTGAAACAAAAGGCTCACCAATTGAAACTCAGTGAATGAAGGACAAAGTTCTGTTGCCATGTGCAGCATATTGCCAATTTTACCTGCCCATTTGTTGTTAGACAAGGTCTTTCCATCCAATGTTCTGATTAAGTAGGGCCTTGGTGGCTCAGGCTGTTAAATGCCTGCATTTAAGTTCCAGCTGCCTACAATTACTCGAATCCCACCAGGCTCAAGGTTGACTCAGCCTTCCATCCTCTCGGGGTAGGTAAATTGAGGACCCAAGATCGTTGGGGGCAATAAGCTGACTTTGTAAAAATGCCGCTTAGTAATAAGCAGGCATATACAATGGAATGAAGGCTATTGCTGAGCACACTGGGTTGTATCCCAAAAATTGTAAGCCACCCTGAGTCTTCGGAGAAGGGCGGCATATAAATGTAATTTTTAAAAAAAGTATCATAGAGGTAACTCATTCATATGGAGTGCATACACCAACCAGATCAACTTCCGATCAAGCCTGATCTTTACCCACCACCTTCAGAGCCAGCATTAACATTTGTAGAATTTCCTCCAATGGCTTCAGGCTTTTGTCAATGCCTTTCTTCTTCAGGAGATACATCAGATTATCTGCAATAACGTGAGTAGGTTTTCCTATGTCTCTTGCAAGACTGGCTGCTGGGGAGTTTCTAGCATCATCACCACTTTGTTCTCTTAATAATAGGTGATATCTGAGAATATCTTGCAGTGTTGGGAGTCTCTGCCAGTCCCAATTAGGTTCCTAGTATGAATGAATGTTCCCAGTCTTGTTTTTTTAAAGAAGCCATTACAGATCAGTTATCACGGGAAACAAGGCCAGCAGTATCAACTGTCAGAGAAAATAACATTTAACAAAAAGAGAAAGATGGGTGAACCTGCGAAATGAAATAATCCAAATGTTAAGAAGTTATGATATTTATGTAGACCAACACATTTAATTATATTAAAGTAACCAAATATCTTTACAAATTCCAAGGCATGTCACAACTTTTGAACACCCCTAATGTTTGGAAATTGAAAGCTGAAAAATTTGATACACACTAAATTTCTTGGGAGCACTTTAAAACACAGTACATTTCTATAACAGAAATAGCAATATCATATTAAGATTGCAAATTAAAATTGTATTTTTAAGAGCAACTTACCAGGATTATGAAAAAACATAATATTTAAAAGATCCTGATCACCCCATGTTATATTCAACTTGTATTTTTTCAGCAGTGGCATGAGAATTTCTTCCCAATGTAATCGGACTGATGTCATATCGTTCTTCAAAATCAAAATACCAGAATTAGAAATAAGGTGATCTAGATCCTACTTTTTATGATAAAATATATGCTTCTTTAATCTTTATCATACAATGCCTCATTTTTATACAGTATTATGTCACAGTAATAAGTCTTTCTGATTTAAATAAGCAATGGTTTTTTATTATTAAATATTTATAAAAAATAAAACCAAAAGAATATTCAGTTTAGATTCCACCAGATCAAAGTACAAACTTCTACCGTGTTTCCCCGAAAATAAGACACTGTCTTATATTTTTTTTGGCTCCCAAAAACACACAAGGTCTTATTTTCGGGGTAGGTCTTATATATTTATGGTGCCAAATAGTGTGTGAGTGTGTAGGGGGTGTTTGGGTGCACGGTTGCTCCCTGAAAAGTCTTCCTGGAACTGGAGATTTACACTAGGTCTTATTTTTGGGGTAGGTCTTATATTAGGGCAGGTTTAGAAAATAGTGCTAGGTCTTACTTTCGGGGTAGGTCTTATTTTCGGGGAAACACGGTACAAGTGTAACAAAAAGTATTATATATTGACCCAAGGGTCAATATATAATACTTTCCAAAAATGAGTAAGAAAGGATATGCAAAAAACAGATTTATGTATTTTAGTGTTGTCTAATAATGCATGAAACATTTCTACACTAAACAAGATAATGTTTAGTTAGTTATAAATATCTAAATTTGAAAATGATACACAAATCTAAAGAATAGTTTCAATTTTCAAATGCAAGGTTAAATCCTAGCTCTTGGTTTTTCTTTTTTATAAAATCTTTCAGGGCACAAATGACACATGGAATCCAAAGGCATGCTAGAAGGTACCTAAAAGTTGTATTTTCAGTTCAAACATTTTACAATTAAAAATTGGAAAGGGTAGTAGATGTTGTATTTCCACACCTGATTTGGGGTTTGCATAAGGAATAAAAAACTAGGCTACATTTTTTTTTACATTGGAGTGAAACATTTCATGAGTCTATCACTTATGAACAATGTCCTTATAAAGAAAATAATTTGGGTAGATTGTGAGAATGAAACAAATGTCTTAAAATGACCGTACATAATCTTACATGCATTCTAAAGCTTTAAGTCAATAGTCTAATAGCTCCACCTTCTGGTTAGATTGCATACATATTCATAGTACAAATAACTGAGTCAGTTTAACATGAAGTTTCAAGATAAAAGATAAAATGAGAAATGAGTAGGTGAGAAGAAGCAGAAGAAAAATGAAAAAAAATAAATGACAAAAAGTATTCCATTAAAAAACATTAATTGAGAATCATCAGTATATGGTGCTTATATGGGATTAGTTAGAAACCATTCTGTGATAATACTAAAAACATGCTGTATTAATTTACAGAAAAGTACTGAAAATGAAAAAGAACCAAAGCATACTACCTTGAAATATTTTCTTCTAATGCGGGTCATGTTCATTAACATTACTCCAGAGTTGATTCCAGTTTTTCCATAATATGGGTGCCTAGCAAAGCGATTATACCACCCAATACGAGGTTCTTCATGCTCTGGTGCCATAGCAGCAATCTGAGTAGAGTTGAATTTTTTCAGGAAAGACCAGATATCATCAACTGGTCTTAAGAACAAGATGTCTGTGTCAACATATAGTAGAGAGTCCACATTACTGAGGATTAACTATAGAAGAAAAAATTTTGGAAACAAAATTAACATCAAACTCTGACATTTTATTCAATTAGCTATTGTGAAGATTTTATTTATGATTATTGAACTACAAAAGTAGTCATTTAAATACCTTTTTAAAACTATTTTTTATTTTGATTAACTGAATATAAAGCATACAAGAGTAAAAGCACATTAACTATGATAGGATTCCCAAAGGTTGAATTTAATTTTTTAAAATAAGCTGTTACATTAATATTCAATTTTGTTTTTGAAATGTTAGTGATTTTGTTTTCCTGCTTTTAATATTAGAAGCTAGACTCTTATAAAAAAAGGTGCTTAAACTTTGTTTTCCATTCAATATAAAGCTCAAAAAAGCCTAAACTTTGTTTATCTGAATGTTCTAATAAAAAAGAATAAAAATTATAGTCCTAGGCATAAATTATAAGTCGATGAGACATGGCAAAAAGGAATGTCTTCAAGGAAAAATTCCAAAACAATAAAGAGGCCGCTGAAGTTGATGAAGGATTAAGCAAATCAGTAGCTAAATGAAGAATGGCAAAATAATAACAGGTAGCTGGACTTCCAGTTGAACTTCCCCGAAGACGGACCACTGACCGCAATCGTCCATGGCTTTGGTCTGTGCTTCGTCAGAGAGCCCTGATCGTCCAGATTAGGGGCAGAAGTTGTCTCGTAGGGGCGGAGGAGGAAGGGGAGACTGCTAGCCAAGTAGAGGGGAGCTGCATATCCCCTTCCTGGCTTGGCAAACACTCCCTCCCGAAGACATCTGAAGCGGTGGTCTAAAACGGCCACCCTGAAGAGTCAACTGGAATAAGATTGTGTAGGAGGAGCGGTGAAAAAGAGGACAGCATAGAAACCAGGAGAATTTTGGCATAAGGTACCCCGGGTTTGAAATCTTTTAACATCGTTAAGAAAGTGGATTTAAGCGGCGGACAAAGAAATTAAGACAGAAAATAAGTGACAGATGAAGTGGCTTTGTACTTAAAAGGAAGAAGCTGGAAGAAGCAGCTTGTGTTTGAAATAATAAAATATAAAACCCTGACACCAAACAGGTTTATTAAAGCTGGACTGGGCTGTGTCAAGGTGGAAAATAAAATTTGAAAATTAATGTATGGATTTACTGATATCAGAACTTTAAACTTTGAATGAGTAAGGAAAAGACAGGAAAAAGAAAAAGAATTGACTTCAAATACAGCGAAGAGTGCCATCTAGTGGAGAAGGGAATTGTTTATACAAATCCCTTTCTATTTTAAAACTTGGATCCCTTACTTACTTGATACAAAATAACTGGAATTAGGATACTACAAAATAGGGACTTTGGAAAGTGAAAGTGAAATTTGAAAACAAAGGGAAATTGTGGGTTTTTGAATTACAACTTTAATTAATGGATATTGAAAAGTGGAATTAATCTGGAAATCTTTGGAGGAGTCAATAAGAGTTAAACGTTGGAAAAACTTTAATAAACATTGTTTAAAGATGGCAGGAATGTTACTGGACCTTAAATTGGAACTTAAAAACATGAAAGATATGCTACAAAAAGAAGGCAAATCATTTGGTTTTGCATTGCAATTTTTGGAAATGGAGGTTTTAAAATATCAAGAACAACAAGAAGAAAAAACAACGCAAGAAGTGGCCATCTTAAATGAACACTTGAAACAACGGAAACTTAAGCAAAGGAGGAATAGAAAGAGAATTAATAATAGGAGGTTTAACATCATAATTAAAAGGGGGTTTATTCTAAAAACCGAACAAAAGAAAGGTAAACAGCAGGAAAGGAAATTTCAGAGGGAGTAATGGAAAAGAAGGGGGATTAGAAATTGGAGTGATAAACAGAGAGCAAGAATGAAACGGGATTTGGAAAGAAAGGAATATGGCAAGCACATAAAAATGAAATGGTTTTTTTAAATTAAAAGGCACAGAGATAATGGTTGATTGAGAATTAAAAGAAGGTGATTCTGCAAGTGTATAAGGACTAGTTTAAATAACTAAGAAATGATAAGATTGTTTAGAAAATAGTGAAATATAGATTATTAAAATGGGAGATAGGGACTGATATTGTTCTGCCATTGCTGTAATTGTTTGCTTTTTTCCTTTATGATATGAAATTAAGAGACATAACCAGAACAAAGATATTAAGTTTGTCCAGAAAATAGTGGAATGTAGATTATTTTAAAAATGGGAGATAGGGACTGATATTGTTTTGCTATTGCAGTGACTGTTTGCTTCTTTTTCTTTATGATACAAAATTAAGAGAGGAATTAGAATAAAGATATTAATAATATTAAATGAATTAATAAGTTGTGGCAAACAGAGCAGGAGTAATTAATGTTAAAGGGAAAACAATATTAGTTCTTATGAAATGATGGGATTAATTATGTTTATCTATAATTTTCTTAATTTAGATATATCCTTTATGTAATGAGAAAGGGAACTTGCAGACCCAGGTTTAAAAGAGGTATATGTAATGTAGTAATTACTAGAAAGTTATTATTGTGTCTTTATTTTCTTTTTTAAAGTCTTAACCCAAAGTTAAACTATGGGAATCTTAGGAGGGGATTAATTATGTGATATGTCTAACCACAGGGATGGAACTTCGAAATTGGCAATAATAGGGGTGTTGCATTGTTGCTGTTATTTTTTTTAATGTCTGAAAATGTGTGAATTTTTGGAATGATGAATTAAATATAGATGAGTAAATTGCAGACCTGACAGAAAAGAAGATAAAATATAATGAAGATATATAATGGTGCATTAAAGATTTAAAGAAATAGATTAAGCAATGTACTGGAAAAATTATAAAATAAGATGGGAAAAGCTTGATGATTAAAATTAAAGAAAATATACAAAGTAAGATTAAGATAAGTCATTAAATGTGAAACATGAATAGGAAATGAAAGTCAAGATTTAATAGAAATGTGTTAACCTGGAATCATGCTGTTCACTGAAAAAAGATTTTTTTTTCTGTAATATGTGAAAATTGAATAAAATTTTTGGAAAATAATAATAACAGGTAGCAGAAAACAGGCAAAGCTATTCACCTTTGATTTTGCTTCAGTCTTCCCTAAGAGGGCATATATTCCATTAATGACATGTGAAGAGGACAATGGGCAGACTGATAGAAATAAAGATCAGGGAACATAATTTATTGTAGAAAGTAGAACTTTCAATGTTACGGTGATATCTGAGAACATTCTAGAATAGTTCATAAGCTGTATTTTCACATCAGTCTATCCATTTTATTGGGTTTAATTCTAATAATTAACTGAATTTGAGCAACTTACAATACTATCTAAATAAACAGGATTAAAAGTTGTAACCTAACAATTCAATGTTATGTACATTAAAATATTTTATGCCCATGAAGCCCTGATTAATTTTATATTCTGATACAGGATGAATCTTCTTTCATTTAACCCCCCCACTTAATAAAACAACTAGTTTTGATTGCTTACTGTTTTCAAATGGAATGCACTATAATAGTCCAAAGAGGCGTAAATGCCCATGAAAAGGACTCAAGAAAAGGTAATTGCTGCATCAGATGAAACTATTACAAGTCCTTCTGACCACAACCATCACCTGCTCTTTCAGCAGGAGTTGTGAATTTAGGAAAACCTTATTATTAATCTGTTCAGTATGGGGATCAGAACTCAATCTAGAACCAGATGAAATATCCTTCTCACCCAGTGGTTCCCAAAGTGGGCAGTACCGCCCCCTTGGGGGCGATGGGATGCTTTAGGGGGATGCTAAGAGGCAAGGGGGCAGGCAGGGGGGCGCTGGAGGTGGGCCCCTTGCAGGGCGCAATTCAGGGGTGGGATTCTACCAGTTCGCAAGAACCGATTGTTACCATTCGCAGTAGTTTGGAGAACCGGCAAAATGGGCCCCTGGCTGGCCCTGCCCGCTCCTCCATTCCCTACTGTCAGTCCTTATTGCGCATGCATGACATTGCACATGCACAATAGCTGACGGCATTCTCCCCCCGCCCGCCCAGTCACTCCTTATATAGCGCCATGTCAGCTCGCTTCCCACATTTTCCCGCCCGCCGCCATCATTTCCAGCAGCAGCCAGCCAGCCAGCCATCACTGCCTGCCTTCCACCATCTGATCTCCCTAGCTGAGTGATGCCTGACTCCTGGGCGGGCCTAGGCCACCACTGCCGTGCCACCACAAGCCCCGGTTGAGTCCTGACTCCCGGGCCAGCCTAGGCCACCACCACCATGCTGCCGTCGCCCTCAGCGTTCATGGCCTAGCAAGCTTCCATCCCACCCCACTTGCTGAGCTTGCTTAGCCACCAGCGCCGAGGCTCCATGCGGCACTCGCGGCCTAGCAAGCTTCCTTCCCACCCCACTTGCCTGGCTTCTGGTGGCCATGAAGAAGGCTGGTCGCTGCTTGGGTCCTGCCTGGATTCTCAGCAGCTGCTGAGCAGAGCGGTGCAGCAGTCAATGGGGTGAGCCTGCATGGCTGGTGCCTAGAACGCAGCCGCGGCGGCACATTGAGAAAATAGAGCAAAGCTAGAGGTCAGTAATTTTTGCTGCAAAAAACCTGCAGCCGCAGCATGTTTTTTTCGGTGCAGTTATGAGAAATATATAACTTTCTCCTCCCTCCCTCCTTCTTCCTTTCTCTTTCTTTCGGTCCCTTCCTTCCATCCCCCCTCTTTCTTTGTCTGTCCCTTTTTCTTTCCCTTTCTCTTTCTTTTCTTCTTTCTTTCTTCTCTCTCTTTTCTCTCTCTCTCTCACTCACATTGACTTGGTGCACCGCTCTACTCGGACTTGCTTGGCCAGGTCCCTCTGGTGCAGTGGGCTCAATGGGGTGGACCTGTGGGGCCGGCACCTAGAACGCGGCAGTGGCGGCACGTTTGAAAAGTAGAGCAAAGCCAGAGGTCAGTAATTTTTGCTGCAAAGAATCACAAAAGCTTCTGGGCTGTGCACAAGAAGGGACACACGTCAACGCAATTCAGCAACATAAAATAAAGTAACACAAATAAAACAAATCAACAAGAATCGGCAAAGCATCTCTGATTAGATTCTAGTCCAGGGGTGGGCAAACTTTTTGACTTGAGGGCCACAATGGGTTCTTAAACTGGACCGGAGGGCTGAAACAAAAGCATGGATGGAGTGTTTGTGTGAACTAATATAAATTCAAAGTTACATTACTTCACGTAGCCTTCTGGGAGAGCAAGAGAACCCTCCGCTCTTTTCGGCCCTGGGCGGATAGAACGGCCGAACGGGCCGGATCTGGCCCCCGGGCCGTAGTTTGCCCATGGCTGTTCTAGTCACTACTAGAATCTAATCAGAGATGCTTTGCCGATTCTAGTCCAATCACCTGCTCCAGCAGGGTTAGAAGGGAGTGTGAGTGTGTGCGAGTGTGTGTGTGTGTGTGCATTGCTGTCAAAACTCCAAAAACAGGACAAGTAGCTCTGGGGAGATCAGTCATAAATATTAGAACACTTGCTAAGCAACCGGCCATTAAGCAAGAACCGCTGTCCCTCTTTTTGTCTTCAATGCTTTTCTTTCCTCCTTGGGGGTGATCTCAGTCCCAAAAGCAGATTAATTAAATATCACCCAGAGACGACACACTTCCTTTCTTCTTCTTCCTTCTGGAGCTGTCCCAACTTTCAGCAGCTTTAATGGCTGCTTCCATCACAGCCGGTTTGAAAAGCTTCTCCTGGAATCAACCAGGGACTTTGCGACGTCCCTGGGATCTACAGGACGTGTTCTTCTTATTCACCGCCTCTTCGGGACGGTTTAGGTCCTGCTGGACCATCCAGTTGTGGGGATATCGGCGTCGGTCCTGGATCCCCAAGATCCTCCATCTGTTTTGTCACGACCTCAGACCCGCCACACCCACAAATTAGGCCACGCCCACAGAACTGGTTAAGAAATTTGAATCCCACCCCTGGGTGGGGGGCAGTGAGGGTGAGTTTTTTATTTTTTATTTTATTTTTAATTACATTTATATGCCACCCTTCTCCGGAGACTCAGGGCGGCTTACAATTTTTGGGATACAACCCAATGCTCTCAGCAATAGCCTTCATTCCACTGTATATGCCTGCTTATTACTAAGCGGCATTTTTACAAAGTCAGCTTATTGCCCCCAACAATCTTGGGTCCTCAATTTACCCACCCCGAGAGGATGGAAGGCTGAGTCAACCCTGGGCCTGGTGGGATTCGAGCCTACAGCAGTTGTAGGCAGCTGGAACTTAAGTGCAGGCAATTAACAGCCTGAGCCACCAAGTTTGTAGCACCAAGGGGGTGGTGGACTGAACAAGTTTGGGAACCACTGCTTTAACCAGGTAACTTTGAAACATCCAGTCACTCTGTATTTATTCTTCTCCATCTGGTTCTTAGAGCCTCTAAGCAGTGCAACTGCACAACTGTATCACCTGTACATCCCAAGGATATAACACACCCAGATATTATCAGAGTAAAAAGGCAAAAGGCTGATCAGTAAGCTGCTTAGAAACAATGCAGTAATTACCAGAAGTCAACATAGATGTATCAAGAAGTCATATCGGACTCAAGCCACCCCACCTTTTTAAAATTTGTACTGGTACTTACATTAAATTTGTACTTCAACTTACAGTCATTCCTTTAGTGATTGTTTGAAGTTACAATGGCATTAAAACAAGTGAGTTGTGACCAGTTTTCACACTTACAACCATTACAGTATCCCCATGGTTACATGAGGAGAATTCAGATGCTTGGCAATTGGTTCATATTTATGACAGTTGCTCTGTCTCGGGGTCATGTGGTCACCTTTTGTTACCTTCTGACAAACAAAGTCAGTGGGAGAGCCAGATTCAATTAACAATGGTGGCAAGAAAAGTCATAAAATGGGGCAAAATTCACCTAACAATTAGTAACAGAAATTTTGGGTTCAATTGTGGTCGCAAGTTAAGGACTACTTATAACCTCCTTAGAATGTGGCAATGCAGTTGTTATTAGTAAAATATCCAATAGAGATCCCATATTATTTTGGATAGCAATTAGAAAGTCAGTGTAAAATTAAAGAGCCTTGGTAGTGCAGGCTATTAAATGCCTAGCACTTAGTTCCAGCTGCCTGCAATTAGTGCAGGCTCGAATCCCACCAGGCTCAAGGTTGACTCAGCCTTCCATCCTCTCAGGGTAGGTAAATTGAGGACCCAAGATTGTTGGGGGCAATAAACTGACTTTGTAACAATGCCGCTTAGTAATAAGCAGGCATATACAATGGAATGAAGGCTATTGCTGAGCACATTGGGTTGCGCTCCAAAAATTGTAAGCCTCCCTGAGTCTCCGGAGAAGGGCGGGATATAAATATGAATGAATGAAGAAAGAAAGAAAGAAAGAAAGAAAGAAAGAAAGAAAGAAAGAAAGAAAGAAAGAAAGAAAGAAAGACACTCACAATATTTAGCATCAAACAGAGAAAAACATGGGGAAGTTATGGTAGCACTCTTCTAACATTTGGAAGGAAACAGACAAAAATGGGTGATTGAGTAAAAGTTGTTTTTTCTTGGCTTATTAGAATCGTTAACTTTTTCATCAATTTATTAGAGAGGAAACTGTTAAGGAGGTACAAGCCTACTAATCAGAATTCCAGTAATACTTCCAAGCCAAAGCACAATCATCTTTAGTGTGGAGTAACTGGAATACTGAAACAGGAATCTCAACCTACAAGTAATGATCTACCTCTTCATATTCAACTTGATTATGCTTCAATTTGGTAGTACTTACCTTACTTTTGGAAGGGGAGAGCTAGTCCTCCACATTATTACATTGTCATAATATGCCAAAAAAATAACTGAAGAGGCTACATTCTATGTTCATTCAAACAGCAATAGCTTACCAAATAACTCACATTTCTCTGGAAGCATATTTATTTATTACATTTATATGCTGCCCATCTCATTCTGAAAAATAACTCAAAGCAGTTATTTAAATATAAAATAACACTTATGTTTCACTTATGACTAGAATTATTAATTTTTTTTAACAACTACCATTGCTACTTACTGGTAGAAAAAGTCTTTGAGAAGCACAGGGCTTGAACAATTTCTTCCATTCTGCTGCATTCTCAGTTGGAAATGAGATAGGGTACAGAGTATAATTAAAATTTTCATTATGTGCCAAATTATCAAGCTGAAAAAAACAACATGTTTTAGTATTTTTTGTATCAAAAGTACATAAGCAAGATTAACCAATTTTTTAAATTAAAAAAACCCCCCTTTATTGAAGTTAAAATATTAAAATACAAATATGTCTATAGAAAGAAAAATGAGTTGGTACATTTCACCATCATTCTTTGACAGTACAAAAAAAATACTTGGCTATATTCAAACATTCTAAATAGTCATACATTTCAACAGGTTCTCATTAATCAGATACATATACAAATTATTTGACCTTATTTTTGATCTATACTTTTCCTATTTCTACTGTTTATCCATTGATACCAATTGTTCCAGGTTGCATAATATTCCGAGTCTTCCTTGTTATTCAATTCTATGGTGAGTCTATCCATTTCTGCGCATTAAATTTTTTGATGGATTATTAAACAATCTGATGTATGTTTGACATTTTCCAAGCTTGTGCTAGTGAAATTCTTGCTGCCATAATATGTATAATCAAATATTTAATGTTTTGGGGGTATTTATCCTTAATGATCCCCAGGAGAAACAATTCAGGCTTCAGTTCTATTCAACAGTGAGTGATTTCAATTAGCCATTTTTGTATTTTAATCCAATATTTTTTTAATTAGCCACCAGACATGGAAAAAAGTACCTTGCACTTGTTTGCATTTCCAACATAGGGTTTAGGTTGGGATACATCTTTGCAAGCCTTGTTGGGACTAAATGCCAATGGTAAAACATCTTGTATTGGTTTTCTTTGTATGCGGCAGATTTTGTTAAAAGTATAATTTTTGTTCCACATTTTTTCCCAATCTTCTAACTCAATATTGTGTCCAAAATTTTTGGCCCAAGCTAACATTGGCCCTTTTACTATCTCCTCTTCTAAGTCAAAATTTAATAAATAATTGTATATTTTTGATAGTAATTTCTCTTCTAACAAATTTAGTTCATCTGACATTTTGAAAAAGGTTTTATATTTATTTTTTTGATCATTAGTACAATCCTTTTTAATGTTCACTATTGCAGCGGTCGCCAACCGGTGGGCTGCAAGAAAATTTTGGTGGGCCGCAGAGAAATCTCACCCCCAGAGCACCCCCAAAGCAATTAATCCAGGCTGTGCAGAAACACAAGGCTGCGCCACCCACATGGCCTGCGGGAACCCTCCCCGCCCAATCACTCCTTACCCGGCAAACTTGCCTGTTAAATTGCTATTTTTCCTTTTTCTGACCATCATCTGTTCTGCTGTGCCAGGAGATTTAGATTAGCTAGGAAGTAGGAAATGGTTGGATTTCTTGCTTTGTAGCTAGTCTTCAGATCTTCGGCTCTGCTTTTAGGTACAGCCGAACCTCCCTTAGGACTGAAGGTTCTATTATTCAGTGCAGACTCATGGCAAGCAAATTTGAGAGACTGAGCTAGCCAATGGCAGATAGATAGATCACTGAATGATTCTGTGAGCAACTCAATCTGCCTGTCTGCTTTGCCTGACTTTGGGTAAAAGTTGCTCTTTTTTAATAAAAAATTCAATATTTACATACATGGTGTGTTGTGAGTTAATTTTGTGAGTTTGCTTGCTAGCAAATTTTATGTGAACAGGCTCAGGTAGCTGATCACACAGATCTCTGAATGAATCTGTGATTCTGTGAGCAACTCAATCTGCCTGCCTGCTTTGCCTGATTTTGGGTAAAAGTTGCTTTTTTTTTAAATAAAAAAATCAATACTATATATTTATAATATTTGCATGCAAGCCAGTCACACAACCAAGCTACACCCACAAATTAGGCCATGCCCATAGAACCGGTTGTTAAGAAATTTGAATCCCACCTCTGCCTCTGTGTTTTTGTGTGTGTGTCAGAGAGAGGGAGGGAGGTTAAATCAGATCTCTCTCTCTCTCTCTCTCATTCTCTCCCAGCAACGTCAGCAAGCCACCGTCAGTCAAAATTCATATTAGTGGTCCCCGGGATTTAAAATTATGAGTTTGGTGGTCCCTGAGGTCCAAAAGGTTGGCAACCCGTGTTCTAAACTCTCTAAATCCACTGCTCACCCACTGCTGCTGCACTGTCTTCTCTCGTTTCCTTCTTCAAATCGGCATGTCACACCTCCGGGTCTGCCCTACAAGCTGGCTTCTTCCATGTTGGGCTGAAGGCACCCTTCTTAGTGCAGCTAGGGACCGCACCTCTCCTCGCTGCCTCCAAGAGATCCCCTTTCCCTTGCTAGTCCCTCCAGGACCAAGCTTTGCCTCAGATGGCCACCAGATGTGGAAGTCCTAACCGATTTCTAACTACTCTATTTCTCATTTTGATTATTAAACAGTATGTTTTCAAGCCTATAAAATTAAGATTTGTGAAAAGAATAGATAATACTAACAATTTGTTCTCTTATTTTATTGGATTTATATGCTACCTTTCTAAAACAAATGGTACTCATTATATTTTACTGAAGGTGAGAATATCTTGGATCAGTCACTACTTGCAACTAATGTAAAACATAAAGAAAAACAAATCAACAGAAAATGTATCTTAAATGCAAATAACGTGGTTTAGAAAATGGTGTTAGTTTAAAAAAACTATGCAAATAATTGGGAATACCAAATAACCAAACTCACAACTTATCACAAATGCATTTTCTATGGAAAACACCTGTCTTCATAAAAGAAAGCTAGCAAGTGTATATTTAAGATAACAAAAATGTATGGTTCAGCAATATGCTAATGTTGCCAAATTCAGACTGTATCAGAGGATAATTGAGACAAATACAACTCATAAGATAAAATCTCTTCATATTTACAGTAGGTCAAGAAGTTACAATCTCCTGGTTTCCAGCCAGCATCTTAATCACTACACCAAACTGGCTCTAAGTTTTATATAAATTTAAGAGGCTATTTGTTTCTTATAAGACTACACTTCCATCATGGTGCAAATGTTAAAATATGTTATGAAGATTTTATAGATAAAGATAGTTCTTGACTTATGACCATAACTGAGCCCCAAAATTTCTGTTGCTAAGAGAGTTGTTACTGAATTTTGCCCCATTTTGCAACCTTTCTTGCCACAGTTAAGTGAATCACTGTGTACGGTCCTACTCCCCAAATAAAGAAAGTATGGACTCTTGAAACAGCAGCATTTCAAAAGGAACCTTTTATTGAAAGGAAGTGATTGCAAGACAAAAGGAAGCATGTTCTAAGGTCCCCTTAGGCAATTCTGTTAGGATATAGGAGTTAGAAACCCCTCCCCTCAGTCTGATGTTGAATGAGCCAATCCACAGGTGTGAAGATGTTGTAAAGACAGTCATCCTGGGAAGGAGATAAGGGACTGCTCTCAGGCACTTCTCTTTGGAGGCTTCAGAACTGAGATAAAACAGATGGCTCTCCTCCCTTACACATTCCCCAAAGGTAAACCAAAGCACAGGGCAGATAGGTGTCAGAATTGGAGTTATAAACTAAGGAATTACAGGATACATAAGAACCAGGGTGAGACAGGATGAAGGCAATAAATTAGTAACTGAATCCAGGGGTCCCCCACCCCAGGAATGACAGCATCATGATAGGGATCTGACATCCTGCCCCCATAACTTTGAATGGTCACTAAATGAACTGTTATAAGTCAGGCCGCCTCTATTGGATAGCCTGAACAATTGCTAATTACTCATTTTCTTTTAAAAGAATTGGAGACTACTGTGAAATTGCTAAATACTGTAGTGTAGCTCCATTTATGACTGAGAAGACAGCAGGGGTTCCACACATCCACAACCAAGTCACAATATACCCAAATTACATACTTTTTGCTCTTGGAAATATACTGTTTTCCAGTTACAAAGTTAAAAAAATATTCACAGAATATAGATCACAGATTGGCAGATTTAGATAGTGAAGTCAAGCATCCTTAAGTTTGGTGGAAAAATACAAATTTACCTTAATCCAAGCATACATTCTTTTATGAATACTTACTATTTCTCTGAAGTCCCTCTGTAATGATTCCTCAGCAAAAATATGAAACTGAAGACTTTTGATGCTGAAAATAATAGCTGATTTCAACATAGTAACAGTTTCCTCCAATCTTTCACCACAGGCTACCACCGCCAAATGCATTCTTTCAGAAAGCTGAGGCCTTGGAAAATCATATCTGATGCAAAAAATACAAGAAATAATTGTTTCCATGGAAATAATACTAAATGTAAACATTCTATATTACATTTGAAACTAAGATTCTTTGTTAAACTTAGTCATTAAAGTAACTTAACTTTATCACAATTTTAGAAAAAGTAGTTATGACAACCAAGAGAATGACAACGATATATTTCCTAAATGTTATTAAATCAAGTTTTTAAATAACTTTTTTGTAGTTTTAATTCTAAATGTACTATAAAAATATATCTTCCTACCTTATCTGCTGATACTTTTATTTGAAAAAGCATCTCATTTTAGATTGTTTTCTTTTAATAAATATGTTTAGTTGAGAATGTAGCCCACTTAACTTTCCATTTTACAACAAATTTTAATATTTTCTCATATTATTTCTCAGTAGCTTTCATTACTATTTTCTTTATAGTCTCTTCCTAACAATACTTCCTGCTGCTAACATAAATGCTTTGCTGCAAAGGAAATAAAAAAGAACCAAAAAGTAAATCAACTACAATATTAATAACCAGGCTAAAAAATGTTAACATACCACTGTAAAACACATGAACTTTTTAAAAAAAGTTTATTTTGACAACAAACATCAACAAATACAAACATAAAACATCAAATAAAATCCATATTATTAAAATTCAATATGATACATGCATATGATTGTATGACTTTAATTATAAATTTATGTGCATGTCAACTTTTACAAAACCTAGTTCATAATATCATTCATTTCATTGTAATCAGTTATATCATTACATTGTCTTATCTTTACTATTATGTTGTATTTATATTATATTTTATTTCCCTATTTTCTTATCTAGCCATTGAAAAAATAAATCCCAAATTTTATAATATTCTTTATCTTCTTGCTCTCTAATTGCTAATGTCAATTTACTCATTTCTGCACATTCCATTATTTTCTTAATTACCTCCTCTTCTATAGCAATTTTTTCACTTTTCCAGTTTTTGGCAAATACAATTTTTTTAAAAATCCAGATGATTTTTTAAATTATATTTTTGCAGGAGCACTTTTACATTCCTAGACAAGGAGGCTATTACAGAGAGACAAGCTTTAAATCCATGGACAGAAAAAGAACTATTGACAAGTGTTCTTTTATGTACAGATAAAACAGTAGTCGGTTAGGTACAATTCTATTACAATTCTAACTGCTGTTAAAACATTTATAATCAGATATGTCAATTCTCTACTGTATCCTTCAGGTAAGATACCCAATAAAAATATCTCTGGTTTCAAGTCTATATGCTGTTTTGTCATTTTTTTCCAGCCATGTATGAATTTTAGTCCAGTATTTCTTGGCTTCCACACATGTCCACCACACATGATAATATGATTCAGGTATCTGGTGATTCTTCTAACTTTTCTCCAATTTATTCGTGAACATCCTTGCTATTCTTGCTGGGGGTAAATGCCACCTGTAAAACATCTTATACAAATTCTCTTTATATGCTGTTGACATTGTTATTTTAATTTCTGCCATTTCTCTAAGTCTATCCCATATCCTAAATTTTCCGCATGCAATCGTTTCTTTAACTTGTTCTTCTTCTAATTTAACTCCAAGTAAATATCTATATAATTTTTTAATCACCTTCTCATCAGTACCTGTCAAAATTCCATCTAATTCAATGAATTCATTATAAAATCTTCTGTCCTATGATCTTTATCATAACTAGAATGTATTTGCACATATGAATACTAATTCATCTCTATTGTTCCTCTAGTTCTTGCTTAGATTTGAGTTCACCCTTTTCAATATTTCACCATATCTAACTGTATGTTCCATTTTATACACAATTGGATATGCAAATGCCTCTATAGTTGACAACCAGACTGTATTTTCAACACATGAACTTTTGTAATATCAAAATAAATTCCAATAAAAATAAAAATGTTTCAGACAATTATTAACCTTAAGATGCAAATAGTAAATATATTAGATGTGTGACAGAGTTCCCACAGGAAAAAAAATGACAATAAGGTTATCTTAAGATCTTATTAAATTGAATAGATGAAATATATCATCAATAGAAAGGTAGTCAAATTCCAGTATCAAAATTTCACTAATATGTGAACACTATAAGAAAGTCCTGGATGCAACGTATCAGTTCAATATTAGATACTTTTCTTTTTAATCTTAGATTTATTCTTCAAACTTTAATAAACACCTCACCATGTTTTATGAAGTATGTTTTTATTTTAATAATTAATTTATAACATCTTCTATTTATACACATAAGAATAGAGTGGGCATTATTTATCTGAACGCCAGTTTTCCTTGTTAGGCAAGGCAGGTCAACATGGGTGGTACTCCTCTTCAGCTGCTAAGGACTGAGTCTGTGTAAAAGGCTTATTAATCTAGCTCCGTCCACTCTGGGTTACTCCTCCCCAGTTCTGCGAAGATCTTGCGACAGACTGAATTGCCTCTAAGAAAAAGGGAACAAAAGGAACAAGAACATTATCGGAACCCTCCCTCCCACAGGTCAGTTGGCCAGACCATTCCCCAAAGGGTGGGGCTGACCTGTCTTTCCTAACAAGGAAAACTGACGTTCAGGTAAACAACACCCATTTTCCCTTGTAAGGCTGTGACAGGTCAGGATGGGACATACCAAAGCAGGGTTGTCCTCGGGAGGGTTAAGATTGGTCCTGGCCTGCACGGTCCAAAACAACTTGTTGCAGGACCCGTCTTCTAAACGCTGCATCTGCCAAAGCGAAGTCCAGCCGCTAGTGGCAGATGAAAGGTGAAGGGGACGTCCACGTGGCTGCTCTGCAGACCTCCTCCACTGACGCTTGCGTTGCCCAAGCCGTCATAGTTGCTGCACTGCAAGTGGAATGCACCGTGATGCCCCTGGGTACTGGAAGGGACCGACTGGAATAGGCTCGAGCTATACGTGCCTTGATCCATCTACTTACTATGGATGGAGTCACCTTTCCTCCCAATGTGGAAGGTTAGAAGGAACAAAAAAGAGATTCTGTCCTGCGGAATTCAGCAATTTGTTTGATGTAAATCTTTAAGGCTCTGCGCATATCCAAGGTGTGCCAAGCCTTCTCCAACTCATGGACTGGGACAAAAATCTGGGAGAACCAGTTCCTGAACTGTGTGGAAGGTGTGGACCTTAGGAATAAAGGCTGGGTCCAAACATAAGACCACCCGGTGGGGATGGAAGATACAGAGATCAGGTTGAACTGAGAGGGAGACCAACTCAGAAACTCTCCTCGCCGAAGTAATTGCCACCAAGAATGCAACTTTCAGTGTAAGAAGATGCAGGCTGGACTTTCTGAGAGGTTCAAATGGAGGTCTGGTAAGGGACTGCAGGACCTTGGTCAAATCCCATGTAGGGTACCTATGTACCATAGGAGAGCAAAGGTTGGTCGCCTGTCTGAGGAACCACAGACAGTAGAGTGCTGAGACAAAGAGAATCTTCCCACAAGTCAGCACTGAAGAGATAGCCATCAACTGCCTGCAAAGTGTGTTGGTGACAAGACCTTTGTCCAGGCCGGCCTGTAGGAATTCCAAAACAGTAGCCACCAAGGCTTGCAGAAGAGAAATGTTAGCCTTGGCACACCAAGTAGAAAAGGATTGCCATGTAGCCTCATAAATACGGATGGTTGAGGGTCTCCTGAATGGTCTTAATCACCTTGTTGGAGAGGTGGGTGCTTTTTAAGATGCCCCACTCAATCACCAAACTGCCAGATGTAGCCAATGGGGCTCCAGGTGAATCAGGGACCCCTGAAGAAGAGACATCCTCCTCAGGAATCCACCAAGGGGAGGGGGGCAAATCAAATCAGCTAACCACGGCCTACGAGGCCAATAGGGAGCCACTAATATCACCTCAGCTTTCTCCAATAAGATTTTGCGAATTACAGCTGAGAGCAAAGGCAATGGAGGAAAAGCATACAGCAAGCCAGGAGGCCAGCTACAACGCAAGGCATTGGTCCCTTCTGCCCCTTGGGTGAAATATCTAGAGAAAAACCTGGGCAATTGGTCATTAAGGGGGTGGCAAACAAATCTACCCCTGGCAGTCCAAATCTGTGTGTAATTTGATGAAAGAGAGAGGGATGTAAACTCCATTCTGAATGATCAACTGAGGTCCTGCTCAACCAGTCCGCCTGAACATTATCCAACCCTGAGATGTGATCAGCTCGGATAGAAAGAAGGTGACGCTTAGCCCATCTACCCAGGGCTTCTGCTTCTGCCATAAGCGATAAGACCTGGTGCCCCCATCTGTTGATATGGCCTTCGGTGGCAACACTGTCCGTCATAACCAGGACATGTGAACCAGGTACTTAATGTAGGAACTGTCTCAGGGCCAAACGGACCGCTCTGAGTTCTAACCAATTGATGCTATGGGCCTGTTCCTCCACAGACCATAAGCCCTGGGCCCAGAGGGAATCTAGGTGAGCCCCCCAACCTGACAAGGAAGCATCTGTCGTGAGGACGAGGCAGGGTTCCACTTCAAAGGAATAGCCTTTGGACACAGCTCTAGATAGCCACCAGTGGAAGGAAAGTAAAACCTGCTTAGTCAACTTCACCTTCCTAAGGGAATGACTCAACCCAGACCTCTAATGAGGTAACAAGAACCACTGCAGGGACCTGGCATGAAGCCTGCCCCAGGGAACAATAGCAATATAGGAAACCATTTTACCCAAAAGTTGAGATAAATGGGCTAGAGAGGTAGAATGTCTACTCCAAATGCCCCTAATCATCTCCTGCAGGCTGTCCAGCTGTTCCTGTGAAAGGAAAACCTGACACACTCTTGTGTCAATAATGGCTCCCAAATGAAAGAGACGGGTAGGAGTGAAATGGCTCTTTTTCCTATTAATGGAAAACACCAGATCTTGCAGAATCGACATCGTGACCTGCAGATCCTGCTGAGCCCTTTGAAAGGAAGAAGACATGAGTAAAATATCATCTAAATAACACTGCAGATGCACCGGGAAGGAACCAAGGTGCGCTGCGAGGGGAGCCAAAACTTTGGTGAAAACTCTAGGGGCAGAAGATAACCCAAAGGGGAGGGCCCCATATTGAAAATGTTGCCCCTGGTAACAAAACCTTAAATATTGCCTATGAGATGAACAGATAGGAACATGTAAATAAGCTTCTGTCAAGTCTATGGATGTGAGGAAGTCCCCCTGCCAAACGCTCTCTAGAATGGAAGAGAGTGCATCTTAAAATGGCTGTACACAACATATTTATTGAGTCGTTCAGGTCAAGAATTGTCCTCCACCCCTCCGAGGTCTTGGGGATAACGAAAATCCTGGAGTAGAACCCCATCCCCTGTTGGTGTAGGGGAACTTCCTGAATGGCCCTGAGGTCCAGCAAATGCTGGATGTCTGACTCCATCAGATCGCTTCTCCCTGCGTGCCTAGATACTGGGCATGAGATAAAGAACCTCAGAGGAGTGGAGAATTCCAGAGGAAGACCTGATCTAACTGTGGACAAAACCCAGGTGTCAGAATACCCTCCCATTGGTCTGCAAACCACGCTAATTGGCCACCAATGGGAATAGACTGTGCACCAGCACTGGCGATGGTACGGGCGACTTCCTCCTCCTCGAAAGGGCTGTTCAGCAGAAAACTGCTGCCTGCCATTGCCTGAACGATCTGGAGGGGGTTCCTGGCATTGGTAGGAGGACTTAGATGGCCAGTTGAAGCTGGAACTGGTTTCCCCTCTGAACTGAGGGCATTTGAAGTAAAGGATAGCCCAATGCTCAGCCCTCTTGAGAAGCAAAGGAAGGATTTTTCGCTTATCCTTGGTTTCCACCAAGAAAGGATCGAGGCCCTCACTGATGAGCTTATCCCCTTGGATGGGGGCAGACGCCAACTTCCACTTCCTCCTGCCATCTGTTTGCCAGTTGCGCAGCCAACACATGCGCCTGGCTGCCCCCAAGGAAGCAATGGCTTTTGTGGCGAACCTGGCTCCATGCAGGGTGGCTTCAGCTGTGAATTCTGTGGCTGCCATGATCTTATTGATATCCTGGTGGGCTCTAACATCTGACAAAGGAATTCTATCCAGCAACTGCTTCAGCCACTTGAGCGACGTCCTGGTGAAGAACGACGCTGCAGTAGATGCTTTGACTGCCCAGGCAGCCACCAGGTGGGATCTCTGAAGCGATTGTTCCACACACTTCTCCTCGGACGTGAGGACATCCTCTGGATCCGATGGGGCAGATGATGAGGAGGCCAAATCTGCCACAGGAGCATCCACTGTGGGAACTTGGAGTGTTTTTGTGAGTTCAGGCCCCACGTTGAAAAATTTGCGGTTGGCAGCTGAGGCAGGAGATTCCATCTGTTTTCGAATTACCTTCAGGAACAGTTGAGGAAATAGGACCACTTCTTTCCTCACCTCTGGCTCATCAAAGAGAACATCAGACTCCTAAGGAGGAAGAGAGGCAGCAACCTCATCATCTGCGCACTTCAGGTTGGCCATGTTCCTCACCTTGTACAACAAGGTGTGTCTGAAGCAACCTGTGAACACTGGAACCTCATAGGAGGTGCCTTCATCCGCTGACATGTCAGATTCCGGCTTGTCAGGTTCCCCCACCAAGGATGAAGCAACTGAGTGAGTAGGAGCATAGTCCTCAGCCAACACAGAAACTGGATCCTGGATAAAGGAACCTCTTTCTGACAAGAGAGCTTCTTGAACCCGGGACCGTCTCTCTGATAAATCAGAAGCTGCAGAAGAATGTCAGGTTGCTCTCTGCAAGCCTTCTGAGATGCCCTTCCTGATGGCCTTGTTGATCAGAATTTGTAAGTTGACAGGGACATCCAATTCAGAAGGTTCAGCTGGTCTGGCCCCAGAAGTAGTAGAAGGAAAGGATTCCACCCCCTGCCTATTGCGCCCACGCTCTTGCACACACAGCTTCTCCTTGAGGTTCATCAAGCTGACTGCCTCCTTCAGAGGGAATGGGAGAAGCGCCTCTCCTGAACACATCAGGGGACCAAGTCTGTATACCAGGTTTAGAAGAAGGTCCAGGCTCCTCCAAATCCACTTCACTGATGAGTGATGCTGGAGAAGTAACTCTTGTAGTCATTAACTGAGTAGAGGCTTGATGCACCTTGGCTATCTGCTTCTCTATGGCCTGATGGCACCTGGAAGCATCCTTCTCCTCCACTTTTGAGGCCTTATTCACAGGCTGCTTTCCTTTGGTAGAAATAGCAGGAGACACTTTTTGAAGCTTGGCAGCTTTAGAAGCTCTGGTTTCCCTTGGGGCTTCAGCCATCTTGGAACAGCAAGGCCTATTTTGGACTGAAAGTCCTGTGCAAGGAGGAGAGCACATGAATGGATTTATAAAGGGACTTCAGGGGAAATCTTCTCCATCCCCACACCAACCACCACTCTCTTCTGCCCTATACAACTTCAGTAGGATGTTTTAACGCTTCCTACTGGAACTCTTACCTTCCTGGGCCTAATAGGGCAATAACTATTGACCAGGCCCAGCTGGAAGCCCGAGGGCCCTGGTCTACCTCGGGATAGGAAAACCAATCCCCCACCAGGAAATTTAGGAAAATTTAGTGCCTACCCTTTGATGTCTTCCTCAGCAACAATCGAGGCTGGTGGTGACAAAGGCACAGGAGTGGTGGGAAGAAGAAAGGCCTCTTCAAAATGGCCACCTGAGGTCTTCAAAATAGCAGCCGGCCACGAGGTCTTCAACAAAATGGCCGCTTCTGGCCATGAGGCCTCTGCTACTTCCTAGGGAGTTTTCTTTAAATCCCTGGAGTTTTGGTGCTCTGCAGAGGCAGAGGAGCTTCCTAAAGGCAGCCACTGGATCACATGGCTGCCTGCTTCACCATGGGAGGGGGGGGGAATCAGCCCCACGGCTCTGTAGAGAGCATGGCTGACGCCCATGCTCTCCGAAATGGCTTCCTGGCTGAAAAATGGCCTCTTCTTTGCCGCTGAGAGCCCAAAGTGGCCCCGCGGCTCTGTGGAGAGGGCAGAAGCCTCCACCCTCGACAAACGGCCATCCGGCCTGTTATGTATATATGTACACAACATAGTTGGGTTGATAATATATAAACCACAAATATATATGTCTGTAGCTTTAAGGAAAAATACTGTAATGTATTATACTGTGTTCTGGTTGGTTGGTTATGCTGCAAGTTACCATAAGAGGGAGCTATGGATCATGGTTTAATTCTTTTTTATCACTGATGATCTATCTTGACACTGATACTGACTGACTACAGACCGATACTGACTAACCCTGTTTACTTTGATATTCTGTTGATATCAAAGGTTATCTGTTGTATTATGGTTTGATATTTGTCTGCTGTAAAAGACGTGAAACCGGTAAGAAGACTTTATAACTGGATATTTTTGGACCGTTAAAAACGTGTATGACATGGACTGTTTATTGGACTGTGCTATTTCTTCAAGTAAACATTAACACAATTTGATTTAACTCTGTGTGGCTGTATATTTATTCATAGCTGTTCTCATAAATGTTCCTATGTGCATATCCTTATTATACAAGGGTTACTCTGCACATATACTAACATGGCAGATCGATGCCTACCTCTTCGCCCTGGAGGGCTGAAAAGGACCCCCGCGGCCCTTGCAGGCTGCTCCAGACCCCTGGAGCAGTGTCAGCTGTTAGGCGACCCCAATAGCCAGCTGAGAAGCGGAGCCACCGGCTTTTGAGAAGAATTTCCCTTGCAAGGCTGCCTTTGGCAAGAAAGTATCCAAAGGCAGGAGAGGCAATTGTTGCATCCTTCTTCAGCCAAGGACTGAGTAGGTCTGGGGAGGAGTAACCCAGAGTGGGCGGAGCTAGGCTAATAAGCCTTTTACCCAAACTCAGTCCTCAGTAGCTGAAGGGGAGTAACAACCTGTCGCAGCCTTACAAGGGAAAAATATAACAAATAGTTAAAATACTTTTTCTTTTAAACATCTGAAGGCTTAACTATTGCACTGAATTAAAATATAAAGCACTCTATCTTACGGTAAAACATTAGTTCAGTTCCAGGGTAAACTAGATCAGGGGTCGCCAACCTTTTGGACCTCAGGGGCCACCAAACTCATAATTTTAAATCCCGGGGACCACTAACCGGTTCTGTGGGCGTGTGGGCGTGGCCTAATTTGTGGGTGTGGCTTGGTGGTCATGTGACTGGCTGGGCATGGCTTGTATGTAAATACTATATTTATGTAAATATTGATTTTTTTATTAAAAAAGAGCAACTTTTACCCAAAATCAGGCAAAGCAGGCAGGCAGATTGAGTTGCTCACAGAATCAAGATTCATTCAGAAATCTATCTGCCATCGGCTAGCTCAGTCTGTCACATAAAATTTGCTTGCAAGCAAATTCATAAAATTTGCTACCAAGCAAACTCACAAAATTAACTCACAACACACCATGTATGTAAATATTGAATTTTTTATTTAAAAAAAGAGCAACTTTTACTCAAAATCAGGCAAAGCAGGCAGGCAGCTTGAATTGTTCACAGAATCATTCAGTGATCTATCTATCTGCCATTGGCTAGCTCAGTCTCCCAAATTTGCTTGCCATGAGTCTGCATTGAATAATAGAACCTTCAGTCTTAAGGGAGGTTCAGCTGTGCTTAAAAGCAGAGCGGAAGATCTAAAGACTAGCTAGAATGCAAGAAATCCTACCATTTCCTACTTCCTAGCTAATCTAAATCTCCCAGCACAGCAGAACACCTGATGGTTGCAAAAAAGAAAAATAGCAACTTAGCAGGCAAGTTTGCCGGGTAAAGAGTGAGTAGGCAGGGAGGGTTCCTGTAGGCCATGTGGGCAGCACAGCCTTGTGTTTCTGCGCAGCCTGGATTAACTGCTTTGGGGGGGTGCTCTGAGAGTGAGATTTCTCTGTGGCCCACCAAAAATTTTTCACGGCTGGCCCACCAGTTGACAACTGCTGATCTAGCTGTTGACATTAAGGGACCTACTGAAGAATTGACTATATCTCTGACTTTGGATAGGTTGGTGGTGCAGCTCATTATATTGGTTCTTTTTTCATATGTCCATTTTTATGGTATGTTTATTTTTGTATTGTTCTCACTTTTTTAATTGTAAGCTGTCCAAGGAGTCAGGTAGCCTTCAAACTATCTATCTGAAATGAGTTCCAAGATGGCAGCAACAGAGGAAGCGTAATTACATCGCGGGTAGAAAAGTTGCTACTAAACTAAGCTAAAACCGTAGGAGGAGAGGTGGAGAGGTAAGTCATAGAAAAAGAAAAAAGATCAGAGAAAAGGAAAAGGAAGATTAGAGAAATTAAAAGAGAGAAAAGTCCAGCTGTACCTGAGAGGCCCACCCAACAGACCCATAGAAGTGAAGTGAACATAGAGGCAAACTGACTGCAGGAGTCAGCATTCCAGAGAAAATCCATTCCTTCCAGTAACTCCAAGACACACGCCATCTAAAAGTACTTTTATTGGAACAGTACCTGGCAGATACTGGGGAAGTCTGGAACTGATTTTCCCCAGCTTCCCCAGAGTCCCAAGCTACAACCCCCACCTTTTTCCCCTCATCACCAGATCACGTGCACCAATCCCACAGTAAGTTTTATTCTTCTCTGCACCACACTCTGTAACCTTGAACTATCAAAATAATATATTTTGTCTACTAAGAGCTACTCAATTTACATCACCCCTCCCACATTCTTCAACTGTGTGGCAGCGATGAATTCCATAGCTGACAGGCATTCCCCCTTGAAATATCATTCTCCTATAAGAAAATAACAAACAAAACACAACCAGGGGTTAATGCGTTGTCCTTAACCCCTCTCCCCCCTCCACGAGGACCCTTCGGTTTGTGGGGAAATTCCTCATGGAATTGGTTAACCAATCTATCTGCATGCACATCCCAACTTTTTACCCAAGTAGCATCTGATATAGGGTAACCCTTCCATAGGACCAAATATTGTAACTGTCCTTGGTGTAATCTAGAATCGAGGATTTTCTTGATCTCATAATGTGTCTCATCCTGTATGGTTTAGGGGGAGCGACTGGTATTGGTGTTATCATTGATGTAACAGCTGGTTTTAATAAACTACTATGGAACACTGGGTGAATTCTTCCTAATAGTCGGGGAAGACTTAATTGGACAGTGACCTGATTATTTTTGAAATTGGGAATGGACCTAAGAATTTTGGGCCCAACTTCTTACTAGGAAGTTTCAATCTAAGGTATTTGGTTGACAAATATACTTTGTCTCCTACTTTAAACGATGATTGGAGGGATCTATGTTTGTCCGCCTGTTTTTTGTAATCTTTTGCAGCTTCAGTCAAAGCTTTTTTTTGTATCCTCCCAACCTTTTTTGAATGAGTTCATCCATTCTGTTAAGAGAGATGGATGTGGGAGGTTCTCTAGGTAATTCTGGCATAGGGACAAATTCCATGCCAGTGTTGATTTGGAATGGAGTCAACCATGTGCTGCGATGTACTGCATTATTATAAGCAACCTCTGCAAATGGTAATAATTCAGCCCAGTTTTTCTGTTGATAATTTACATAGCATTTAATGTATTGTTCAACCATGGCGTTCGCCCTTTCCACTGCTCCATTGCAGGCCGGATGGAATGCTGAGGATAACCCTTGGGAGGACCCAATAGACTTTAAGAACTCCCTCCAGAACTTTTTTTTTTTTTAATTACATTTATATGCCGCCCTTCTCCGGAGACTCAGGGCGGCTTACAATTTTTTTGGGATACAACCCAGTGTGCTCAGCAATAGCCTTCATTCCATTGTATATGCCTGCTTATTACTAAGCGGCATTTTTACAAGGTCAGCTAATTGCCCCCAACAATCTTGGGTCCTCAATTTACCTACACCGAGAGGATGGAAGGCTGAGTCAACCTTGAGCCTGGTGGGATTCGAGCCTACAGCAGTTGTAGGCAGCTGGAACTTAAGTGCAGGCAATTAACAGCCTGAGCCACCAAGGCCAAGAACTTAAAGGTAAATTGTACCCCTCTGTCTGATATTATTCTACGAGGTACTCCATGTAGTCTATAGATGTGCTTCATGAACAGTTTTGCAAGCTTTTTTACAGATGGAAGTCCTTTACAGGTTGTAAAGTGGGCCTGCTTAGAGAATAAGTCAATACCAGTCCAAATGATTGTATTCCCTCCACTCTCAGGTAATTCTACGATAAAGTCCATTGCGATTTCTTCCCACAGCTGTGTTGGTTCAGCTACTTGTTGGAGGAGGCCAGGGGGTTTTCCAGTTCTGTTTCATCATGGCACAAATTGAGCAACTTTTTACATAGTTCTCAATGTCAGGTTTCATTTTTGGCCACCAGAACTGTCTCCTGACTAAATGTAGGATTTTTAAGAACCCGAAGTGGCCGCCCAGCCGTGAGTCGTAGCTACGCTTTAGTATCACTAGTCTTAGGTTTGCGAGTACATAAAGTTTAGTCCCTTTCCAAGCCAGTCCCTCATTCATTGTTAATTCGATTTGATGGTCCACAAACCAGGGATTGGTCAATAGGGCTGCTTTCAACTCCGTGGTCAGTTTGTCTTCCAGGTGTTTGGGGTTACGGTTGGCTTGGCCTGGAGTGGTTACTTGGCCTGCCGATTGAGCTTCTGATATCAAAGCCTGTACTATTTCCTCTTGGTGACTGTCAAACTGGGGTTTCCTGGACAGGGCGTCGGCCAAGATTTTTTTCCCTCCGGGGATATATTTCATGTTGAAGTTGAACCCAGGGGACTTGTTTAGGTGATAGTTTCTGAGGGGTCTTTTTGAGGTTTTTGTGATCAGTCCACATTTCAAACGGCTCCTTCACCCCTTCTAGGAAATGCCTCCAAGTCTTTGTTGACCACCGTACTGCAAATGCTTCTTTCTCCCAGACCTCCCATCTTCGCTCTGTGTCCATTAGCTTTTTGGACACATAAGCACAAGGCATCAGTCGGCTCTTTGGTAGCAGAACGGCCACTACTGCCACATCACTAGCATCAGCTTGGACTATAAAAGTCTGGTCGGGTCTGGGTGCTAGAGAATGGGCTCAGCTGCAAAGAGGCGTTTTATGGTTTCAAAAGCTTTCTGACAGTCCATGGTCCAAGCAAGAGATTGACTGGGCTTTGGTTTGGTGGGTGAAGGGCCCGTTTTTAATAACTCTGTCAAAGGGAGGGAAACCTCGGCAAAAGAAGGAATGAATTGTCTATAGAAATTGGCAAAACCCAAAAAGCCTTGAAGTTGCTTTCCTGTTTTTGGGGGTTGCCAGTCCAGGACGGCTTTCACTTTTCCAGGTCCATCTCAATTCCCAGGTTGGACCAATTTAACATGTTCCTCAATGGTTTCGCTGAATATAAGGATGTCATTCAGGTATACGAGGACCCCCTGGTAGAGGTGCGGATGTAACACTTCATTGATGAGTTGCATAAATACTGCGGGGGGCTCCCGAAGTCCAAAAGGCATGACTTTGAATTGGAAACTACCCAAAGGTTAAAGGCTGTTTTCCGTTCGTCTCCCTCTTTTATGCGACTCGGTAGTAAGCTTTTCTCAGATCTAGCTTGGTGAAGACATTGCCTTTTGACAGGTAGTTTAATAAGTCCTTCGTAAGGGGGAGAGGATACATGTTTTTGATGCACACAGAGTTCACGCCCCTATTTGCTAGTGGAAGCAGTGTCTCGAGGTTGTGGGGATTGGAATTGGATGGGGAAGAACTGGCTTGAAATCAACCCTAGCAACACTGAGTGGCTTTGGATATTACAGACAGTTTCTTCCAAGGATTTTCCATTTTTCATCTTCTGTTTGGGGGGCCACACTACCCCAAGCAGAAAAACTGCACAATCTGGACTCCAAACTCCTGTTCAATGAAAAGGCAGCAGATGGAATGGGGATGGCTTTCAACAATTTTGTGTTTCTGCCAACTGGACTCTTTCTTAGACAGCAAGGCCCTCTCAAAGCAATTCATGCCTTTCACATCCCAAATGGAATGTATTTTACATGGAGCTACCCTTGAACAGAATCCAGAAGTTATAGTTGGTAGATAATATCTCAGCAGTTATCTGCACTCCTTAATCAGTGTATATTACACTTTTGCTCTGTGAGCTGCATTGGCTGCCAGTATGTTTCTGATGCTGGTTGTAAGCTTCATGGCTTAACCTTGGTATATGAGAGACTGCCTCTCATGAGGGATTGACCCATCTCATTAGATCCAAAAGGAGATGGATTTCTGGGTTTAATTTTTAAGAAGTGCACATAACTGCCAATATATTATCTACCAGCTATAACTTCTAGATTTGGTGGGGGCCAGGAAAAGAACCCTTTCTGTTGTGTCCACATTTTGGAATATCATTTTCACGGGCCCCGATCCTGTTGTCTTTTTGCCACATTTACAGACTGGGTTCTGTCACTGAACATGAGAATCAGTGGGAGTGGTTTAGTCTGTGCAATGATTGTGCTGTTTTGTAATTAGTGAATTTGTTTTTAGTCCAACATGTTGATTTTTATGCTGTTTTAAATATTGTTAGTTGCCCAGATCTATTCTCCTGACTGTATTAGAGCAAGGAAGAAAATAAAGGATGTATGACACAACTAAACCATAGTTCCACTATTAACCACCCAATGTTATATAATTAACCAGCAGTCATATTGTGTAAATCACAGGTTAATATGATGTCCAAAGTGAGGGGGGGAGGAATTGTGGGCCACATAGTTTGCATGCTTTCATTCTGTTGTTGCTGTAACTGCTTGGGAGGAAGAGTTCACACTATCTGCAGTGACTGCTTCTGAACTGGTCTGGGTTTCCAAGGTCACAGTGCCCCGAAGATGAACTCTATTAACCATCCAGCATCCGTGATTTCCAAAACACCTTTGTGGCATATTATGATGGACACAGGGTATCAAAGGGGAGGGGGGGTGTTGAAAGGGAAAAGTTAGCCTAACGCTTTGCACCTGAATTTCAGACTCTGCCTGACTTCTCTGCAATCACTATCTCTCAGTAAAAGTTCCTTTTGAAATGTAAATTGTTTCAAGAATTTTACTTTCTTGGGAAGGTAGTTGAGGCAGATCCTTACAGTTAAACCTAGCCTGGTAATGAAACATTCGGAGACTAACCCACAAGTACAGAAAACAAACCTTTACCCTCATCCTACACCTGAGCTATAGATAGATATTTGCCACTAATTGCATACCTCTTTCTGTTGATTTCCTACCAAAAGGAAGAAAACAAAGGATTCTTTTTCCCCCTCAAAACTATATTTCACCATCTTAATTCTTGACTAAAGCCATCGGCAGCAAAATTTCAATTAAAGAATTAAGAAGTCACATAATTCCAACATATATTGCAGACTTTATTGCTTTATAATATGATCTTAATAAAACTCTCCTGCACCCAAAATTGGGACACCTTCTTAGGTTGATTAGCTTATAATTACTACAACAATGAGTTAGTATAAATATTTTAAAGTATATATTATTTAAAGAAATGCATAATTTGAAAATAGGAACCTTTGAAAAATAAATTAAATCAAAATGATCTCTATGTCTATTAAAGTGTAATGTGACAGAAAAAAACCTAGAGAGTTGGTAATTGCATCACCATTTTTCTACCTTTTGCAATACTTATTATCATATCTAAAACTGAACAATTAAGATTGTGGCAAAGCCTACCTATGGGCAGTTTCCCAAAAGCAGTTCCTTCCACAAACATCAGAAGGCAGCATCCAGTAGGAATTCCAGTAAGATACAGAAATATTCTTACACCTAACAGGGTAAGACAAAAACAATCCTGTGTGAATATTGTGTTTTATCCATTTCCATTGCTGTGGAGTATTTTACTTGCTTCTTAAAAAAATGTCATTACTAAATGATAATGCTGGTCTGTGACTGTATAAAGATTAATTGATTGATTACTAAATGATCTGTTCCACTCCTTGAAGATACAACTTTCCCTACTTGTGTTAAGTACACTGTATTGTATAAAGATAAATCAAATAGGACCATGATGGCGAACCTACGGCACACGTGCCAAAGGTGGCACACAGAGCCCTCTCTGTGGGCACACAAGCCGTTGCCCTAGCTCAATTCCGCCACGCATGTGTGTGTGCTTCCCACTGGCCAGCTGGTCTTTGGGTCTCTGCTGCGCATGCATGGGGACAGGGTGCATGTGCATGCATGGGGGTGCGCATGCATGCATGGGGGTGGGGTGCACGTGCGGGGATGCACACACATTGCATTTGGGGGGTTTGCACGCGCATGCACGCTTTGGGCGCCCAGTGCCAAAAATGTTAGCCATCACTGAAATAGGAACAAAAAGTTTAATCAAAAAGCCTAGTTTCAGTGTAATGTCAAATCTTACAAACGTTAAATTCAGTGGTACTTATTAAGTATGAACAATTGCTTAATACCTATCATATCACATATTTACTATGCTATTAAACTTGTTTTTATACTAAATTTTGTACAGACCAGATGCTGCCTATCAATAAAAATGTCAGTGACACTACAAAAGTAAAAAAATTGTAACTTTTAAAAGATACCCCAATGAACATGGATTTATGTTTTAGTGCTATTTTTGTAGTCATTTCTATTTATTGCTTGTGAATAATTTATTTTCTTCTAATATTCTATTTGTGCATCATTTTGGCTAGTGTTGATTTTTTTTTCTATGAAGAATCACTTGTATTTTAAAAATCATGTATTATGTAGTATTTCATAGGACAATAAGTTGCAAGTTGCTAAGCCAAAAATAATATATTTCTAAGAAGCATCTATTTCTTCTTGAATGTTTGCCAGGCAACATTAATATATATTTAATTTTTAAATAATTTTAAATTTTAAAAGTGAGATTGAATTGCTATGTAGTCAAAGCAGCATTGTTTATACAACAAGATTTAAGTAGTGAATGGGCATTCCCCATTTAATGCATTCTTCCTGAGAGAAGATGCTGCTGAAGTTTCCCAATGAAGTCAAGTGGATGGGTCTCAGAATCTATGTGTCAACCCTGAAGCTGACTAACCGAGGCCATTTTGAGGTTTCAGTGTTACCACTCTGGAGCTGAGGGACAGGGAGGGGGAAATAGAGACAGTGGGGATTTATAATCAAAACAAAATTCTTTCTCTTGGGAACCAAGGACATTCCCACAGGTGGCTGGAGAAAGGAGGAGCAATGTTGCCTGACAAGCTGAAGCCCCATTGCAGACAGCCTATGACAGTGACAAAGACGACCCAATGGTAAGGGAGACCACCTGTCCATTCGCAATTCAGTCGAGGTTAGTGGTACCAAAAACCGGGGTCCAGGGGGAAGTAGACACAGGCTGCACCCATTGTCTGATCAGTCTGCCCACAGTCCTAAAGCTGGGAATTAGGATGAGGCCCCTAGCCAATCCCATATGCTTCGAACAGGTCAATGGGTCTCTGATAGGACGAATCCTTGCCATGCTCCTCACTGAACCTGTAAGATTAGAGATGGTCCAGCATTGGAAGCTCATCTGATTTGTAGTGGTGCCAAAAATGACAGAAGCAGTGATTCTGGGCTTGGCATGGCTGGACAAGTGAGGCCCCACCATTTTGTGGGAAGGTGGCTACAAGAAGTTGAAACTGGGAATAGGCCCCCTCCTAACACTGCTGGAGAAAGAACTGTCCAGCAACTGAACTGCACTAAGTGAAGTGAAAGAGCTGCTGCTGCCTCACAGCCACTCCCGGGCACCCTCACAGATCCCCAGAGAATACCGGGACTTAGCCGGGGTGTTCAGTGAGGATTGCAATATGCTACTCCCCCACCGCTCCACGGACTGCACCATAGAAATCATACCAGGGGAAAAACTGCCCAAGCCAAAAATGTACTCCATGACACCCAAAGAGATGAGAGAACTGAGGGAGTACATTGACACCAATCTAGCCTGTGGATTTATCCAACCGTCTAAGTCCAAAATGACTGCCCCCATCCTCTTCAAAGAGAAAAAAGATGGGTTGATGAGACTCTGCGTGAATTTTAGGGGAATTAACACTGTATGTATGGAAAACATGTACCCACTCCTCCTCATGAAAGACATGTTGGCCCACTTGGCCAAGGGAAAAGTGTTCACCAATTTGGACCTATGAGAGCATACTACCGAGTGCGAATCAAGGGAGAAGAGGAAAACTACTTTCAACTGCCCCTTAGGGAATTTCCAATTCAAAGTAATGCCCTTTGGCTTACAAGGAGCCCCTGCAGTCTTTATGCAACTGATAAATGAGGTGCTACCCCTGTATAAAGGGGTCCTTCTGTACTTAGATAACATTTTTATCTTCACTGAGACCCTCGAAGAACATGTTAAGCTACCATGTCAAGTATTGAGAAAAAGCTCTTTGTGGCTAAACTATACATGAAGCTATCAAAGTATGAATACCACAACACCAGCCTACACTACCTGGGCTACCAAGTGTCAAATGAGGGCATAGAAATGGACCTGGCTAAAGTTAAAGCGGTTCTAGGCTGGCAACCCCTACATATGCGAAAACAGCTGAGAGTTCTCTGGGATTCGCTAACTTCTACCAAGAGTTCATCCCCTCTTTCACTGAGATTGCCCTGCCAATCACCGAACTGCTAAAGACTGGTGGGGACCTTTTTTTAATACAGAAGGTTCTTAAAATGAATATAAAAATCAAGCCAGAAACTTCTCTTTAACGCTTGATGGACAAAGAACTTGAAAAAATATGGAACTTCGCTGTTATATATGTAGACAGAACAAGAATGCTTTTGTGCACAAAAATAGAAAGATATTTTAATTCCCACAATGGATAACTGGCTGGATAGACTGAGGGAACTGAGATGGCTAAATTAATTGCTTTAATCAAAGAAAATAACACATCCAGCTTTGTTTCTACTTGAAAACCACTTCTGGATTTTGTGCTTGAGATGGAAAAAAATGAAACATTCACTTTAGATTTTGCTGTTTAGTTAAATTTGTTATAGAAATGGCTAATACATATTAAGTATGTAAAAGTAAACAGTTGAGGCTGTGATGTTGCTATCTTATTCTACTATGTTAAAGAGAGTTCCCTCATTTTCCTACTATTTTAATTTTTTTTGCATTTACATCTTGATAAGAATAAAATTATTAAAAGAAAAACAGTATTGTCTCAATATATTTCATTTTTCTTATGATGAACACACTTCTTTACTGTTTTTCATATAAAAGTAATCATATGGTACTAATAAAACAGCTTGAAAAAGTGAATTACATGGACTATGGAGACTTACAAAAAACTCCACGTTCATTAGGAATTGGTACTATGCATTAACTTCAGTGAAGCTGATCCTTAGTAGTGTAACCCATCAGGAAATGTAGGATTTCTACAGATGGTTACTGCATTCACTTCTGAAATGTATTTTAAGTATTTAGAAATGCAATTGCAGTACATTGTCAAATTGTACTTTATAAAAAATACCAGCAGGAATACAGGCACTAAAAATATAATATAAATTCTCAGTATTTCAGAGAATTTTAAAATTCATCTCTATGTAAACAGAAAGCAGCTGCATAGTTTTAGATTACAACTTCTATGATGTAAAACAACTGTGCTACTACTAATCCACAGGGGTCAAAATCAAGGCCCACGGGCCAGATCTGGCCCACAGGATGCTTAGATCTGGCCTGCAGGGCCGGTCTGGAAATAGCAAAAGACCAGCCTGCAGTGACTCTGCTAGCAAAAATGGGGTGCAGGCGGGAGGGACACAGACCCCCCGCAACTGCTTTTGGCCTCTGGAGTCTTCTGGGAAGTCTTCCAGGCCCCAAACGGAGCCTCCAGAGTGGTCCAGGAGGCCTCGGCTTCAGAAGATTATAAAAGGGAAGAAAAGTAAAATACTTTATTTCAGGCTTGCAGGATTCTGCTACTTTAGCCTATGTCAACACTTTTGTAGTTCTAGTCTTTCTATGGAGTCAGTTTCTTATTCTAGTCTCTCTCTCATAAGGTGATCAAGTAGATAAAGTATTAAAAAAACAAAATCACAGAAATGTATACTTCCCTATCCTTATAAAATCATGTCTGTGGAGGTGCGGTCCCATGTCACGGCCATGGCCAGGCACACAATGGCCATGCCCCCACGGTCAAACCCAATCCTGATGTGGCCCTCAATGAAATAGACACCCCTGCACTAATCAATGCCAGAATTATATATTCCACAAGAAATAATCCTGAGAAATCTAAAAGGAGTTTTTGTTCCTCCCATTATATAGTTATACTTAAATAGCAACACCAAGCTTCTGTTGGAAGATATACCCATCTGGTTCAGTTTCAAGCTGGGAGAAAGGCACTGGAGACAAAATGGAGGCTGATTGGAAAGAGGGTCCATTTATTGATGAGCAAACTGCCTGTTTGTAGTTCTGGTGCAGCTGACCACATGGAGTTGAGAGTGCAGGGTATTTATACCTTCTCTTGGGCTTTCCACTTGAAGTTCCTGTTTGAGAACATGTATTCTATTGGCTGTTGTCAGACTCCCATGGGGCCATATACTAGGAGTTTGTCTGAGCTAAGTTTGGTTGAAGTTTGAACTGCTGGGAATGGTGCAACTGAGATGATGCAATGAAGGGGCTTTGGGTAATTCCTATTGTGGCTGATGGCTAATCCTACCTTTGTTGCATCTTGTATTTGCTTATGAATATGAACTTATCTCTTAAGTGCTGACATCTGATGAGGGCTATTAAGAAAGGTGGGGGCTGCTTTCCAAGAACACGCTTCTCCCTTTCTCAGACAGGGAAATATAATATTCTGCCTTTCTAATATTTCCTAAAACATTTCATTCTTCTAGGAGAGGGGTTGGTACTAACTTTCTACACTTTGTTTGCCCACAGCAACATAAAATCTATTTCTATCATAAAGCAGTGAGTGAATATTATTAAATCAATATTCCCTTTAATAAAAGCCATCTGCTGAAACAGTTAAACTGGAGACAAGCCATGATTTGCCATTTCCAAATCTTATGGGCTATCCTGTATATAAAGCGTCTCTTAAAATCAAAAGATGAAGTTTAAAATTGACAGCTTTACTCTTCAGAACTAAACATTTGTAAAAGTTGGAACTGGAAAAACAATATTGGGGTAGGAATGGGATTTTCAGAGTTCTGATACAGTAGGTGGGATCTGAATGACCTCAGGCAAATTTCCTAATTTCATGTTAATCTTTGTGTAATAGATTAACTCTTTTCTGCTAAACAAACTGGAACAGCAATTATCACACTGCATGATGACTTTCATCTAGCAAAAAGTAGTTAAATATATCTGAAGAACATGTTTCAGTAAGCAAATTTAATATCAAATCTTATTTTATACTTAAGCAATCAACAAGCTTAAAATGCAAAGTCACTTCAAAGTACTATGTATTTTAATTTCCAAAATATAATGAGGGAAAAGCAGAATTAATTCTCTGGAAAAAAAAGATTAAATCCATGACTACTTTCAACATTTGCAGGTGTGAAGTAGCAGTTGGATTTAAATTTGATCTTTATAACTTTAAAGTAAGTAAATAATTAAGTAACTATTAAGTAATTATTGGTTATAGATTACTGAATTATAGATTATTTAATATTGGGGAGTATACAACAAATAGGTTTCCTATTATTATTATTATTATCAGTAGAAACATGATACAAGACAAGGTGTGACAACTGAGATTATCTTTATCCTCATTATTGATTTAAAATAGAAAGAAGATATATATTGTGCTATAAAACAAAGGGAATGTGAAGGTTTATAGAAGTGGAGGGTCTTAAAAGCAAAGAAAAGAATTGGGAGTCGTGGATTAAAAGTAATATCGTGACAAGGCTGTTAAAATGACTAGCACTACTAATTTGACTAAGATAGGAACCGGAAAAAAAATTCCCCCACAAACGGTGACAATGGCGATATCGGCAAGTCCCTCCACGCAGAGATCTATTGATGAAATGCTGCCAAAAGAAAGATCAAACTCCATAAAAGACCTACAAGGCCTAATGTTGAGTATGCAAGAAATGATGTTGAAAAATCATGAAGATATGAAAAAAGAGATAGGGGTCGTGAGTACTGAATTAAAAGAAAAAATACAAACAATAGATGAAAAGTTTGAACGTTTTCAACAAGAGGTGCAGAAAAATCAACAGAAATTAGTAGAAATGGAGACAAGGATGGAGAAGGAGGAAAAAAGAGTTGACGACCTAACCGGAAAATTGGCACAAGCAAACAAAGAGTTAAAAGCAACAGTAATCTTTTTAGAGGCAGAAAAAGCACCTCACTACTTGAGGTTTCAAAATGTGAAGAAAAGGGGGAAGACCTACCAGATGTGATGGGCGGATATGATTGCGAAAGCGTTGGGGACGGAAAAAGAAGAAATGCTGACAGAGATGGATGAACTGTACAGGGTGCAGACGAACTATGCAAGGAGGCACAATCTCCCGAGAGAAGTCTATGTCCGACTGGTCAAAAAGTAGATTTGTGATGAAATATTGCACAGAAGAAGAGATGACCCAATAGAGTATGGCAGAAAACAGATAATGGTCTTGAAACAAGTACTGAGGAGGATAAGAGATCTAAGAAGACCCTATCACTTTTTAATGACAAAATTGATAAAATATAACGTGTACTTTTGATGGTTGACACTGGAGGGAGTTATGGTCATCTGGCAGGAGAAAAAATACCGACTAGATACACTTGATAAAGCAGAAGAATTTTATGATCAACAATTTACCAATGGTGAAGAGTCAGAGGAAGCATTTGAAGAAAAAGAGATAATGGAAGAAGAGAAATAGAAACAACAAACATAGAAGGAAGTTCACTAAATGTTAAAGATAGATGATATGGAAGACGAGGAAAAGTGGAAGAATATGAAAGAAAGGATAAAGAGTCTAAAGAAATTAGAGCAACAAGAAGTACCAGACAAAGAAATAGATAAGGAGAAAAACGTGAGATGATATCGAGGAACATTAATGGCATAAACTCTCCGATGGGGAGAAAAAAATCTTTAATAATTTACAACGTTTAAATGCTGATGTAATAAGTTTTACAAGAAGTACACATAAAAGAAAAACAAAAATACATGTTGGATAATAAAAAGTTAGGGAAAATCTTTTTGTCATTAGATGAGCAAAAGAAAAGAGGTGTAGTATTATATATAAAAGATTGGATCTCGGCTAAGGAAATCTTTAGAGATAAGGAAGGTAAGATATTGATGGTGGAGATTGAATTAGAAAATAGAAAGATATTATTGGTTGAAATCTATGTACCAAATGGACTACAGGAAATTTTTCCCAAAAATTATGTAATAAAATTAAAGATATGCAATATGAATTAATAGGGGAAAAAACAAAAATAATTACAAAAAATATGATGAATAAACAAAAAGAAGCACTAACTAAGATAATGGACATTCAGATAAAAATAAAGTAAAATACCCGGGAATTACGATTTCTACAAGATGTATAGCAATTAAAGAAGACAACTACACTCCGTTAATTAAACGTATAACAGAAGATTTGGAAAAATGGGGTAAATTAAGATTATCCTTTATGGGCAGAATAGGAATCATAAAAATGAACATACCGTGTTTCCCCGAAAATAAGACCTACCCCGAAAGTAAGACCTAGCACTATTTTCTAAACCTGCCCTAATATAAGACCTACCCCGAAAATAAGACCTAGTGTAAATCTCCAGTTCCAGGAAGACTTTTCAGGGAGCAACCGTGCACCCACGAAACACCCCCCCCTACACACTCACACCCACTATTTGGCACCATAAATATATAAGACCTACCCTGAAAATAAGACCTAGTGTGTTTTTGGGAGCCAAAAAAAATATAAGACAGTGTCTTATTTTCGGGGAAACACGGTACTACCAAAAAGAGTGTTGTCTTACCTGAACGCTTCTAATCACGACGATGGAGAATCCATAGCTGGGTTGACACATTCCATTCTGCCTGGAGACTGAGTCCATAATTTTAGCCACACCCCTCGTCAACTGTCACTTTCCCCAGTTCACGATGAAAGCACGGCATCTGAAGAATTCTTTGGTGGCGCTGGCTCCTCCGGTGTTACTGTGCTGGATGAAGGACCAACTGCCTCCTAGGGAAGGAATGGATTCTCCATCGTCATGATGAGAAGAAGCGTTCAGGTAAGACAATGCTCTTTCTCCAGCACGATTGGAAAATCCATAGCTGGGACATACCAAAGACTGGTGTCCCTAGGGGCAGGATTGCGTTCCTGAGTCTCCCTAGCTACATGCACTCGCTGAAGTACCCTCCTCCCAAAGGCAGCCTCAGCAGAGGCAAAGGTGTCCAACTTATAGTGGCACACAAAGGGAGATGGTGAGGACCATGTCGCCGCCCTACAGATTTCCTTGATCAAAGCCTGCGTAGCCCATGTGGCTGTGCTGGCAGTGCTTCCAGTCGAGTGAGCAGTCAATTGTCTGGGGGTCGGAATCAACTGTGTCTTGTAGGCCTTTGCAATACACGCCCTTATCCAACGGTCTATGGTCGATGAAGTGACCTTTGAACCCAGAGAGGAAGGTTGAAATGAGATAAATAGAGATTCAGGTTTTCGGTGAGGCAGTCCATTTTATGTACCTGAATAAGGCCCTCCTTACGCCCAGAGTGTGCCATCTCTGTTCTAACTGATGGGAAGGATCTGGACAAAAATTGGGCAACACTACCTCCTGGGCCTGGTGGAACCAGGAGTTGATCTTGGGGACAAAGGAGGGGTCCAGACGTAGAATCACCCTGTCTGCATGAAAGGTCAGAGTTCCCCTCTTACAGAGACAGCAGCTAGTTCTGAAATTCACCTGGCCGATGTGATGGCGACGAAAAAGGTGACTTTGAAGGACAAAAACTGCAGACTCATAGTCCTGAGAGGTTCAAAGGGTGGTAAGGTAAGGGTGTGTAAAACCTTAGCTAAGTCCCAGGTTGGATACCTGTGAACAATAGGTGGCTTTAAATTAGCCGCCCACCCTCAAAAAGGAGCGCACGACAGGATAATGCGCTATGGAGTCTAAGTCCCCATAAGTAATAATACTGAAGACAAGGCTGCTACTTGTCTTCGGATAGTATTAGGGGCTAACCCTTTATCCAGACCCTCTTGCAAGAAGTCCAGGATCTGAGGGATGGAGACTGCTGTGGGATGCAGACCTGCCTTAACACACCAACTACAGAATGCCTTCCAAGTAGAATTGTAAATTCTGTTGGTGGAAGGCCTCCTGGAAGCCTGTATCGTCTGAATCACCCTTCTTGAGAAGTTGTCACTCGTCAGGAGCCTCCTTTGAAGTGACAGGCGGTCAGTTGGAGCCACTGAGCCTCCAGATGGATCAAGACCCCCTGGCTGAGAGAGATCCTGTCTCGAGGGATTATCCAAGGCTGGGACACAGAGAGACTGATGAGGTCTGCAAACTATGGCCGTCTGGGCCAATGGGGTGCGATCAGCAAGAGCTCTGCCTGCTCCACGAGAAATTTCCGGATTACTCCTGGTATGATGGGGAGAGGAGGGAAGGCATACAACAGTCCCCTGGCTCATGCATAGCGGAGGGGTTGATTCCCTCTGCTCCCAGGGTTGGAAACCTCTGAAGTATCTGGGCAGTTGTGTTTGTCAGTGTGGCAAATAAGTCCAGAACCTCTGGCAGTTCTCGGAAGATGTCCGGGTGCACTCGCCACTCGGAGTGGTCCACCGTGCTCTGGCTGAGAAAGTCTGCCTGCATGTTTGCCAACCCTGAGATGTGTTCTGCCTTGATGTAACTCAGGTGAGTCTCTGCTCCGCACATGAGACCTCGAATGGGTGCCCCCCTGGCGGTTGATATGTGCTTTTGCGGCCACATTGTCTGTCAAGATCAATAGGTGTTGTCCCTCTACCATGGCTTCGAAGTGACGAAGAGCGAGGTGGATGACTCGGAGCTCCAGCCAGTTGATGTTGTTCTTCAGGTCTGCCTGAGACCACTGTCCTTGAGCCAGCTGCTGCTGGAGATGCCCCCCTCATCCGAAGAGGCTGGCATCTCAGGTCAAGGTCAGATGGCTGGGCTCCTTGAATAGTGTCCCCATGGTGATTGCTGGGGACACCCACCACCTGAGGGACCTGAGAGTCTCTAATGGGACCCTGACCTTGGCTCTGCAATTGCTGCTCTCTTTCCTCTGGAATGGTAGGAGGAACCATTGCAGAGTCCTTAGGTGTGATCTGGCCCATGGAACAATAGCTATACAAGAAACCATCTTTCCCAGGAATTGAGATAGAACTAACAATGGAACCAAACATTCTGCCCTGATTTGAGTGACCAAGGACTTGATACTGTCCTGTTGCTCCTGGGAAAGATAGACCTTGCACAGCCTGGTGTCTATCACTGTTCCTAAATGGAGCAGTCGAGTGGTAGGAACCAGGTGACTTTTCTGAAAATTTATGGAGAATCCATGTTCCTGAAGAACATGGATTGTAGTCTCCAGATCCTGCTGAGCAAGCTGGGGTGAGGACAATTGGATGAGAATATTGTCCAGGTAGCACTGGAGACGCACCAGGATGGATCTGAGGTGCGCCGCCAGGATCTTTGTGAATGACCTGGGAGCTGAGGCTAAACCGAACGGTAGAGCTCTGTACTGGAAGTGAAGATCTGAGTAACAGAACCTGAGGTACCGTCAGTGCCGGGGTGGATGGGGATGTGAAGATAAGCCTCCATCAAATCGATCGATGACAGGAGGTCGCCCTCTCTGATGCCATCCAAGATTGACTGCAGAGAGTGCATTTTGAACCTCTTGTACGTCAAATGGACGTTTAACCTTTTGAGGTCCAGAATTGGTTTCCATCCCCCCGAGGCCTTCGGAACGAGGAAGACAATCAAGTAGAATCTGTGGTCCCGGTGATCTTCCGGGACTGGCTCGATGGCCTGGATATCCAGGAGGTGTTGGATCCATGAGATCTCTCTTGGTGGTGTTCCTGGAGGTGGGGCAATGGACAAAGTGCTTTGGAGGAATGGAGAAAAATTCCAGCCTAGGCCGAATCTTAGAGAGTTCAGAACCCACAAATCTGAAGTCATCTTCTCCCACTGGTGGGCAAATAGACCTAGGCACCCGCCAATGGGTGGAGAGCTCTGGCAGTCACTTGAACCGGCAAAAGGGACGTTCCCCCCCCCCATGAAAGGGCCACTTGGCCTGAGGATGTTGTTGCTGTCTAAACCTATCCTGGAAGGTCTATCTGGTCGGTCAGACCTGGGGGGAAAAGGACGCTGAAAGGAGGAGTAATCAGCAATATTGTCCGATTGGCAAAAGGAAGGCTGATGCCCGTAAGGCGAAGCCCACCTATCAGCTCTCCTAGTAACGGAGAACAAGACTTTATGCTTGTCCTTGTTCTCCGTTAAGAATAGGTTCAAGGCCTCTCCAAAGAGAGTCGAACCTGTGTAGGGAGCAGAAGCCAACCTCCATTTGGTCCTGGTGTCCGCCTGCCATTGGCGAAGCCACAAGAGCCTACAGGAGGAATTATTAGAGGTGAGAGCCCTAGAGAAGAAACGGACAGCATGTTAACAAGGAATCAGCCGAAAACTCTGCTGTTGCCACCAGTTTGTTAATGTCCTGGTGAATGCGTGTCTCTTCTGGAGGAACTCTCGCCTGTAACTCCTTAAGCCAGAGCAAGGAGGTCCTTACAAAAAAGGAGGTGGCTGTGGCTGCCTTAAGTGCCCAGGCATTGGCCATGTGTGTTCGGCAGAAATTCAATTCCGCTTTCCTGTCCTCAAGACCGCTGAGGGGGAAACAAGAAAAGACAGGATCCTCCACTGAAGGTAACTCCAAGGTATCTGACAAGGAAGGAGCCATATTGAAGTACCTCCTATCATTGCTGCCTAGTTTGGGAAAAGTCCCAGGCTGGCTCCACTGCCTCTGAACAACCTCAAGGAAAAACCTGGGATGGGATGTTCTCCTGAGCAATGACAGGTTCAGAGAACTCAGCCTTGTCTAACACCTGAGGTCCCAAAGTTTCCACAGGTGTGGATGAAGGATTCCCGATTTGGGCAGTGGCCTTGGGTTTATGAAGGAGGGACCTGAACAGCGCTGGATGGAAGAGTCCAATGAAAGGTGGGGGATCAGAAACTATTTCAAGTTCATCATCACAGAAACCTTGGCCCAACTCCACCTCCTCTAATACAGAGGCTCTATGCCTGAATGAGTGGGCTGGGGATGCAGCCCTACGTGACCGCTCAGCCTCTCTAGCATACAAATAATGGTGAGGTTGCTGGGAATGTGTCTCAGAAGAGAAAGAAGCAGCCCAGCTCCCAAGATGCAAGGTATTGGCCACACCCTGGGAGGTAGCCTGTGAAATGAGGACCTTAAGTTCCTTAGATAGGCCAGGCTCCTGCCTCTCTGCTGGATGGAGTCCCACTGAAGTCGGGGGGAAAGGTAGCTTCAGGGGTTAAAGATCTCTGCCTAAGCTGGGGATCAGGTCCTACAGTTGCCCTACAGTCAAAGGGAAACTGCTCTGTTTGAATCTGACCTTCTGTTGGAAATATAGAAAAACGTTCCCTCTGGTGACCAGCTCATAAGAACTAGAACAGTAGTCCGCAAAGCTGGCTGTGGGGGGAGGGGAACTGCTTCAGACAAAGCAAGAGCTGGGATACTTTCCTGAGACTTTCTTTTGCTCTGGAAATTTGTTTCTCCAGAGCCCTCATTCTCCTATCCGCATCCTTTTCTTCAGCTCTGGAAGGTTTTCTGGAATAAAGGGCCTTCGCTTTGATTTTTCCAGCAGACTCCTGGCTGGCTGATTTGCCTCTTCTGGAGCTGGCTCTCTTGCTGGGAGGAGAAGATGGCCAACAGCCCTGCCATGCTGTTGGCCATCAGAAACTGATCAGACCTCTGGACAGCACACTTTGTTGACTGCTGCTGAATGGGGCTAAAGAAGGCTGGGCTGTGGCGGCAAGCCAGCACACTGTTCCTGTAGCTCTCAGTCTGAAGCTGTCAGGAAAAAGGGAAAACTGACAGCAGAGGATGGCCAAGCCAAAGTAGGCTTCCAGACTAGCCTCCTTAACAGAAGCGGTGCTAAAAAGCCAAATCACAAAGGTCGCTAAAGCCGCTATAGCCGCTAAGCCAAAAAAGGGAAAAACTTTTCAAAAGGCAAAAAATACCCCAGCAGTTTAGCGGCTAGCGGCACTTCAAAAAAAGTGGCGCTTGGGCAAACGGAGCCCCAGGCAAGCAACGGACTTCCTGCGCATGGAAACCCCCCTCCCTGACAGAAAGCAGCTGCAAGGGAGGAAAGCTACAGGAACTCTAAGGGGAGGGGAAAAAAAAGCCCTGGCAGCACTTTAAAGCACTGCAAAAGCTAACCTGTCAGCACCCAAGGGACAATTGAAGAATCCATGCTTCTGTCCAGAGATTGAGGAGCCAATCAAGCCACAACCTCCTAGGGCAAGACTGAGTCGTGAACTGGGCAAAGTGACAGTTGACAAAGGGTGTGGCTAAAATTATGGACTCAGCCTCCAGGCAGAATGGCATGTGTCAACCCAGCTATGGATTCTCCAATCATCATGCTGGAGAACTATTGTTTCTCTTTCAAAATGTCCGCATAAAACTAGAAAAAAAGATCTTTTTTAATACTGAAATTTATATGGCAAAAGAATACTGAATACTGAAATTTATATGGCAAAAGAAAAAACCTAGAATTAAATTAAAATTGCTGCAAGATGCCAAAGAAAGGGGTGGATTTGGCTTGCCTGATTGGGAAATTTATTATAGGGCTGCAATTCTCACATGGGTAAAAGATTGGATAAACCTTAAGAACAGAAGAATGTTAACTTTAGAAGGCCACAATTTACAGGCAGGATGGCACACTTTTTTATGGCAGGATAGACAAGAGGTCCACTGATACTTCCAAAGACACAAAATTAGGCAGACTTTGTTATTGGCATGGAATAAAACTAGACGACAAATACACCAATATGGTTATTCACATTGGAACCACTGATGTATCCACATTTGCTTCATCAAGGGAAAATTATTACCTATGAGGATATCTTAAATGAGACAGGAGAATTAAAATTGAGGCAAGAACTGAAAGAACAAGGAGTGGATATAGAATGGCGGACTTACCTACAAGTCCAATCGAGTTATAGGAAAGACATGAAAGATTGGGGAATTAGTAGACAAAAAACGCAATTAAGTGAAATATTATTGGGAACAGATGACAAATTGATAAGGAAACTTTATAGAATACAATTGGAATATAAATTAGAGGAAGCAAAAGTAAAAGAAACGATGTTGGCATGGATGAAAGATTTTGGGCATAGTACAAATTTGGACAAATGGCAAATTGTATGGGAACGAAATAAAAAAATAACATTGGCTACATGGTATAAAGAAAATTTATATAAAGTGTTTTGTAGATGGCATATTCCCCCAACAAAATTGGCTAAAATGTATCCAAATTTATTCCCTATATGCTGGAAATGCGCTAAGGAAAATGGATCATATTATCACGTGGTGGACTTGCAGGAAAGCCCAAAATTTTTGGCATAAAATCCAGAGCTGGTTAGAAGAGATGTGTGAAACTAAAGTAGAATATAAACTGGAACTTTTCTTATTGGGAATCAATTTAGAGAGATATAACAAAGATATAATATATCTAATAATACATGTAATTACAGCTGCAAGATTAGTTTATGCCCAAAAATGGAAATGTAAGGAAATTCCAGATGAAATAGACATAATCAGACATGGACATGCGCAGAAATGGACAAATTGATGCAAGAATTAAAAAATAAAGATGAATCTGAATACTATAAAATATGGGAAAAGCTTTACCACTGGTTGGAAAAAAGGATCAGGATTATTAAAAATAACTAATGTTAATGTATATATTACATATATAGTATGAAAGTATGTATTATTCTTCATGAATTAGCGATGTAGACAACTAGGTGCATCAGGATGATTACCCACGTTCATTATTTTTAAATGCTTTTTTTCTTTTTTGTTCAATAAAATTTTTTAAAAAACGAAAAACAAACTCAGTAATATTCTTGCTAATATTATTATTCGTAGTTCTATTAATTAAAGTAGTATTTCCATGTAACAAATATATGGGGATCTATAAACAATCTGAAACTTCATGGAGTCGATAGGACATCTTTGCCTAGGATCTATTACTGTAGTAGCAACTCTTAGCAAGGGACTACCTTGCGGGCTTTCTTCTCTTTCTTGGGTACCCAGCCAACCATCCGTCCGTCCACCGCTCATGAAAGATGGAAAATCTCTCCCCCCCGCCGCCATTTAGGAAGAAAGTAAGAGTCTTTCTGGGGGGGAAGAGACCCTTTCTCCCCTCTCCCCCCAAGCTTAAGAGCCAAGCTATATACCTCTCCGGATCCGACCGCCGCTGTCTCTCGTCGCGGCCTACGCTTCCCGCCACAGCTCCCAAGCGCGTGTTGCCGCCACTCAGCTGCCTCCGGACTGGAAAGGCGGAGTCCCGCTGGCGCCAGGGCGCCTCCTGTTCTAGCGACAGAGCCAGTTGGCTGAACGTGTAGAGCAGCGAGCACAAACCGCAGCCCAGGCACAGCAACACCACCCGCGCCAGCCGCCGCATTCTCCCGCGGCCCCGGCCGCCAGCTGAAGCCGGAGCCTTGCCAGGGCACGCCAATCCCAGGGGCGACTGGCAATTCTGCTGGAGACCGACGACGCGTCCTCAGCTGCTTTGAGACTCGGAAAGGCGGCCGACGCAGCAAGAACGACGACAGCGCCACTTCGGTCCCCAACGCTGGACGGAGAGTGGGAGAGCCCCGTGAGATGAAGGCGGCGCCAGTTAGGTGGCTCTGCCTAAGCGAGGAGGAGCCAAGCGCCCAAGAGTGGTTTGGTGGCGGGAGGTGGGGGCCATTGGGCCTTGTGGCTGGCTGCTTGGGTGGAGCCACGAAGGCTGCCGAAGGCCAATCCTGGCAGCGGGGGCGTTGAGCTACGGATTTTGAGCGAGAAACACTTCGGCTGTCGGGGAGCCGAGGGTTGGCATTAATTAAAGCACACAAGGTAGAAGAGCTGCTTCTGTTCTACCGACTATTACCTTTATTCCAAAGAAACAGTGCATAAAGTGAACGTTCTGCTGTAAGATCCCAGTGCAGTTACTTGGAAGCCATGATCGGAACTAAAATTAGGAGAGGTGATACGTGGGTTGGTTTTGATCTAGTGTTTTCAACCTGATCGGCAACAGCTCTAGAATTTCAGGTCGGGTTATTTTTTTTTCTTCCCAGGAAGCAAAAATTTGACTTTAGAATCAACTGCATGCAAAAACGTGCCATACTCTTGAAATAGGACTTCCCGTCTAAATATCTATCATGATGTGGCATTTTTATGTTCTCATGCATAACATAGTAAGCATACCTCCAAACAAAATTGTGAAGAAAGTTATTTTTATCAAGATGCTCTTTTGCCAACATATAACTCTATCTGGAAGATAAAAACAGAAGTTAACAAAAGGCAATAAAATACAGTACAGTACGAGGTGAGCCCAGTGCCCAACATCTCTGGATGGCTGTTTTATTTTTTTATGATAAACCACAGTATCTTGAATTATTTTTTTGTTAATTAATAATTTTCTTGAGACTCTATAATCCTTCGAAGGAGGGGAGCTACATAAACCGGATTCCTTGGCATTACAAGAACTGATAAGTAGAAAGCTGCAACCTCTTTTGAACATTGAAACTTTAAAGGAGAGGGTGATTACTGATTACAATCAACATCTGTCTCTGAAATATGTTGACCATGACCCTATTGTACAAAGTTGTTAAACAACTCTTTTTCTCTGTGTAATTGTCTGTGTAATAATGAAAAACTATGTGTTGTCAGAATACAAGATCAAGTGATAACTGGATATTCCATAAAATAGCTTTGTTTTAGAAATGCATAAGGAGAAATTTTCTGACAGAACAATCAACCAATGGAATAGCTTGCCTTCAGAAGTTGTGGGAGCTTCATCACTGGAAGCCTTCAAGAAGAAACTGGACTGTATTTATCTAAAGGGAGTACTCTTTCAAAAGAAACCAATTACTCTATCCCCAGTAAAACCAGAATTGCATCATTTCATCAGACTGACATGCTGAGCAATTAGTCAGAGCTAATTATAGAGGAATCATAAAATCATTTTCCTCATTCTGTCCCATTGAAAGCTGAGTTATATGGTAAAAGCCTTCAAAAACTTACTGATGTCTGATGAAATTCACCAATTACTGGGTGGCTTTGGGAGTGGGCAGATTGGCAGTTGACAAGCATACTGCTGAGTGGGAGCAGTTTCAACAAACAAAAAGGAAACCTGTTTAATGATAGGATGAAGTCTTCATCAAATATGTGTCAAAGAACCAGATTTAATTTTGTAATTATTAATTAATGAATTATGATCCTTTTATAACATCATAGGTTTATTTTAGAATAAAATCAGATATATTAGTCTTATAGGTAATAAAAATCAATATTCTCCATGACTGAGTAGAGGAAGTAAGATCCTAAATTAACCATCAGAATACAAATTTTAAAGATGGTATCTTCTACAGCAGGGGTGTTAAACTCGTCATCACGGCAGTGTCACGTGATATAATGGGACTTTTTTCTCCTTCACTAAACTGGCTGTAGGCGTGGCTAGCACGTGACACATCCGGCCCACAGGCTGGGAGTTTGACAGCCGTTCTACAGCAAGAAATTCTCTTTTTTTATTCTGACATTCTATTTTTGTCTCCTGATTCATTTAAGAATATTTTTTTTAAAGTAATTCACCATTAAATTTATGAGCAAAAAAACCCCCAAACCCTTCCCTTGTTTGCTACAAATATTAGAATATTTTTGTAAAATCTTATAAACTCTGTTTTGATAGACTGTGTATAATTGAATTTAACAAAAAAAGTCCTAATTTATTTGGAAGAAATATTTAATTATTTAAAAAAGGAAATTGAGGTATTTCTTAAGGAAAAGTTAATAAAGTAAATGGACTCAGTTACATTCAACTTCTTTTGATACAGCAAAATGTGTCAATTTTATTAGTGATTTATAATTCTCAGTACTTACCATATCAGTTAATCATTTAAAATATACTAATTTCTAATAATAAAATTATTTAGATCTTGAAATAATAATTCTAAATAATTCATTGATTTTTAGTTCCTTTGAATTAAGTTTTGACCTCTGGTGACTGCATGAACTAGGCACTGCAGTTTTCTTGGAAAGATTTTGGAAGTGATTTGCCATTTTTTCCTTCCTAAGGGTGGGATAGTTGTTAAGTGTGAGGACCAGCTGTAAGTCATTTTTTTCAGAACTGCTGTAACTGGATCATGAAATCTGAATACATGGGATACAGAATGAAATGTTTGTTAGATCAAGAGTCCTTGGTGGCTCAGGCTGTTAAATGCCTGCTCTTAAGATCCAGCTGTCTACAATTATTGCAGGCTTGAATCCCACCAGGCTCAAGGTTGACTCAGCCTTCCATCCTCTCGGGGTAGGTAAATTGAGGACCCAAGATTGTTGGGGGCAATAAGCTGACTTTGTAAAAATGCCGCTTAGTAATAAGCAGGCATATACAATGGAATGAAGGCTATTGCTGAGCGCATTGGGTTGTGCTCCAAAAATTGTAAGCCGCCCTGAGTCTTTGGAGAAGGGCGGGATATAAATGTAATTAAAAAAAAAAAATCCTACCTGTCCTCCTAGACCTCAGGGGAAATCTAGGGATTCTGCAACCAGGAGGGAAACAATGCCTCCTCTCCTCTGTATTTTCAAATGTTATTCTGAATGCATTTTGGAACATATGTATCTTAGGCTACATGCAGAGCAAAAGTCTTTTATATGGCACAGTATTGGATCATAACTCATTCAATGGGACAGGAACTCAGAAAACAACCTTTGCTGTAGCAGCTGTCATTACATGATGTCTCCCAAGTCAGGTTGGTCACTCCCTTATCTTTTAGAAGAACAAAAACAGTACTATTCTACATAGTGTTTGCATAAGGTTTTAATTATTTATAGCGATATTTGAGATACGTTAGAGTAATTTATTTTTCTCTACCTAAGTCAAAAGTGTAATAAATTAGATGGCATATACATTTCTGTAATAAAACAAAGCAACCCAGTGCTTCTATAGTAATAACTCATTGGAAGTAGCCCATGGAATTTTTTAGGATTGTATTTTGCTTCTAATGAAAAAGCACGCCTAAGAAATATTCATGATCACTTTCAAGCTTAATTTGATATCGATGTCATATGTCTTAATAGGTTATTAAGTTAATATAATATGTTACATTTATAAATAAAATGTATTTATATCCATTTATAAAGATGGATATTACAAAAGAAAATACTCTTAAAGATGGATTCTTGTAAAGAAATTATGTAGAATTAAGTTTTGAAAGATGTTTTGCATGAAAGAATCCAGTTCCTGCCATCTGCAAGCTGAGCTAGCAACACTAGAGTTGCTGTAGTCACTGTCAAGATGACTGAATCATATGGACTAATTGGGTATCCAAATAACTTCCTAAATAGTAGTGAAAAAATGAATAACTAGATATGCCAATTATTTAGTTATAGCACTTGTAGATTTCAGTTACCCCCTAAGTGGATAGCCACATTTATGTTGTTTATTTATTGGGAAATTACCTATAGAAATTTATTTTTAAAATTGGAAAAAATATTAAAGGTTACAGAGAAATTAATTGCATTGTTCTCCAGTAAGACTTCAAGAAATAAACTCTGTTTAGAAGCTAATAAAAGACCAAGCAGTATTTTGTAACATAAAAGTAGTCTGTGAGGGAGTGGTTCAAAAATGAGATAAATAAATAAAAAAAATTAAAATAAACACCCCAATTTCAGCCTTTTCAGTTATTATTCATTTAGGAGAATAATTAATGTTAACTTATTAGACAGCAAAAGTAAGAAATGACATATTCAAGTTTTACATATCACATCAGACTTTCATTTTATGCAACTAACTGTATTTCACATTTAACATTGTACAAAATAGACAGTACCATTGTGCCTGTAGAAGTACTGGAGTTAAAAACAGAAAAATACATTACTGCAAGAGACCAGCAAACATCACAGGGCTACAAAATTCAATTCTAGCTGAAAGGCTGTCACTATATATATTTAATATTTTTGGTTAGAATTATTACCAAATAACCTATGTAATTTTTCATAGTTCACAAAATAAATATTTTAAGTGAAAAAAAGTTAATTCCTAACTATTATGTGAAGTGCTCTCTTCAACAACACGCAACTGGACTTTTTACCAAAACAAATAATATTAACAGCCTGATCCTATATATATTTTCCCAGAGTTAAGTTTCACTGAATTCAGTGGGATCTATCCAAGTAAGTGCGCATAAAATTAATCTAACACAGAAACTACAAATATATAAATTGACTAGACTTTCTGTTCTAGTTTATTATTTTAAGATCCATCATTATGAGAACCTTCATTTTTAAGTCACTCTGAGTCTGAAGGATATTTTCATGAGGATGTTTGTGGGTACAAAAATGCTAATAATTGGTAACTGGTCCAAGCAACAGAAAAATACAATAAATTTTGAAAAATGAATTAGAATGTTTCTACTACTAATATTTACTCTGCAATGCAATGCTATGCATGTTTGTTTGGAAGTAAATTCCAAACCACACAGTACCTAATAATTCCCTAGGGCAGGGGTGTTAAACTCACAGCCCATGGGCCGGATGTGTCACATGCTGGCCATGCCCACCCCCGGTTTAGTGAAGTGGGAAAAAGTCACATAATATAATGTAACAACATGACATAAGTTTGACACCCCTGCCCTAGGGAAATAGCCTCAGGCCCAGCTGCATTTGCAGTAAATTATGAAGATACCAAAATAATATGGTTGATGATATCATCATACAAGTTACCATTATGTACTTTGTGACCTGATATATGACACAAATAAGCAGCAAGGTATTATTGTGATGATATTATTGTACATATGCCATGAACCTCCCTCCCACTCAAGTTTGCGCTGCTGAGTAAAAATGCAAGGATTGCACTGATTGCTGTAGTGCTATAAATTATGAACTCAGTGAGACATTTCTGAGTAGAAATGCATAGACTTTTGTGCTGTCAATTATAATGTATAAGTTCTGAATTGCTAATTCATTGCCTTAGTAAATTAGATTGGGTTTACATTCTGATCAGTACATGTCCTTCATTTAAATGGACAATCATATATAAAAACACCCTTAGAAGTTATAAATCATCTTCTCTCTCCCACTATATTTCTAATTCTACAGTACAAGTGAGAGAGTTAATCATTAATTTGTACATTAAAACATTTAACTGATTGTAAACAAAATTTCAAAACCTATACTCATAAAAATATTTTATTGGAAAGTTTACATAATACTGAATGGGACTGTAAATCCTTTTGTTCTGTATCTCTATATTGCTAAATGCATAAATGTCCAGTATATCAAAAAAAAAGGAACTGTGATTTACTCTATATTATTTAATAAAAGTTATTTCAAAAAAATGCAAAAGGCTGATACAGGAACAAATGTAAAACAAACAGCATTTGCTTACTTATTTACTGTGATGCAACATTTAATATCACTGGCCTGAATCCTAAAGGCTGCACAGATTCTTTTCACACCCATACGCACACACGTACACAGGCACCATTGCTTTTAAAATTCACCTCCCCCAACTATCCATTTTCAATCTTGGGAGATATTTGGGAATGCTCTCTGGTGCGGTGCAAAGAACTATGGCTAAAAAAAATAAATAAATAAACGACTAAACTCATACACAAACTTAAAAGCCTCTTTGGATCACAGCCTTCTGCTGAACAGATATATCACCATAACACAGCAAATCTTGGAGAAAGCAAGTAGAAAATATCAATTATGATGGCACCATGTTTGGGATTTTAAAATTATCAGTAATAGTTTTAAGATATATGTAGAATTAAAAAACAAAATGACTAATAATTTCAGAATAAATTTATGTTCTATAACAGAATACCAGTGTATAAGGACAAGGCAGTACTATATTTGACTTATAAAGCTAAACAATTAATGTTTGTAACATTTACTTTTTTGCTTGTAAGCATTAACAATAAATGTTCTAAATGTGTGAGGAAAATATTGGAGAAGCTAGCAACATTATTCAGTTACAATAATCCAGTAAAATGTGTTGGACATTGGCAAAAATTCATACAAATGTTATATTTAATAACATTTTTCTATTCAAGCACACCAAGTACCAGCAGGTGTTTTAAAGATAATCATTACGAAAAGTCTTTTGCAGCAATAGTTGATTAAGTTGATCTTTGACTTACATACATATATAACTATGATTCACAATTCTCAAATAATACATATTTAGGCAGCTTGAACTATTTTTTTAATTCATTCAGTACATGCCAATAGCATAGAATCCAAGACTTGTGTTAAAATTTACTAAAGTAGAAGAGGAAAAGGACTTGCCAGTAACACTGCATGAAGAACATTCAAACCACATTTTCATGGCACCATTCTATATCAAGATTAAAAAGTTGATCTAAAAATGTTTTGTAGATTGCAATGTGATTTAATTGCACTGCAGCACTGCTTGTAAAAAACTGCATAAATTATATTTGAGTAAACATAATCATGCACAGTGATAATAAGTCATGAAAATGTGGTAACTGTTGGCAGAAGTTGTATATATGTAATTTTTTGAGAGGAACGACTAAATAATAAACTGAAGTAAATAAACTTTAATGAGATTCTCCATTCAGTGACGAGGCTTCTCCTCTGGGTGAAGATGACCTGGACATTCCTCTCTCTGTATTGTCAGAACTAGAACCACTCTGACTGTGCTGGTCTGCAGAAGCTGCACTTGAAGCAGGTGATGACTTAGTTTTTTCCTTAAAGTCTGTAATAATGACTGTCAGATCACCAACAGTAACTTCCAAATGTTGAGCACTACTTCGATCCACATTTTTCAATCTGGGCCTAAAATAATATAAATAATCAAATGAAAGAGGAAACTCAGAAAATGTTCCAGTCTTTTACGTTAAAGATTTTTCTGGAACCACAAAGAATGCTTGTATCTCCTTTATTATGATACAATTCATTAGCAAGATCTTTTAAAATTCATTGAACCTTTGAATTATGTCAAGCAAATGTCTTTGTTAGTCCTGATCCCTGAATATTTAAAATGGAAATGCCAAATACTAAATCTGAGGTTTTAGATATGCCAGGCCTGGCCTATGATTCCAATCTCATAATCTGCTTATTTATATTTCATATGTATTATTTATATAAATAACTCAAAAGGCAAAACCTACTAAATACTATTCCTTCCTCCTATCTTCCCTACAACAATAACTATATGGTGTTAGTTGGCTGACAAAAAGTGACTGGCCCAAAGTCACCCAGCCAGCTTTCATGTCTAAAGTGGGAACCTGATGCTTTCACCATCCTGCTCACCAATACTATGAAACACAATTTGACTAGGAAAGGAGAGGCCAGAGGAACATATGCAAAATTGCTATGAGGAATATTCGAAACATTTTACAGATAAAGTAGTTCAGATCTGTTCTGATCTGAACTCTGGATGGGCAGTTCCTGTGGAGCTGACAGAAGTATGGTCCAACTTGGTTACTAGGCAGGAGTTTGAGCTTGTTGGTCATGAGCAAGTAGACAGACCCAAGACAGCAATCGGTATATTAGATCTATGTCCTCCAGTGAGATGATGTGGTTCGGTCCAGGCAGTGGTAAATTATAGGTAATGCTCAATTTACGACCTGTAGTTTTAACTGACAGTTCACAATCATCACAACCTTGAAATAGAAGCTTTAAACACTTCCCGCCATTATAAAGCAACATACTGCTCCTCCCCTGCCACATGACTGCAGTTTGGGCATTTATGACCAGTTGCCAAATGTCCTGTGATCCATGTGCAATCTTCTCTCATTTTTCCACAAAGTCAATGGAGAATCCAGCAGGAAAGTTTGCAAGTGGTGGGGATGTTAGATTTGAGGTTCATTCCTCCAGCCCTCCATATGCTGGAGAAAAGGAGCTCAAATCTGGCAAAATCAGTAGTTAATATCTGTTTCAGTCCCTCAGGAGGGGAAAACATTAGCAAATGCTGGCATTTCCACCCTTCCAAGGAGGAAATGGGTCAGAATGCTGGCATTCACTAGTATTTTCATCAGATTTGAGGTGTGTTCCCCCGGCGCAAGATAATCCCTTGGCATGCTGGGGTAACAGAATTCAAACTTGACAAAAATGGTAGCAAACCAGGGGTGGGCAACTCTGGCCCCTTTACGACCTGGGGACTTCAACTCCCAGAATTCCTGAGCCAGCATGGCCCCTTTACAGCCCGTCTTAGGAATTCTGGGAGTTGAAGCCCCCAGGTCATAAAGGGGCCAGAGTTGCCCACCCCTGTAGCAAACACTAGGGTTCTGACCCTTTAAGAATGCTGATGTTTGGTAGCACTTCCCACTCTGGAAAAGAAAACACCAGTGAATGCCAGGTTTTATGCCCCTCCGGAGAAAATATTACTGATAAATAATAGAAAATACTTGTAGCTCGTAGCTTGGATTTTAGATTTTAGTGGTTTGCTTTCCAAGCTTGTTTCAATTTAGTTTCCGAATGTTTCATTACCGGGCTAGGTAACATCATCAGCAGGATTTTGTTGTCCTATTCTCCTTAGCTTATGAATGTGTTGTATGCCAGTGTGGTCAGTTGGTCGTTTGATTGGTTGTTCATTTGGAGCTATATTTAAATTCTGAGCAGCTGATTGGTTCTCTTGTTGATTGCAAGTCTATCTTATTGGCTCGATGAAGTGTCATATTTATAATACAGGGAACACTGTTCTGCTATCTGACTGAAATATATTTACACAGTAGAAGTATGGAACAACAGGAATGGCATCCTCAGCTAGTAGCTGGAAACAATCTTACATATGTTGAAAACCAACCTACAAACCAGTAAAAGCTTTAAGAAAAAGACTTCACCATCTCATCAACAATTCGGCTTATTCTATAAACTCACCTAGGCAATTCCTTCAATTAATTAAAAATCAAAATAAATGAATAAGAAATAATGGTCTCATTTGACCTGACTGCATTAATCACATCTATCAACACTGACCTGGCCAAACAAGCCATCTATGATCTACCCACATAAAATCAAAGCCATAACAAAAAGAAACCTAAAGAACACTCCATGTCCATCGATACTACCATGACACATCTGGAATTATGTCTCATAACACACTTCAAATTCAATGGCAAAATCTATCAACAAATACAAGGCACGCCTACGGGATCACCTATATCAGGGCTGTCAAACTCATGGCCTGCGGGCTGGATGTATCACGTGCTAGCCACGCCCATGCCCAGTTTAGCGAAGGGGAAAAAAGTACTGATAAGTCACATGACACCGTGACAACACGAGTTTGACACTCCTGACTTATATCCAGCCTAATAGCAGTAATGCAGAAACTTGAACGCATAGTCCTGCCAATCATCCAGCCAAAATTTTGGGTACGTTACATGAACAACGCTTTTGCCATCATCAAATACAACATACTAGAAGAAACCATCTGCTCAACAATGTATTCAATGGGATCAGTTTTATATGTGAGGAAGAAAAAGAACAACTACTTCTTAAATATTGAAATAAAGAGACAAGGTAACGGCAAATTAATAACCTGCATATTCTGAAAATCCATGCACACAGGCCAAATTCTAAATTTCACAAGCAACCACCCAACTGCACCCAGAAGTTTTTCAAAAGAGCCAAAGTACACTGCTGCACTGAGTCATTAAGAGAAGCAGAAGAGAAACACCTTTTCAATGTTTTTCTCCACAATGGCTATCCAAAAAGTTTCATAATACAATCCTTGTCATCCAAACCCCAACACAATACACAGCCAACCACAACACAAAAACAAGTTGTGCCATACATCAAAGGAACATCCGAAATGGCTGTTGGAATACTGCAACCCCTAGGAATAATGATAGTTCACAAACCCACATTTATACTCAGAAAAGAGCTATCTAAAGTCAAAGACAAAATACAGAAAGAAGACAACAGCAACATAGTATACAAAATCAATTGCAATGATTGTAATCAATTCTGTGTAGGACAAACAGGAAGGCAATTGATAACAAGGGTTCAATGAACATCAACTACAGTTGTGCTCATAAGTTTACATATCCTGGCAGAATTTATGATTTCTTGGCCATTTTTCAGAGAATACGAATGATAACACAAAAACGTTTCTTTCACTCATGCTTAGCGGTTGGCTGAAGCCATGTATTATCAATCAACTGTGTTTACTCTTTTTAAATCATAATGACAACAAAAACTACCCAAATGACCCTGATCAAAAGTTTACATACCCTGGTGATTTTGGCCTGATAACATGCACACAAGTTGGCCCAAAGGGGTTTGAATGGCTATTACAGGTAACCATCCTCATCTGTGATCTGTTTGCTTGTAATTAGTGTGTGTGTATAAAAGGTCAGTGAGTTCTTGGACTCCTGACAGACTCTTGCATCTTTCATCCAGTGCTGCACTGATGTTTCTGGCTTCTGAGTCATGGGGAAAGCAAAATAATTGTCCAAGGATCTGCAGGAAAAGGTAGTTGAACTGTATAAAACAGGAAAGGGATATAAAAAGATATCCAAAGAATTGAGAATGCCAATCAAGCAGTGTTCAAACACTAATCAAGAAGTGGAAAATAAGGGGTTCTGTTGAAACCAAACTACGGTCAGGTAGACCAACTAAAATTTCAGCCACAACTGCCAGGAAAATTGTTTGGGATGCAAAGAAAAACCCACAAATAACTTCAGGTGAAATACAGGACTCTCTGAAAATGTGGTGTGGCTGTTTCAAGATGTGCAATAAGGAGGCACTGGAAGAAAGATGGGCTGCATGGTCGAGTCACCAGAAGAAAGCCATTACTACACAAATGCCACAAAGTATCCCACTTACAATACACCAAACAGCACAGAGGCAAGCCTCAAACCTTCTGGCACAAAGTCATTTGGAGTGATGAGACCAAAATTGAGCTTTTTGGCTACAACCAAAAGCGCTACATTTGGAGAGGAGTCAACAAGGCCTATTCTTACTGAGAAACATGGAGGTGGATCGCTGATGTTTTGGGGGGGTGTGAGCTACAAAGGCACATGAAATTTGGTCAGAATTGATGGTAAGATGAATGCAGTATGTTATCAAAAGATACTGGAGGAAAATTTGCATTCATCAGCCCGGAAGCTGCGCGTGGGATGTACTTGGACATTCCAACATGACAATGATCCTAAACACAAGGCCAAGTCGACCTGTCATTGGCTCCAGCAGAATAAATGAAGGTTCTGGAGTGGCCATCTCAGTCCCCTGACCTCAATGTCATTAAGCCACTCTGGGGAGATCTCAAACATGCAGTTCATGCAAGACAGCCCAAGAATTTACCGGAATTGGAGGCTTTTTGCCAGGAAGAATGGGCAGCTACCATCTGAGAAGATAAAGAGCCTCATCCATACATACCACAAAAGACAAGCTGTCAAGCCGTCATTGATGTTAAAGGAGGCAATACACTGTATTATTAACTGGGGTATGTAAACTTTTGATCAGGGTCATTTGGGTAGTTTCTGTTGTCATGATTTAAAAAGAGTAAACACAGTTGATTGATAATAAATGGCTTCAGCCAACCACTAACCATGAGTGAAAGAAACGTTTTTGTGTTATCATTCATATTCTCTGAAAAATGGCCAAGAAATCATAAATTCTGCCAGGGTATGTAAACTTATGAGCACAACTGTAGCAATTAAAGGCATGACCAAAAATCCCTGATCTCAAACCACATTGATAATAAACACTGCCTGCACCCGCCACACACATGAATTTATTGAAGCTTGATATTTTACCAAAGGAGCAATTAACAAGCATATTGATCTAGTTCATGGGTGTCAAACTTGTGGCATCATGTTGCTGTCATGTGATGTTTCGTGATGTTTTTCACCTTCACAGAGATAGAGTGGGTGTGGCCTGAATGTGATGCATCTGGCCCGCGGGCTGCCAGTTTGACATCCCTGATCTAGATCCACCATATGAATATGTAAGAAACCGGACCATTTGAACAGCCAATCAATAAGAGAACCAATCAGCTGCTCAGAATTTAAATATAGCTCCAAACAAACAACCAATCAAATGACCAACTGACCACACTGGCACACAAGGTATTTATCAGCTAAGGAGAATAGGACAAGAAAATCCTGCTGCTGATGTTACCTACGTTTCTGGTAACGAAACGTTCAGAAACTAAATTGAAACAAGTTGGAGAGCAACCTGCTGCTAAAACTCTATTCCAGAATTCTGAGCCTTCCAAAACAATGGTGTTTACTAGTGTTTTCACCAGTTTTGAGGCCCATACCTCCATTGCACTGAGGACATTCCTTGGTGTTCTGGAGAAATAAACACCAAATCTGGGGAAAACACTAGTGAAAGTCATCATTCTCATAATCATTCTCTCTGGTGGTATGAGGAAAGGGACTAAGCCTCCTGGGTGGTGTGCACGTCAATGCCCTCTCTCCAACCCAAGCCTGGGAGACCTGTGCCCCTGTTCAATGTTGCAATGCATAATCCCTGCTTTACGAGCACAACTAGAAGACTGCTGGGACTGTAGTTGTTGAGTGAAAGAGTTACATAGTGTCTCACTTAACAACTATACTCAATGGCTAAGATTCCGGGTCCAACTGTGGTTGTAAGTAGAAGCAATCTGTAATCCTTGATTGAATGGTTCTGTCTATACTGAAAAAGGTAGTGGTCCATCTGCTCTTCAAGAAGTTATCAACAGATTTTCATTCCTATCCATTGTGGAAATTTCTGTGTATTAAGGGAAATTAGGTCTAAAACATCTGGTCAGCATCCTATTTGAGATCATGTAAAAATTGATATAATCCTTCATACAGCAAATATCCAATTACAAAGCATGATAAGACATGAATCTCTAGTGCTATTGTTCACAAAAAGGATACATTATCATTAAGTCTGTAAATTCCATAAAGACATTGTTCAGTATAATGTAATTATTAATGTAAGTTATCAGAGAGGTTCATGTCCTCATTGATGTTTCACTATTTTGATTTGGCAATTTTTGCTTTTTTCATTGTGCTAAAGAAAATCCTAGTTTAATTAATCAGTTTTTATTTTAGCCAAACAAAAACACTATGGGCTAACCACTTCAGAAATTTAATTCAATCTGCAATATGATGTCATATGTTCATTTGTATATTCCAAACTTGAAAACTGCAGCTTGCTGATTTCATTTTTAAATGTATTAAACATAGTTGCAGCACAAAGTACATGAGCATTAAGAAAAAGAAAATAATAGGCATAACGTAAGGGTGAATAGTCATTGTACGTTTATCTTAATAAATCCCAATATGTTATATCTAAAATGACTCATTGTATAACCACTGATACGGGTATCCTTTATAAATGTATCTAATTTCTCTAGTAATTTTGCAGCAATAAATTCCAAACTTTTGCATTCTTAAAGAAGTATTTTGTTTCAATTAATGCTTCTGAACTTTACATTAGGAGAAAAGAGGAAAAAAGCTTCTTATTGCATGCTATTAGTGGGGTTTAGAGAAATCTAGGAAACTGAAAATACTGAAAGCTTATTTACAAGAAAATCTTGTGAAATAATAATAATGGCAATCAACTAAACATATTAAATCTAATAAAAATTATGTAATCTTTACTAAAGACATATTTACCTTTTATAAATAATTTCCTTAATTCATCCCCATTTTTTTATTTAATGATGGACACAGTCCCATGCCTATATTATTGAAGGTACTAGGAGTCTGAATGGGATGGCATGAGGCAAATCCAGTTATTCAAGTAGCAAAAATTTAAGAGCATTTTAATTAAAATGTATTTGGAAAATGGGAGAACCTGAAACATAATTTATGTTACTCATGCAGCACACTTAGTAGCAAAAATGTACTCTGGAACAAACTGAGAATGAGGTTATATAATGGCTTGTAATGGAATTTATATGCGTATTGTGGTATGGTTAACTCACATTGGTTCATGGCTTAGTTCACTTTGTGAAGCCACGAGAAAGGGGATAAAGAGACTCATCAAATGTTGTTTTTTTAATTACTGTGGAATATTTACCAATACTTACACACATAAATATATACTAAGTTGAGTTTCAGATAGGCATAAATATAGTTTTATTTAGTATAATCCATAGGTTCCCAGAATTTTGATTCACGGAGCACTTAAGTGTGTCAGTAGTTTTCATGACACCTCTAGACCAGAACCTTGACCTATTTCTAGGTAGCAGTTTCTGCAGTATTTGATAGACCTTGAGTATTGTGTTTTCCCTCAACATACAAAATCTTGAAGTGTCCCTGTGTAACATGCAGAGTTTAAAAACCACAGGGATAGACTATACGAGAATGTTTACACATCACCTTTTTTATTTCACACGTTTTATTTATTTTCTGTGTTTGATCAACATATTTGGCTTTTATTACCATTTTCTAAGAATTTTACAAGAAGATGAAGACTTAATATTTATTTATGTATTTTGAACAACCCCAAACAGCATAAATTTTACCTGGTTTTCTTATGACTGTTCTTTTTGGTAGTAGTTTCTTTTTCACTTTTTTCTTTTTCTACTTTGTCTTTTTTTTCTTTTTTTGATTGTGTAGGGGACACAAATTGCTGGGTAACCTGTTGTGCAACCAACTGAGAGACAGGTCGAGGTTTCCTGTTTGTACATATATAAGAAATTTCAATTAAGTAGCATTAGTATATGCAGTAATTTTTTTTTCATTATTTTTACAAACTAATATTTGGATAAAGAAACCTATACAACATCAACATGTGCATATATTTAGAATTGCTATTTTCCCTGCTCTCCTGTCTTGATAGACAGTATTTCCCAAATAATGCCAAAACATTATGTCATTCTAACTTGGAAAGTTATCTGACTTTCAATGGTACAATGAAATAGTGATTAGAATGTAGAGAAAGAAAAATCTACAGAGCTGATGTTTTTATCTGTCCAATCCTCCACAAGTACACATTTCTGATCTGACTAACATGAGCAACCAACACCTACAATAATATTTATCACTGCTTTTCTTTTCAGTCCTGCTATAATTCTTTTTGTGTTAATAGAGCATATTCCCATGTTTGGAAATCTATTCCAAGGAAGTTTCAAATAACTCAATTAGTCTCTACTTCTAAGCATAGAGTTATGTAACTACTGACATTCCAAGCAGACATATATGACTGCACACAATACATGGTCAATCTCTAGTAATGAGAATAATTACTATTATTCATAAATGAAAAGGAATCAAGGATATCCTAATTAAGTCAGAACATTATTATATATATTTTTCTAAACTAGGTAGCAGCCCTTGGCTAAAGTTGGCTGATCTTGAAAAGCTGAGAATAAATTTACTCAGTAATAACTGTACCTGGATGGGAGAACATTAGAAAATGTCAAGACAGTATTCAAGAGTAAATTTTTAAAAAGGACAAAAGAATTCAGTAGCAAATCTCTCATGTTGCCATGAAAACTAATGAATAAGTTTGTGAAGTCACTAACAATTGCGCTTCATCAGACAAAGACCTTATATTACATATTTTCTAGGCAAAAAATAAAATTTTCTAGAAAAATAAGTATCCAGTAATAATAAATACAAAAACTAAAAACCACAGCAACCAGAGAAATTACATAGGAAACAAAAACTAATATATCCAGGATATGGATCCTTTCATGTACCCAGGCCTGAGAACCAGATCTACTGAGCCTTATAAAAGGCCACTAAGGTTGAGTTCATCCTAATATCCAGAGGAAGAATGTTTGGTAGGGGAGGGCACTATAGCAGAAAAGACACACCTTCTGAGCCCCACCAATCAGCATCCTTAGCTGATGGAATCTGAAGCATGTCTATCCTGCCAAGGATGGTCCCTCAAGTAACCCAGCCCTAAGTCATGAAGAGCTTTAAACCATTACCTTGAATTGCCTTCAGAAGTACACTGGTAAGCAATTTAGCATACCAAATAGAGAGGTGTAGAATGCACCAAGTAACTAGTGCCATTTAAACTTGGTTGCACTCTGCAGCACTTCAAGCTTTCAAATGATCTGCAATAATGATCCCATGTTTAATCATGGTAATGATATTGATTCATTTATATGTCAATCAGAAAAGTAATATTAGTTAAAATGCTCCATCTGCTCATCAGTAATACCATACAATTCATAAATGCAATTCATAATCAAGACAGTTAAGACTAGATCAAACCTAAAGATGTCAGCAGCCCCTTTCTTTAAAAAAAAACTGCAACATTCTTGTCAGCTACAAAAAATTTCATTTATGCCAACTTTACATTAATTTCAATATCCAATAGGAGTCTTTAAGTTTTATCCTAGTAGGATAACTATTCTGAAAAGGAGTGTACTAGAACTTGGGTCTCCCATTTTTAATTCATTGCTGCTACAACCCATTAGCTTTCATCACTGGGACCAGTAGTATTTGATTGCCCTAGTTATTAACAAACAGTAGCTCTGTCTTAGATTCCCTGAGAGAATCAGGTTTTATATCTGATTTTATTTATATGTAGAGAGGGTTATTTATTTGAAATTGTTATGGCTGCCTAATTCATAAGACCATGAGCAATCTGTAAAATTATATACCTAGCTAAATTAGCTATGGCACTCCATTCCAACAGATCCTGGTCCGCTTATAAAACCTACTCCAAAGTTGAAACAGTTAAAAAGATAAAGAAATCAAGATAATTAAATAAAACTAAACTATTAAGGCCTTCCTTCTATCACAACCGTTTTATGGGCAGGTGGTATGTCACCCAAACAAGTCAGGAATCTTAAGGAAGATTTCTCATCTACCTATAATAATAGTATTTTATAAAAGATCTCTCAAAGTACGAAGAATCTCTAAGAAAATAATTTTTGAGTGAAACTTATATTTACATTTTATTTTTATTCAAAATCATTATATTTAGTGATAGTACTGATGATGTTACCTAGTTTGGATAATGAAACATCTGTAAGGAAAAAATCAAGCTCAGAGAACGCCAAGGACCCCTCATTTCAATCCTGAGCTACAAATATTCTTCTTTAGAGTTAATATTATATTATTTCTGCTAATTAAATATGTCCATATATTTATACTGTTCAGTGAATAAGCTATTAGAATATAATCTGAATGTAATTAGGCACAGTTAAAACTACCCATGGAAATGTTACGGGGCCACAAATAAAACTACTTAGAAGTACTTAAGCTATGTATTTCCATGGCTCAGTTTGCTAAAATTCATTCTTGTAGTTCTTTTCAAATCACGAACATCTGGCAGAAAATCCAAGCTTTAAAGAAGTGGAAATAATATTTAAAGAATATTAAAATAATTGTTCATAACATGAGTATGGATGAGTATTGGTTTGAAGATACAGAAATTATATTATCTATTTGTTACTGTTATAATTCAAATAAGAGAATTATTTTTATTTATCACATTTTGACCACCCATTTCCCTCACAAAGAGAGATTAGCTGTGTCTCAGTAACTTTTGCTGGTTAGAACTAATAGCCTTTAGCAATCAGTGTGATTGTTCATAATCATATGGTTTGCTTGCTAAGATCTACTGCACAGAATGCTAATAGCATTTCACTACACTTTTGTACAGTGATATCTGCCAATACAGACTTTTGAATAATTCTTAGTAGCAGTGTCTTGGTTTTCCCACTGTGTTTCTGTATGTGTTAAAATTTAAAACAATGATTCCCTCTCCCATAATTTTAAACTACTTTAAATGTAAATATGACTTTTCCTATTACTTTACAAATAATTTATAAAGCACTATAAAGTTGGTTAAAAAGCCAATTTCAGAAACATAAAACATGACACATAGTTATAGGAAAAGTTTGAATGTGCTCTGGTCAAATTATAAATCTCAGTAAAGCCCTAAGTAAACAGAAGCTGATAATTAACCCAACATGTACAAAGAAAATTTCTGCAAATTTGAAAGCATGCTAAGTATTTATATAGTCAATTTTCATTAATTTCAGTAATCATGTTCTATATAGTTGACCTGAATACCAAATTAGCAAATATTGGAACCTCAGCTGGGAACAAAAGTGTGGGTGAGTCAAGTTATTTTGCATGTCTGCGAAAATGCCACTTGATTTTATGGTTACAAGTAAATTTTAACAAGGAAGTAAATTCACAAATATAAAATCCATGAATACTGAGAATTAACTGTACCAGTTTACAGATTCAGAATAAATAGTAAATGTCATGTAAAAGTTTGAAATTTCACTTTGTATTTTAAAACACTGCATTTCGCATAAATAGCCACCTCCAAACATTTCCTGTAGCTAAAGCTAATAATTAATAATTCATATTATTATTTCTATTTCTACTTTTGAATTATTCCCTGCTTTTCTTCCAGAAGTTGCTGAAATATCCCCTTTTTCAACTTCAATTTCTTTAAGTAAATACATTTGTTCTAATATGAGGAAATCCAAACAAGATTTTGTATTATTTAGTTCTAATACAATTGCTAATTGTATTACTTGCAGTTTTAATCATGTCTTTTATTTCTATATATAGGTTTCTAAGTAAATAACACACTTATTTCATTACCTTATAAAAGTAAAGTTGCATGACCTTGACCACAAGCAAGAATGATGATTATGTATAGGAAGTACATATGGAAATGTAGCTCATAAGCATTATGTTTCCTCTTCGCTCAGGCAATATTATCCTAGGACAGACACACATGCAGAATATACATGACCAAGTCTAAAATGCTAACAGTCTTTTGACTCTTAGCATAAATTAGAAAAGAGAACAAAAACCAGACTATAAAAGCACTATCAAAATATAGCTATTTAAGAAAAGCTAATTTATAGCATGCATTCTAATATAAATGACTCATGAAAAGCATAGATGAAAATTTATAAAACACTTGTACCCAGTGTTAAAAAAATAATTTTGTAACTTTATTTTTATCATTGATATTTTGCATTCCAGTTCCTTGCATACTTTCTCAATATTCATACTATTTGGATCTGAGCACAGTCATAAATTATGAACACTACTCTCAAAAATATGTACACTATGAGATATTTAAGTTCAAATTAACAGGTTCCCTGGCTACAAGTGTTTTTGTGGCTCGTCAATCCAGTTGTTTAGGACCAGCCAATTTTTTAAACAAACTATAATTCCAAAATTCAGAAGCTCCTTTTCAATACACATTTTTAATACTCCCCACAATGGTTATGGAGGGAGAAGTTAAATACATTCTTCTGAGTCTAAATTTCGATTTTGCAGTGCCAGATGCACTGAAACCAAAATTCATGTAACTATATTGTCAGAACAATATTACTGTGATATTATCAAAACAAAAATTTATTTTATAGTCTGTAAATCTGTTAAAGATTAATGAGCTAATGTCAAATTTTGTATTCCTCTGTTATGTTCTTCATATAGAGGTAGTACTCAATTTACAACCATAATGTTGATCACAAAGCGATGAAGTCATAATTCAGCTCTCATCAGCTCTCCTAGCTACCATTAAGCGAGAATCAAGGCTTGTTAAAGCAGAGGGGGTGTGTGTGTATGGGTGCCTCAGAGTGGCAAGGGAAGCCTTGGGATACAACAGCTCAAGCAGCATGCAAATTAGAAATGTGGTGCAGTTGTAATCACACCCTGACCTAGCAGTGTGGTGCAAAGCTGCTGCACACCAGGAAACCTAACCACCATTTTGGCCTAGCAGTACTTAAAGCTGCACGGTCATTGCAACTCCCCTATTTATCTCTCCACCTGATCTAAGCCCTTTTGGCTGACCTGCACAGTGTTACTCAGTGGTGGAACCACTGGGGATGGGGTTGAAGTAGAGGTCCAGGGACTTCAGCTCTTTCAACCAGCTGCCACCAACCCCATCATCTACTTCAGCCCAAAGAGAGTTGCTACCACTGAGAAATGCCAACTCAAGCCCTATACCATGGCTAATCATATTAGCACCCTTGTAAAAAGCCCGATTTTTCCCACCACACTGTGTTTCACAGGTTCTGCCATTCCCTGCTGACCTGTGCCACTTTGCACAATTTTCCTAGTTACACATTTATTTATTTATTTATTTATTTTATTGGACTTATAGGCCGCCCTCTCTCCCGAGGGACTCAGGGTGGCTTACAATAAAAACAAGAATACAAATATTAAAATAGAATTAAACTAAACTAAGCCCAATAAAATTTAAAACCCGATTAAAACTAAAAATTGATTAAAAAAACCCCACCCCACCCCATTCAGTCCAGGCTGGCCTGTTGAAACAACCAAGTCTTTAGGTTGTGGTGAAAGGAACAGAGGTCAGGGGCCAACCGGAGCTCCAAGGGGAGCTGATTCCACAGGATGGGTGCTCCCACAGAGAAGGCCCTACCCCTGGGTGCCGCCAACTGACAGTGTCTGGTCGACGGCACCCCCAGGAGGCCCTGCCTGTGGGAGCGTACAGGGCGATTGGAGGTCTACGCTGGCAGGAGATGCTCCCACAAGTACCCCAGACCCAAGCCATGAAGGACTTTATATGTGATGACTAACTAATACCTTGAATCTCACCCGGAGGGCAACCGGCAGCCAATGCAGGTCGCACAGGAGGGGTGTAACATGGGAGTATCGGGACACTCCCATCACTACCCGCGCAGCCGCATTCTGCAGCAGCTGAAGCCTCCGGATGGTCCGCAAGGGCAGTCTCATGTAAAGAGCATTACAGTAGTCGATTCGGGAAGTCACGAGTGCATGAGTAACCGTCCGTAGGGAATCTTGGACCAAATAGGGACGCAACTGGCGCACCAGACGAATCTGTGCAAATGCCCCCCTGGTCACAGCTCCCACCTGCTCCTCCAAATTGAGCTGTGAATCCAGGAGGACACCCAAATTGTGAACCCTATCCATGGGGGGCAATACCTCTCCCCCGATGGCCAATGATGGAACCTCTTGGATTATCCAAGATGCCAGTACGCACAGCCACTCAGTCTTGGCCGGGTTGAGTCGGAGCCTGTTCTTCCCCATCCAGATCTGCACCGCATCCAGGCAACGAGACATCACGGAGAGAGCATCACCGATTTGGTTCAGAGTGGAGATGAACAATTGGGTATCATCAGCATATTGATAATACCTCACCCCGAATCCATGGATGATCTTGCCCAGCAGCTTCATATAGATGTTGAACAGGAGAAGAGAAAGGACCGAGCCCTGAGGCACCCCACAAACTAGGGGCCTCGAACTTGACCTCTGCCCCCCTGCCAACATTGATTGCGAACGACCCGAGAGGTAGGAGAACCACCGTAAAACTGTGCCTCCCACCCCCAGCCCCCCAAGGCGTCGCAATAGGATACCATGGTCAATGGTATCAAAAGCCGAGAGATCTAATAGGACTAGGACAGAGGAAAATCCCCTGTCCCAAGCCCTCCAGAAATCATCCATCAGTGCGACCAATGCTGTCTCCGTACTGTACCCGGCCCGGAAGCCTGATTGGTATGGATCTAGTTAGTCAGCTTCCTCCAGGCCACCACGCTCTCAACAACCTTCACCACAAAGCGAAGGTTGGAGACCGGACGAAAGTTGTTCAAGACGGCTGGGTCCAGAGCAGGCTTCTTAAGGACGGGCCTCACCACCGCCTCCTTCAAGGCGGCGGGAAAGGAACCCTCCCTTACTGAAGCATTGATAACTGCCTGGAGCCAGCCGCGTGTAACCTCCCTGGAGGCATATACCAACCAGGAGGGACACGGGTCCAATAAACACATGGTGGAACTCAGCCCCCGCATAGTCCTGTCCACTTCCATTAGGGACACAGGCTCAAACTCATCCCAGATGATGTCGGCCAGACTACTCGTAACTCCTTCATCCGACTTCTGCCAGTCGGAGTCCAAGCCAGCCCGAATCTGAGCGATCTTATCCAGCAGATGCTGACTAAACTCCTCGGCCCTACCCTGCAGAGAATCCTCCCTCACCTCCTGATGTAGGAGGGAGCGAGCGACCCTAAGCAAGACGGCTGGGCGATCATCTGCAGACACAATGAGAGCTGAGAAATATGCACAATTCGCCGCTTCCATTGCTACCAGATAAGTCCTCGTATAGGCTCTTAACTGGGCTTGGTCAGATTCGGACCAACTGGATCTCCAACTGCTCTCCAGGCCCCTCCTTCGACGCTTCATCTCCCGGAGCTCCATAGAAAATCAAGGAGCTAACCGGGATCTGCGACGAGTAAGGGTCCGCAAGGGGACAACTCGGTTGAGAGCCTCAGAGGCTGCCCGTTGCCAGGCATCCACCAAGGCCTCGGCCGAGCTGTGGGCAAGGGAAGTGGGAATCAGCCCAAGTGCCTCCTGGAACCCCTCAGGGTCCATTAGACTGCCTAGGGCAGAACCATCTAATAGGTTCCGGCTCCCAGCGACATGGAGTGGCCTGCCGGAAGACCAGCCACAGGAGATAATGATCAGTCCATGACAGGGGTTGAGTAGTAGGCGCACCCCCACCTAGATCACTACACCATCGTTCCAAGATGAAAACCAGGTCAAGTGTGTTTGAGTCGGCCCCCGGATTATCTGGGTCAGGCCCGTGGCTGCCATGAACTCCCGATCTAAGCTCGACGTAGCACCCAGAGAGGGCAGATTGAAATCCCCCAGAACCAAATGTCTGGGGAACTCCACTGCCACTCCTGAGAGCATGTCCAGCAGCTCCGGCAGGGCTGTCGTCACATTGCTGGGAGAAAGGTACATGAGGAACAGGCCCAACTGACCACCTGGGCCAAACCTTAGAAGGACAGACTCACACCCGCCCATCTGCGGAACGATGACCTCCCTTGGAAACAGGGTCTCCCTAATAACCACTGCCACTCCACCACCCCTACCCTGGGTCTGAGGCTGGTGAAGCACCCGGAAACCTGGGGGACATATCTCACAGAGAGGGACCCCTCCCTCCGGTCCCAACCAGGTCTCCATAATGCAAGCCAGGTCTGCGGCCTCCTCAATCAACTCAGAGAGGAGGAGGGCTTTATTCACCATGGACCTGGCATTCACGTACGCCAACCTCAGCCCAGGAATCACACTTCCTGTGCCCCTGGGGGAGTGGGCAGTAACTGGAGGGTTGGAGCGCGCCACAGCTTGAAGATAAAGGGGGGTGCTCCCAGACCATGATATGGCCCTCCGTTTCTCCATCTCCTGCCATTCCCAATCACCGTAGAAATTGGATTCCCCACCCTGTACTCCTGCCCCCCCATCCGTCCCCCCGTACCGCGACCCTCCCACAGCCTGGACTGAATCAGGGGTTGGCTCAGTGGAACCCCCCCAAGTTTCCGCCCGAACCAACAACCCCCCCCACCCTAACCCCATTAAACATTTAATTAAAAACTTCCTCAAATTCCCCTTCCTAACACATTTAAAAGAAAACCCCTTGGTCGCGCCATGCCACCTCTCGGGATCCCAAGATCCGTCATCAAGGTAGAGTCTGGAAAGTCCGGGGGGCCACTGCTGGGACTGGGGGACGGTCCCAGTGGCCGCAACTCTGCGGTCGAGTAAGTCCGTATCATCTAAGCCAAAAGTCCACAGATGGGATGGAACAAACAATAGCCGGAAAGAATGACAACCCCCATACTCAGGTATAGGCCCCAGCGTCCAGTCGTTTCTCCCTCAACAGCCCTCTCACGGCCAATCGAGAGAGGGACCAGGGTCAAATAGGTCCAGCCACCACACTCTCACCAGGCAGACATCCTGTTCCTTCTCCAAGCTGTGACCCTGCAATCATTCAGAAACCTTCTAATCCTGTGATGGCGAACCTATGGCACAACTGCCGGAAGTGGCATGTAGAGCCACCTCTCCAGTTATGCCAGCCATCGCCCATTGCTCTTCTGGGTTCTGGCACATGCATGCACTGGGAAGCTGAACTTTTGGTTTCCAGTGTGTGCACATGTGCACTGACCAGCTGGTGTTCGCATGCACATGCGTGCCAGAAACCGGAAGACCAGGTGGCTGGTGTGCAAGAATGTGGATGCTAGGGAGGTGCTCTTTCGCTTTCCAGTGTTTCTGCATGCACGCACACTCCCATTTCGGCACTCAGTGCCGAAAGGGTTCATCAACACTGTTCTAGTCTTTCCCAACTCTTGCAAGAATAGATTGTGCAGTTTGGAGAATGGCAGGAGCCTCATTCTTGAAGTACTTCAAGAAGCTATTAAAGGTTCCTATTACAATACAGTATGGAGAAATTAATTGATTTAAAACTACTGCTAAAGATACAATTTGCCTCAATAACAGTTTCCACTGACTACTGTGTTAGTGAGACCCCTCTTTGAATAGATGTGTCCTGGCTGCAGAACTTTACCAATATTCTGGTAATAATCTGACATGTGCAGGGCTATATTAAAACACATCCTGGTAATTTTAATACATTCAAATACTTTTTCCAACTTACAAACTACTGCTGTCTATTCTACACTTCTTCACTAGTAGTCTATCATTTTATTTTGATGTATGTGCATGCATGTATGCACACACACATACACACACGCACAAAACACATAGCATTTGAGATTTTTCAGACTATTAATAGAGGATCACTCATGGAACAGATGCAATGTCATTTAACAATTCTCCTGAGTATCACTAAAAAAGGAGAAAGAATGAAAAAAAATCTTCAATGCCTAAGTTAAAAAAGTATTTTATTTACTTATCTAATATATGTAGCCAGTCATCTCACCAGAAGTGACTGTGGGTGGTGTAGAACAAAAAGTGAATAAATCCTTAAAACTATTTATCATAATTATAAAAAAAGTTTAAAAATTATTTTTAAAAAAACAGAACAAACAAGGAAATAACAATTAAGGGATTTAAATAATAATAAAACCATTTCACAAATTCACCCGTTCCTTGGGATCCTCAGGCTTGCTCGCATAACCAGATCTTAAGAGACTATTGGAACTCGGCAGCAATGAGGCCAATCTCACATCAAGGGGGAGAAGATCTCACAATGTGTCACTGCTACAAAAAATTCCCACTAGCCAAGGGAACTTGGAAAATGCCCTCTCTGCTGTTATCTGATGGGATGAAATATAATCAATGCAGCTTACAAATCACAGGTATAAAGTATTCTACAAGAAATATGCATAACTGCTTGTGTCCTAATATTTGCACTATCTGAAGTTTTCAAGTACTTTTCAAGGACAGCCTCATGTAGACCTTATTGCAGCAGGGTAACTGGGAGGTGACTAGGCATGAATAGGCCCCTCACCCTCAGAAAAGGTGCAATTTGCATGCAATATGTTGTACAAAGGCCCTCTTAGCCAAAACTTCCCCCTGCTCATTGACAAGGAATTGTGAGTCCAGGAGGATCCCATACTATACATGGGATCTCTCTGGGACAGTGCAATCCCATCCAGCACCAAAGATAGTATAATCCCAGAACCAGGTGTTCTTAAAATCCAAAGCCACTCACTCTTGCCAGGGTTCAGTTAAGGCCTGTTCTTCCCCATCCCAATTCACACAGCCTGAAGACACCGGGATAAAATGTCCACAGCATTGCTTAACTAGCCAGGAATGGAGATGTACAATAGGGTATCTCAGCATATTGATGATACCTCGCCCCATGATGATGGATGAGCTCATCCAGCAGTCTCATGGAGGCAGTAAACAGGGAATACCAACCCCTGTGATACCCCACACAGTAGGAGCAGAAGACAGGATCTTCTTCCCCAATCACTAAAAACTGGAAACAATTAAAAAAAAGGAGGTGTACCAAGAAAATACTGCGCCACCTGCCCCAAGTCCTCTGAATTTTTCAGTAGAATACCATGGTTGATGGTACTGAAAATTGCCAAGAGGTCAAGTAAGGCAAAGATGGATGCATGTCCACCATCTTACCCTCCAGAGATCATCCAAAAGCATGACCAATACCCATACCCAGTTCTGACTGAAAAGGAACCAATAATTTGTTTAATCCAAGTTCCTTTGAAGCTGTTGTGCAACCTTCTCAATCACCTTCCCAAAAAGGGAAGGTTGTATACTGGATGGAAACTGTGCAATCCATGAGCTTCAGCAATGACTTCTTGAGGAGAGGGCAAATCAAAGGCCTCCTTAAGAGGTAAAATAATCCCTGCCCCCAAGGATTCACCACTGCTTGAGTGTGCTTGCATGACACTGTCCGGGCTGCTTTCACAAGCCATGAAGGGCATGGATCAGAGACTAAGTGATCAGTCCTAATACATTCAAATTATTTCCAGATAACCAGGCAAGATATTACCTTCAGCATCTGTCCAGACCTGCAACCAGACTGATGTCCAACTATATGAATCCAAATGATTTTATCTGACATATGCTAACCAAATTCTTCCACACATCCCTACAAAAGGTTCCATGGACACTCGTTCACCCAGGGCTACAAGATAGCAATAGTAGTGCAAGCCGTACTCTTACAAGCAGTACTCTTACAAGCAGTAGGAGTGGAAAAGTATTACCACTTCCTATTCTTACCACCATTAATAGCACTCTAAGCCATCTTTGATCAAGTTTGTCCCCAGTTATTTGTCAGTGGAATTCTAAGATGTCTCTTCTCTCACTTCCATTTTTTTAGTTCCTCTGTAAATCACAGGAAGTGAGGAGATCCATAAGAAACACAAGAGGGAGTTGCAGAAGTGGATTCCAATCCAATGCCTCAGCTGCCAATTATTCCAAGAAGCAACCAAGGCTGCATATGGACTGTGCAGACCAGCAGGAACAACCCTGACCAATCTCTGAAATCTCTCTGAACCTTTCAGTCAGCAGGGATGGACAATCTAATGGCTTCTGTCTCCCTGCAATGGGCAGCAGTGACAAAAAATCCCAGAGTAATCAAGGTGTGATCTGACCACGAAAAGGGGCACACTAAAGCTACCCCCATTAAATATGACATAGCCACTAATTTGACAAGAACACCAGATCCAGTGTATGTGAGACCACTGTCCCATATCAGGCTCTTGATAACACTGGTTTGGGAAATTAAAAAATGTGTTAATTGTACATGTTTTGATTAGATGAATTAGAAAACAGGTGATAAAGGTGCTGGTTGGCTAAAGTTTTCAAAATATTTCACAATAAAGATCTACACACAGCCAGGTATATTTGCCTACAAGGGAGGGAAATGTCTAATGATCATGACGCCTTGTAACTTCTCGACAAAGTACAGGTGAAACTCGAAAAATTAGAATATTGTGCAAAAGTTCATTTATTTCCGTAATGCAACTTAAAAGGTGAAACTAATATACAAGATAGACTCATTACATGCAAAGCAACATAGTTCAAGCCGTGATTTGCCATAATTGTGATGATTATGGCTTACAGCTCATGAAAACCCCAAATCCACAATCTCAGAAAATTAGAATATTGTGAAAAGGTGCAATATTCTAGGTTCAAAGTGTCCCACTCTAATCAGCCATAACACCTGCAAAGGGTTCCTGAATCTTTAAATGGTCTCTCAGTCTGGTTCAGTAGGAATCACAATCATGGGGAAGACTGCTGACCTGACAGTAGTGCAGAAAACCATCATTGACACCCTCCATAAGGAGGGAAAGCCTCAAAAGGTAATTGCAAAAGAAGTTGGATGTTCCCAAAGTGCTGTATCAAAGCACATTAATAGAAAGTTATGTGGAAGGGAAAAGTGTGGAAGAAAAAGGTGCACAAGCAGCAGGGATGACCGCAGCCTGGAGAGGATTGTCAGGAAAAGGCCATTCAAAAGTGTTGGGAACTTTCACAAGGAGTGGACTGAGGCTGGAGTCAGTGCATCAAGAGCCATCACACACAGACGAATCCTGGGCATGGGCTTCAAATGTCGATTCTCTTGTCAAGCCGCTCCTGAACAACAAACAACGTCAGAAGAGTCTTACCTGGGCTAAAGAAAAACAGACCTGGTCTGATGCTCAGTGGTCCAAAGTCCTCTTTTCTGATGAGAGCAACTTTTGCATCTCATTTGGACACCAAGGACCCAGAGTATGGAGGAAGAATGGAGAGGCACACACTGCAAGATGCTTGAAGTCCAGTGTGAAGTTTCCACAGTCTGTGTTGATTTGGGGAGCCATGTCATCTGCTGGTGTTGGTCCACTGTGCTTCATTAAGTCCAGGGTCAACGCAGCCGTCTACCAGGAGATTTTGGAGCACTTCATGCTTCCTTCCGCAGACGAGCTTTATGGGGATGCTGACTTCATTTGGCACCTGCCCACACTGCCAAAAGCACCAAAACCTGGTTCAATGACCGTGGGATTGTGCTTGATTGGCCAGCAAACTCGCCTGACCTGAACCCCATACAGAATCTATGGGGCATTGCCAAGAGAAAGATGAGAGACATGAGACCGAACAATGCAGAAGAGCTGTAGGCCGCTATTGAAGCATCCTGCTCTTCCATAACACCTCAGCAGTGCCACAGGCTGATAGCTTCCATGCCACACCACACTGAGGCAGTAATTGTTGCAAAAGGGGCCCAAACCAAGTACTGAGTACATATGCATGCTTATACTTTTCAGAGGTCCAGTATTGTTCTATGCACAATCCTTGTTTTATTGATTGCATGTAATATTCTAATTTTCTGAGATTGTGGATTTGGGGTTTTCATGAGCTGTAAGCCATAATCATCACAATTATGGCAAATCATGGCTTGAGCTATCTTGCTTTGCATGTAATGAGTCTATCTCATATATTAGTTTCACTTTTTAAGTTGCATTACTGAAATAAATGAACTTTTGCATGATATTCTAATTTTTTGATTTTCACCTATATAGTAGAACCATGAAAATGGTACCACATGGAAGTATATAAATTTATCTTCACTTTGAGAACAGCAAGGCAGATGACTATGAAAAACATGTGGAAAATTTGCTTAGGTCCTATAAAGCACTTGGTACAAACATGTCACTGAAAATTCACTTCTTAAATTTACATTTAAACTACTGCCCTTTGAACTATGGGGCAGTGAGTGATGAGCATGGGGAGAGATTCCACCAGGATATCGCAGGCATGGAAAAAAGATACCAAGGGAAATGGAGTCCGTCCATGCTTGGTGATTACTGCTGGAATCTCCCCAGGGATGATCCTACTGCAGTTCACAAGAGAAAAGCCAAAAAGCACAGTTTAGATACTGAATAAAGATGGAACCTTGTCATTTAATCTGATGTTAGAGCTTGTCAGTTTTTATGGAAAAAGCATGAAAATGTTACATGAAAAACCAATAATGGAAAGTTGTGTTATTGTTACTTATGTTATGTAACAAGATAAATTTATAATGATTGGTGTGGCACCATTCTCATTGCTATATCACATTTTACAGAAAAGTTATGGAGCATACATCCCTTGTAATTTTGAATTTATTTTGATGCAATTTTGACCTGAAGCTATATCTTGGAAACTGGAGCCAATTAGTACTCAGGACTTAATTTTCCTTTATTAGTGACCCAATTCTGGTAAAATTATGCTACTTTCATTTCTGAGGCTTTCTCTTTAGAAACCAGTCTAACCTGGGACAAGCCCATGGCTACCATGGTGAGCTACCTGAGAACCTATTCCCAGGGAATGAAGACTGAAGTCCTTTGCAATGCTTAATGAAAGAGGTTCTGGTCCCAACTGTGGCCATTAAGTTGAGGACTATCTATACCCAATTTCCTCTAATTGTCAGAATATGTATATACTTTATTCTGGAAGGTATTATTAAATTTCCATGTATCTCAGCTTAGAACAAGGGCATTAAAACAATTTTTTTTCATGATATACCGGAAGTATATGTCTACTGCAATGTCATATTCATTTTCAACATGCAATGAATATGAATAATTTTCATATTTTAATCCAGCAAAATGATAATTGATTCTGGCAATATCACAGGACTATACATCACACATACTAGTTATAGTGTGTCCATTCACTTTGATGCATTTCTTGAATATCAAAAATTATAAACTGAAAGGCTGGATAATTTAAACTTCACTAGGAAATTTTACTTTTAAGGAATTATCAGTGAAAGATAATATTACAATTTCATTTTATCAGGTGAAACAAAGCCTAATGCAACCTAGATTTTCATCTAGAAGCCCTTAGCACTGCTGTCAAGAACTTGTTCCTACATTATAGCCCTAGTTAGAGTAGCAAAGATGTTCAGAATATTCCTGCTCAAAGTCCAAAAAATTGACAAACATTTTGAACATTCTAAAAATACAAGAAGCAAACTTTGCCTTTTTGCTATTATATAAATTTTAATGCAAAATTATATTTTTCATCCAATGAAGTAAAATCTATAGGTACAAAAAGGCATGAGATGGAAAAACCAGGGAAAAACAACAATCAAATAAGTATGCCATCAGACTGTAAATCACTATAGTCTAATCACAGTCTAACCAAATTAGTTTCATATTACTAATATGAAAAAATAAATGCAATGACTTTTTCAAGTTTACTTTTGGAACAGGAAGTTCTGCTAAAATACAAGTAGAAATCTCTCCATGATTGGGAACCTTACTTTACCACAGTTCTCAACAATCAATCAATCAATCAATCAGAATAGAGCTGGAACAGACCTTGGAGGGAGACCTATACCATTTCAAATTAGTGACTGTCCAGTCTTCTTAAAACTCTAGTGATGAAACATGCAATCATCCAGTTATGGTTGTTCCAAAGGTCCTTTTTCCAAAAGACAAATGGACTTTCTTGGTTTATTAAAAATGTTTGTTCTGAAGAAGTTTCTTGGAGGAGAATGAATCAATCAATCATCAGTCAAAACAGAGCTGGAAGAGAGACAGTCCAACTCCCTCAACCAGGAAACGCTATACCATTTCAGACAAGTGACTGTCCAGCCTCTTCTTAAAAACCTCCAGAGATGAAGCACCCATAACTTCTGATGGCAAAGTGTTCCACTGGTTAATTGTCCTCACTGTTAAATTTCTCAATTCCAGGTTGCTTGTCACCTTGATGAGTTTCCATCCATTGTTACTTGTCCTGCCCTCTGGTGCTTTGGGAAATAAGTTGACTCCCCTCCCTTAGCCGCAAACTCACAAACTGGAATACTACTATCATTTCACCCCAATCCTTCTTTTCTCTAGACCAGCCAAGCCCAAATCCTGCAACAGTTCTTCATACATCCCTGGTTTCGGGGTGAGATTCCATCAGTACGCGGATGACACCCAGCTGTACATCTCCACCCCGAACCAGATCAGTGATGCCCTCTCCCTGATGACCCGGTGTTTGGATGCGGTACGGGTTTGGATGAGCGGGAACATGCTTCGACTCAACCCGGCCAAGACTGAGTGGCTGTGCATACCGGCATCTCGGCCCAGTCAGGAATATCCATCTTTGGCCATAGGGGAGAGGTGTTGCCCCTGTGGATAGGGCGCAGAATCTGGGGGTCCTCCTGGATGTACGGATCCGGTTGGAGGAGCAGGTGGGGGCTGTTGCCAGGGGGGCCTTTGCCCAGCTCCGCCTTGTTCGTCAGCTTCGCCCATTTCTGGACCGAGATGCCCTGCGACAGTCACTCTTGTTACCTCTAGACTCGACTACTGCATTAGAGACTCAGGGCGGCTTACAATTTTTGGAGCGCAACCCAATGCACTCAGCAATAGCCTTCATTCCTTTGTATATGCCTGCTTATTACTAAGCGACATTTTTACAAAGTCAGCTTATTGCCCCCAACAATCTTGGGTCCTCAGTTTACCTACCCCGAGAGGATGGAAGGCTGAGTCAACCTTGAGCCTGGTGGGATTCGAGCCTGCACTAATTGCAGGCAGCTGGAATTAAGTGCTAGGCGTTTAACAGCCTGCACCACCAAGGCTACTTGTCGTTTTGGTTTTTCCTGCCCGGGTACAAAACCTTGCTTTTATCCACATTAAATTTCATTTTGTTGGATAAGGCGTATTGTTCAAGTCTGTCAAGATATTTTTTGATCCTGAGCTTGTCTTCTGGAGTGTTGGCTATTCTTGCCAGTTTAGTATCATCTGTAAATTTGATGAGTTCCCCTTCCTCATCCAAATCATTTATGAAGATATTGAAAAGTACTGGGTCTAAGAAAGAACCTTACTGCTTACTTCCCTCCATGTAGATGTAGTACCACTAATGACTACTCGTCGAGTAACCATTTGTCAGCCAGCTACAAATCCATCTGGTGGTGATGTTGTCTATCCCACATTTTTCTAGCTTACCCAGAAATAGGTTATGGTCTACTTTGTCAAATGCCTTGTTGAAGTTTAAATATACTATGTCCACAGCATTTCACTGGTCTACTAATTTAGTCACTTTGTCAAAGAATGTAATAACAGATCATGTCAAATCTATCTTTTTAGCAAACCCATGATGGCTACTAATTATAACTTTGTTTCTAGATATTCACAGATCTGTTTTTTAATTATTTTTTCCCGGTATCTTCCCAGGTACTGATTGGTTTGTAGCTTCCTAGGTTTGTCCCCCCCACTTTTTTCTTTTTGAAGATGGAAACCATATCAGCTCTTTTCCAATCCTCTGGTAATTCCTCGGTGTTCCAATTTTTTAAAATTATATATATATATCTCACAAACATACAAAACAATAAATAAAACCTTCTTTCGATTGTACAGTGTGTTGGTTTGGTACATATATCCTGTGCACAAACTCTATATTCTTTTGTTAACTTTGCATTCATATTGTATTAATCAACTTTCCATATCATATTATATCATTATTATATTATCATTAAGATTTTAATTTCAATTCCAAATTATTTTAAGAGCAAATCTCAATTCTTACTAAATTTTATTCATAATATAACCATTGATAAAATATATCCCAAATCTTATAATACTCCTTTTCTTCTTGCTCTCTAATTGCTAATGTTAATCTACTCATTTCTGCACATTCCATTATTTTCTTAATCACTTCCTCCTCCATTCGGAATTTTTCCATTTTTCCAATTTTGAGAAAATACAATTCTAGCTGCTGTTAAAACATTTATAATCAGATATGTTATTTCTTTATTGTAACCTTCAGGTAAGATCCCCAATAAAAATATCTCTGGTTTTAAATCTATAGATTTAAAACTATAGATTTTTGTATGCAGAATAACTAGTATTTCCCATCACTAAAGATCAAAATATGGCATAATATACTTCTTTCTTTTTAACAACGTTAAGCGATGCCCTTAGGGAACATCCAAAGTGATCATATTCACAGAGAATGCATATATCCTCAAAAGCATAATAGCAAGGGAATTCGTTCACTGTGTACTCATTTATTGTGTTCTCTGACGCCATATATTTTATAGAATACTGATATTTTTACATTCAAATCTCACATTTGATTTCAGTCCACTAAAGTATATTTATACTTACCGATAAGTTGATTTTAATGAATAGTAGGCATTATCTTGCAATTTGAATTTGGAAAAGATTGACACTATTGCTGCTGAAGATCAGATATTGCAATTCATTTTAGGCTTGCAGTTAGAGTATACAGTAATTGCTTGGAAATGCATGTAAACAACCTTCATAAATATATAGGAAAATCAGGTTGTAGTAATTGCAGCAGAACATTAAAATATGGTCTTTGACATTACTTCTGTATATTGCAAAAGTATTTGTGACCGTAGTACTGTGCAAACTTACTAACAACTTCATATTCCTTCATGTATTGTAATTTGGTTAAAACCAAATATAAAATTTACATAGTCAACATTTATCTAATATGTGAATAAAATTCATTTTGTTGGTATTTTTAAAATTCTACTATTGTCTAAAAACAGTACTTTATTATATTTTTATATAGTCTCAATGTTCTTATATTGTAAAATTTGTATGCAAATTAGATCTCTGATCTAATACACAGAAAGTTTAAATAAATATTGGATACAATGATTTTCATTCACTTTCTAATGCAATCCACTTTTTATCTCCTAATCCAATCAGAAGATTTATATTTGAAGAGCTAAAACTCAAATGAAAGATGCAAGAAATTCCATAGGATTTGTGCAAAGTCAAGAAGTAAATCTGTAATGTGTGCACACATATACAGTATATTCCTACCTTTATATATGTTATTTTACTATCTTTCAAATCCAACTCACTAGAGACACTCATTTGGCTTTGTGGAAGGTACTAGTCTATAGTGCTTGGCATATTTATTGAAGCTGAGTAATAGAGTAAATAATACAGTAAAAACTAATGGATCAAAACTGTGACCATAGACTGTGGCCCAAGATAGCATCTTTTTCTGAGATCCCCAAATTGGTGGGGCCCAAAACATATTTTAGCATTTTGGTTTGTTTTAGAAGGCAAAATGGATTTCTAAAATGTTGAAGACTTAAGTGCTCATTTAATTTACTAAAAAATTCCACCTTCAAAAAAAAACAAACCCAAGTATACTTAGCTGTTGGTTCTGCCCACCTAGAATGGTGTCTCTGACAATACAAACATGGAACTATGAACTAGACAAAGTAAAACTGTATACTCCTGAACTGAAATAAAGGGATATCACTCAGTTCTTCATTATTTTAATTGTATCCACAGATTACAATTAGATATATGCAAAATTATGCATCTCAGTAATGGAACAGTCATTGGCAATTCACTTTTCTTTTTTTTTCAGAAATGGTTAAACCAGAATAGTGTGATGTGAACATAATTTGGTCTCAAAATAGGCACAAATATAGCAGCACTTACCAAAAATAACTACCAAGTAATAAACTGTACAGAATTGGGGTGTTTAAGAATGAAGCAAGGCTCTGCACACATCTGTATCTCATGTTATTTATTTATTTAATCAAATTTATGTAGTTGCCCAGGTCATGAAAAGTGACTCTGAGTAATGTATAGTAGTCATAATGTGCTGTGTAATGGAACCATGAGGAAAATTAGTTAACTGCTGGTGCAGAATGTCACTATCTTTCTACCTCCTACTGAAAGCTGCAAAATACAAGCAGTCCTTGACTGGCGGTCCCCCGACGACGAGCCTATTCTGTCGTGGCCCCTGACCTCTGGAACCAGCTCCCCCTGGGGCTCCGCCTGGCCCCTAACCTCCGCACCTTCCGCCATGATTTGAAGACCTGGTTGTTTGATCAATCCGGGCTGTGACCTTTTCTTTCCTGGGGGGGTGTGGTTTTATATTTTTAATGTATTTTAAATTTGTTTGGGCTTGTAATTGGGTTTAATCTCTTTTTAATTATTTATTGCTGTTGTTTCTTAGTTGTGAGCCGCCCCGAGTCTTCGGAGATGGGGCGGCATACAAGTCCCAATAATAAATAAAATAAATAAATATAATCACAACTGCGTCCAAAATTTTTCCTGCTAAACAAGACATTTGTTAATAGGTCACAATCACAGCATTAATCACTGAGAGTGACAGAAAACAGAATTGAACTACTCTGCAAATTGATTACTTGCTTTATAAATTTAAGTAAATAATTTCTGTTTAATTTTTTGAATTAAATGCTAAGTACTGTTCTAGGTTACTACTGTACCTGGAGCAAAATAAGATCTAGAACTCTGTTAAAAGAAACAGCTGTGAGAGATAGTCCTTTGAAAGAAAGCATGTATTGCCGCTGTAAATTGTTGAAAGAAATTAAAGAAAACTACAAGTTCATCAGTAACTACTTAAAGTAACAGTGGGACATAGGAGATAAGTGTAGTATGAAAATATTATATCTTAATTATATTTACACACTTGTATGATCATGTAAAGAAGCAGGGAGTAGCTTAGCAAATACTTAATGTTACTGACTAGGCCAGTGATGGCTAACCTTTTTGTCGTCGCATGCCAAAAGTGCGTGCGCATGTGTGCCTGTACCCCTAATGTAATATGCGCACGACTCTCCTGAGCTCCCCCTGCCCATGTGAAGCCCCGTGATCCTCTGCCCTGTGCATGTGCGCATGATGCTGCTGCGCTCCCCCACCCCTGCATGCGCCTCACCCCACACGAGTGGGAGATACTCAAAAATCAGCTGATTGGTGGGAGGCACGCGTGCATACGCACTGGAACTGACCTGGGGCGATGGCTCATGTGCCCGCAGAGATGGCTCTGCGTGCCAGTTCCGGCACATGTCCCATAGGTTTGCCATCATGAGTCTAGGCAATCCTATTGACATCAATTATCTGCATCAAGAGAGACGCTGCTGTGTTTTTCTAGGATGTGGCTAACAAACCTCCTGTTCCACCTTTGACTTCAAATTACCAATAACCATGTTTTTCACTTTTTTTAACATCCCACAGCAGAAGCTTGAAACCTTCATAACCTCAGCAGCCACCACTCATTCAGCTTTCATAAATATGTATCTCCATCCAGTATTTCCTCATTTCCCTCTCTCCTTACAGTAACTGTTTTGGGATAATCAGATAATTTCTAAAAGTTCTGGAATACGGGACAGAAAAATACACTCTTATCGTCTATATTATCATTAATATTTTCAAACATAATAGACAGTACTTCCTGACCTCGCATTCTATTTTGAGCACAGTATATATGTGATTTCTAATATCACAATATAAATGGGACAGTTCATGACTTGTCCATGGGCACATGTTTGTGTATACACAGCACAGTATAACAACAGAGTTGACTCAATAAAAGTAAAACAAAATCTGGCCCATTTTTTCAACTGATGATGACACAAAATATTCTCTCACAATTTGTGCAACTGCTTGCTATTAATATTTGGTCAGTATGAGCATTCCAGGATCAAAAACCAACAGCCAGCACTTCCCATCATATCCAGAGAGGTGGAAAGAAAAAGCATCCTATTCCTAAGTTTTAAGTTCACCACAGGGGAATTCTCCTTCAACCTGAGAGTGGGATGTTTATTGGAGTAAAGAAGGAGAAGGCTGCAAACGGAGCTGTTAACACTTCCCATAAAACAGTGGTCGCCAACCAGTGGGCCGTGGAAATTTTTTGGTGGTCCACAGAATGCCCCCCCCCGAAAGCAATTAATCTGGGCTGCGTGGGAAAATAAGGCTGCTCTGCCCACATGGCCCACCCACCCACTAACCCCCACCCCTTGGCCGAGCGCAAAACTTACCTTGACTGAGACTGAGCAGTAGAGAGCCACATGAGGGGGAACTGGATTCTGGAAGGTAAGACCAACGGTGGAGGAGGGAAATCCGCCCCGGGGTGGCTTGCTGACAGTGGGAAAGTTGGTCCCATATTCCAGAGCTGTAGTAGTCACAAGACTGGCCCTTTAGTCATCCCGCAGCAGCTCCTCCTGGATTGCTACAGCTCTGGAATATGGGACCGGCCCATGATGGCTGGAATGTCCTGCCGTGTCTGTAGTGCAGAGAGAAGCAACCGGAGTCAAATCGGCTCCCTGCAAACTGTTGTCTCTCTCACTGAAGTGGCGTGAGAAACTTCGGCCGGGCTCTCGAGAGATGAGAGTGACTCCGGCTGCTTCTCTTGTCTCTCTTGAGCGCTCAACAGCTTGGCTGGAGGGGGAACCTCTCTCATCCCCCCGCGGGCTCTGTGAGGCGGGCAGTGGGGAAATGACACTTGGAAGGGATGAGGGTGCAGCTGTCGGGAGGGGAGGAAACAGCACCCGGCTCCCTTCTCATGGCAGGAGAGGAAAGGAGCAGCAGAAGCGGTGGATGGAGGGCATCAGAAAGCAATTCTCCTCTTGGGGGGAGGGGAGGGGAGAAAATGGGGGCTACTTCCAGATCACGGGGGGAGGGGGGAGGAGGATTGAGAGAGCTCAGATCTGCAGCTGAGGAAAAGCAGCGAGGGCTCTTCCATCCTCACCTGGAGGCAGGCAAGGAAAGTGGGGGAGGCAAGGAAAGGGGGAGAGCCCTTTTCCTCAGCTGCAGATCTGAGCTCTCTCAATCCTCCACCCCTGCCTTCTGAAAGGAGCCTCCCTTCCCCCCAATTAATCACCAAGGGCAGCAGTCCTTCTGCAGGCAGCTGCCTGCTGAGAAGCCCTTGGAGGGGTGGCCAAGGGGTGCTGCCCCCCAAGGAGAGCAAAGCCCCCTTTCTGTCTCTGCTGCTCCTAGAGGCAGTTGCCCTGTGGCCCCTCAGCTCACACACACACCACACACACACACACCCAGCCCACTCTTCTGTCTCTTTGAAAGGTGCTGGTGGAGGGAGGCTTCCAGCCCTGCCCTCCTTCCCTCCCTCAACTCCAGGCAGCCACACCTGGCAAAGGAGGGAGAGGTTTCTTCTGTCTTGGGGAAGATATGAAATGACAGGAGACCAGATTGGGAGGGGGCTCTGCTTTTCTTCCAAAAATCCATAAACTTATTTCAAACAAGCAGGAACCAATACCACACTAAAATGTGTAATATTTAAATGTTTCAATATTTTGTAATAATTGCACTAACTTTAATAATTTTGTTACAATTAAACGTTTTATTTTGTTATGATTAAGCAATTACGATTTTGTTATAATTAAATAAACATATATATATGTGTGTATATATTAAATATATTATCTTTTTTTTAAAAAAAAAATTCCTATTAGTGGTCCTTTGGATTTAAAAGTATGAGTTTGGTGGTCCCTGAGGTCCAAAAGGTTGCCATAGAAGACAGCAATCCGTCTATACGCCTGCCCCATGGCTATGGTGGTGGCAGTCGCCGGCTCCCATGTTCTGATCCACCTTTCCTGACTCGGGCCATCTTCTCCCCGCCGCCGCCGCCGCCGCCGCCGCACCCCATCCGTCCCCGCTCCTGCTTTGCCCGGGGAAGTGGCTGTCAGGCCAGGCCTCTTGCCTGCTCACTCACCGGGTGGAGGTGCCCTTTCTCACATCGCACATCATGCACTTGAAGGCCTCGGCGCTGTTCCGGAAGGTGCACACGCTGCAGTCCCAATAGCCCTCGTCAGAGGAAGGTTTCGGTTGCCGCTTCGGCCTACTCAGAAAAGCGGGGGGGGGAAGGGAGGACGAGGAAAAACGGGAGGAAATTTAAGACACAAAACAAGGCATCGCCGCGGCCGTCCTTTCCCTCCCTGCTTCCCCACAGGGCCTGGCTTATTCTCGGCCGCCGCCGCCGCCGCCGCCGCCGCTTCCCACCACGTCTCTTCCTCCTCCTCCCTCTCCCCTCCTCCTCCTCCTCACCGCCATCGCTTCTGCTACGTTGGGGGGCGCCAAAGACTTTTGCAGAGGAGGAGGAAGAGGGGGAGGGTGATGAAAAGAAGCGGCCCCGCCGCCACCGCCTGACCGGCCTCCCCACGGAGGGCTCTTTGCCTGCCTGCCTGCCTGCCTGCCTGCCTACGCGGTTGCCCACCCGCTCGCCTTTCTGCTCTCCTCACCTTGTGGGGCTCTTCTTGTCTCCCATGCCGGCTACAGACGCGTCTCCAGACCGGCGCGGCCCTTTGTGTATTTGTCAATAAGGAGGAGCGACCAAAGGCTCGGAGAGCGAGGGCTGACACTCAAGCGGAGGGGCTCAGCGAAGAAGCAGCAGCAGCAGCAGCAGGAGGAGGAGCCGCTGCAGCCGCTGTTGCTGCGGCGAACAGCTATCGCTTGCTGCTCGCTCCTAAGCGCGGCCTCCGACACATCCAGATGTCGGGGAAACTCCTGCTGCCGCCACCCCCTTGCTCAACCCGACCTTGTGCTCCCCCTTTCTTCTCACTCACGTGTTCCTCCCGTCGCCAACCAGCGTCAGCCCACAGCCAGGCCGAGGCGTCCCAGACGGCGGCCGGAGCAAAGCGGAACGGCTTTCGCCTTCCTCAGACGGTGATGAGAAGTAGCCTTTTTGGGGGCCCGAACTACCGCCGTCCGTTTCCCCTTTTGCGCAAAGACGCGCTCGCCTTGCCGGAGATGGGTTTCTTCCACCCGCCCCCCCCTCGTCGTGAAGCCGTATCCTTTCCTAGGCCAAGCCTTTTAGCGAACTGTTGCCCTAATTTCCAACTTAACGCAGTCGCATGCCCACGGCCGTCAACCCAAAATCATGCCGTTGGATTCTATATAAATCCGGAGTAAACCTGTTCCACGTTTATATCGGTAAGGAGTACAATGCTGACTTCAGCTGTGTTAATGTAATTGGGTCCCCGAATGCCTGAAATTATCTCCCTCCAAGGCATGTGCGCGCATCCTGCTCTGGTACGGCTGTCAGATCTCGGCTAAGACAGGGTCAACTTGCTGTGAATGATGATTTCAGAATGCAAACAACTGAATATGATTGTGGTGAAGTAATTGATTAAAATTGATTAAAATTAAACAATTGTAATCATGTAAGCAAGGGGAGTACATCCCATCCCTTTCCATATTCCTTGAAAACAGAGAATGTAAAATGTAATATGGGTAGATGTGCCATTATTGTTTAGACTTACTGCCAAAAATGGTTATTGTAGCATCGGTGTCAGTGTAATCATTTCAATTTTTAGTAGCTACATTATTTTAATATTTTCCTGGATCAATTGAGGATTCTTCCACATTTGCTATTAACCATGGCATGAACATAGTTCATGGTATGTGCTTTTTTTTTTACCTCATGACATCTTTATCTCATCCACAGGCCTATGGCAGTTTTAAATCAGCCTTTAATCCGTACCAATGTTTTCCCTTTTCAGTTGTGTTATGGATAGGATCTGTCATGCTTCACCAATCTTTTCATTACAGATGCAGCCAGGGGTTAGCTGCATTCCTATTGGTCACTTTAGGCTGCTGCAAACATTCCCCCCCCCTCAGTCACTAGGCACTGACCATGGCCATTTTGGCTTGAACTACAGGAATGACCAGACACTTATTTTTTACAGAAGCATCTGTATATATAAATGTCTGACCAATGTACACAGGGGAGGATAACAATAGTAACAGATGGATACCATATGTTGGCAGATGAGGGCAAGTTTTTGTGGGGAGGAGAAGAGAGATGATTAATTTTGGACACAATATTTCTTTCAGGTCCCATAGCTCATATTTTGAGCTAAGCATTCTGGTAGCTGGGTGCTTTCGGCTCAGACTGACATTTTGATTGCCAAGATTTATTTATAATAAAATAATTGTGGATTAATTAATTAAATTATGGACAAGAGAGAACGTTGACACCTATCACCAAAACCTGACTGGACAACAAATACAATGTATCTCAATATGATCTGCGTGGCTGAGTTACAGGTCATTCACAACTTGAAAGCAGTGAGGTTGAAGGCAATTGTGCATTGCAAGACCTTGTTTGTTGTGAGGAATATTGTTTCACGGGTCACTGGATGCAAAACTATTTGTGAGGCAAGGCCTAATTGACAGATTGAGCATGCAACTATTGTACTTTTGTCCTAGTGATAATAGCAATATCCCTTTCTGAACTACAGCACTTCAATTTGGAGGGTGAGGATGGATTTGACTGGATTGTTAGTTCTGATTCATTTTAGCCTTTTTTTGAATTCAGAAGTAGCTTGAGAATACATGATCATATAACTGTGGGTTGTTTTAAACCATTATGACCCAGTCTGACTTTCATCTAGTCTTGGGGAACATTTTCATTACTTCCTGGTGATGGATAGATATATCCTTACCTTTGGTGCCTGATAGATCCAAAGACTTTTCAAATTTATAGAACTAATGGGATTGATCTGAAGTGTCAACTGATGGAAATGAAAATGAAAATGCCAGACAAGGATACAAACTTAAATTTGAGCCTATTACTGCAATTAGGGCAATGATGTATGCCTCTATAAATCAGATAGCTGCCTTATTAAAAGTTATCTTGAGTCTTTTTATGGAAGAATTGTTAAGGAGAGACAATGGGTGGTAAGTTGTAATTATCTGGCTGAAATTTTGTGATAGAATCATTTATATTAGCTTCAAGTAGGAAGCTGAATGAATAGAACGAAAAGACATAATGCCCTGTGATGTTTCTTGGGAGGTTTTTGAGGCTATAGTCTTGAATCAGCTTTGTCACATCTAGGCAAGGCAGTCTGAGAGGTGATAGGAAATTGGATTCAGGTGATAATCAACACCTATTTGAGGAACAGAGAAGTGGCTTTGAAAGAGGCACTGGTCTGCTCTCTGCTTAAGAAACTAACTGGATCCTCTTCTACCTAACTACTAATAACTCTTAGCTTTCACTTTCTAGAAGCAGTATCCAGGGGAACATTTGGCTAGCTTTGGGTGGTGCATCAATTGCAGGTTTATCTCAAACAGGAAGCGCTGGAGATGGCCACTCATATCCTTGTCACTGTTACTAGATAATTATAGTTATAAATGGGGCTGCCTTTGAGCTGGTCCAAAATGCAATAGCCCATATGCCTACTGGGCAATCTTGTTACTGCTGTATTGAAAAATGCTGTTTCTGAGTACAATTTAAGTTGTTGTTACTTGCAAAGTCTTACATAGCTTGGGGCCTTGGTATCTCTTAAACTGCCTTTCCCAGATATATTCTTATTGCTCAAATCAGATGAAAAGAGAACACTTGCTGAAGTTCTTCCATACTGTGAGGTGCGGTAAGAAGGGGCATGATATGGCCATCCTATGTGGAAGATTCCCTGCTTTGAAACTTTCCCATCCCCAAGTTCCTACTCATATGGCTTCCTCAATGGCTACCTAGCAGGGCTGGATCTATGTCAGCTCCCACCAATTAAAGTAGAGCAGGAATCATAGGAAAGCTAAAACTACTTTTTATTGAGTTGTTATAATAACAGAATCTGATTGTCCTCCCCTTCTTTACACTTGTGAATTAGGGAGGTATCTATCTTATATATTCTGCTTATTGTGGACTTACAGTATGATTTCTGCTTTACCGTGGTTTTTTGTTCTTTAGATTTTTTGCTCAGCTTTATTATTTTTATATGGTAAATAACTCAAAATGGAAAACATACCTAATATTCCTTTCTCTTCCTATTTCTCCCACAACAACAACCAGTTGGGCTAAAAGACCAAATAACTGGTTCAAAGTCACCCATCTGCTTTCATGCCCAAGGCAGGACTAAAACTCACTAACTCACAGTCTCTTGGTTTCTAGCCTGGTGCCTTAATCATTACACTAAACTGGTTTTGGTAATAGATCTCATACAGTATATCTTGGTCAAGATCATTTTCCTTATTGTTGCAAATTCACATTTTTAATGTTTTTGTCTTTTCTTTTTTTTCTTTTGTATTTTAGCCTTTTGAATAAAATAAAATTATATGAAAAAAAGATCATCTTCCTTATTCTTCATACTTTGGAATTTAATTATATTCAGCCATTGCTTCAGAATAGTAATTTTTATAGTCTATCAAGTGCATTATTATACTAGCCTATGTTATTTTTATGCTTTATGTACTATCTGCAACAGTACTATCTGTACTATATACAACAAAATTGAGGAGCGTCTAAGTAACACATAATTTAGTTTCAGAAACAATCTTGGTACATGAGATGCCCTATTCAGCATTCAAGTTCTTGCACAGCGTTGTAGAGATGTCAGTCATAGTGTTTACAGCAAACGATTACGAATCCTGAAACAAGTGGGACTAGATAACAAAGACATCCAAATTATAAAGAATCTATATTGGCATCAGGTAGCAAATGGGAGACTAGGTCTAAAATACTCAGATGATGCAGAAATACGAATTGGGGTGAGACAAGGGCTATATTCCGCTATTATTTAATATCTACTCTGAATCCATTTTCAACGAAGCACTGGAAAACATCCATGTTGGTCTCAAAATAAACAGTGTTTGGTTCAACAATTTAAGATATGTTGATGATACAGTTCTGCTTGCCAGTAAGCATGAAGACCTTCAGTTCCTCATCAACAGAGTCACAGAAGTATTTGAAAAATACGGCTTGAAGCTTCACACCTCAAAAACCAAGTCCATGGTCGTCAGCAAACAACCCATTAATTTACCACCGGAAGATATACCACTAGAAAAAGTTGAAAGGATACCTTGGTTCTAATTTACATGAAAGCTGGAACATGACCATGGAAGTAAAAACAAGGATAAAGTAAACTCGAACAGCATTCTTCAAAATGAAAAAGGTTGTCTGCAGTCACAACATAAGCCTAAGATTGAACATAGTCAGATGTTATATCTTTTCTGTCCTGCTCTGCAGAGTAGAGTTGGTCTCTGACAGAAAATCACTTGAAAAGACTAGAAGCATTTGAAATGTGGATTTTCAGACAGCTATTACATATAAGCTGGGTTGACAAAATCAGAAATGAGGTGGTGATAAGCCAAATAAGCCCAAGAAAGCCAACAGAAACCATCAAAACAATAAAAAAGCAAAAGTTAGAATATTTTGGACATGTGATGTGACATCCGGAAAAATATGGCATACTTCACTTAATCCTCCAGGGAAAGATAGAATGCAAACAAGGTCAACCAAGCAGATCTTTTGAAACATTTTTTTTAATTTGTCCTATTTCCAAATTCTCCAAATTAAGTCACCAAGGAACAAACTGAACATAAGAGATTTTCTATTCTAATGTTTAATTATTCAAATCTGGCAAGATAAGGTCACAGTGAGAAAATGTATATCCTGATATAGTCTAAACAGTAGTATCAGCAAGATGACATTTTTAATGTAAAATTATGATGTTCATTTATTAAGGTAGTGCTCAAAGTCATAATTAAATTTTCTGGCCACATTTCCCACATTTCTTTGCTATCCTTCTTTATCATGAAATATGTATAATACTTTGCACTTTCAATTTTCAGGAAGTATTTACTTTTTTAAAGCAGCGACAAAAACATGAAATACCTAAAAGTATCCACTAAAAGAAAGGTAATGGACAACTGTCAAAAGCTTTTTCTTATTAAATGTATTTTAACCTTACATGAAATTTTCTGAATAATGCAATTCTTCTGATCTTTCACAATTAAGATATGTGCAGACACAGATTTCACTATTAAGAAAATATAAGTAAGCTAACAATCCTAAGAAGGATCCAAACCTCTCCAAATGTACTTAAAATTAAGAGCACAGCATACATAACTTTTCATGATTTTGGATTTAAGTAACATAATACAACAAAGTTAAGAAGGAAGTATTGTAATTTTCAGAGGTTTCAAAATAAAACTTGATTCAACTGCCCCCTTTGTTTTGGTGAAGAACAATTCATTCACATTCAAGACAGTGAATATTTTATGTGTGTGTGTGTGTGTATGTATGTATAGTATTCAGCATTGTTCTGGTATTTTCCCACGTCATTATTGTTGTGCTTTTAAAGTTGTAGCAACGTTTCGGCAGAATCTTATCTGCCATCATCAGGCTTGTGTATTGGGTTCGTCTGTGTGTCAGGCTTTCACAGCCGTTTCAGTTTTAAATTTGGTGCTAGCCTCGTGCTGTTAGAATGGTTTTTTCTTCATCCTGATTGGTTGGGAGTCTCAGTCTGTGTTTATTGGTCTTGGAGTTTGCTGTGTTCTGCTTGATTGGTGTTTCTAATATCTTTTGTCTGTTTTGTAGCATTTTTTTTGTCTTGATTGGCTGGCAACGTTGTGTTTCCTGTATTGGGGATTTTTTAGTGCGGCTTGGCTTCGGGTGAATGGCCAGCTATCATTTATTAGGAAGCTAGGTTTCATCTGGGTGGCTGGTTGGGGTGTGTTTGAGCTGGAGGTATGGGGGGGGGGCTCTGTTTGTGCCCAGGTGTTTCCTTGGCTTGTGGTGTGGATATTTTTTTGTTTGTGAGTGCAGGCTTCCAGATAATTGACAATCTGGTGGAGTCATCTCTTCTATTCATGCTTTCAGGTCTTTTTTCAATCTCTATGGCTTCTCTGATAATTCTGTAGCTGGGGTTTTCTATAGTGGCTAGGGTTTTGGTGCCATTGAAGTTAATGCTATGACCTGTGACTTTCATGTGTTGGACTAGTGGGGAAGTGTGTTCCAGCTTTTTTACTGCATTTTTGTGTTCATCCAAGCGGGTACTTATTCTTCTATTGGTCTGTCCAATGTATGTGGCAGGGCATGATGTGCAGGGGCCTTCATATATGCCTTGGTTTTCCAGATCAATTTTATCTTTGGGGTTTCTTAGGATGGCTGCTATTTTTCTGTTAGTTTTGAAGGCAGTCTTGATGTGATGCCTGTGTAGTATCTTACTGATTTTGTCTGTAGTACCTCTTATATAGGGCAGGACAGCTGTTCCATAGGTCTGTTCATCTTCTAGGTCTCTATTATGTCTCAGTGTGTTTTTGTGGATCAGGCCTGTGATTTTGCTTTTGTGGAAGCCGTTGGCAGTCAGTACTTTAGTCAGGGTGCATAGTTCAGTCTTTATGTGGGTCTTGTCTGCCAGGTGTTTGGTTCTAGCAATTAGTGTTTTGGCCACGGAGTTTATCTGTGCTGGGGGGTGGTGGGATTGGGCATTGAGGTAGCAGTTGGTGTGTGTTTTCTTTTGGTATATGGTGTGTCCTAGTGTGCTATCTGTTTTTTTGTAGATTAGTACATCTAGGAATGGTAGTTGTTTGTTTGTTTCCTTTTCCATGGTGAATTTGATTTTGGGGTATGTGCTGTTTAGATGTGTTAGGAAATTGTTTAGGTTTTTTCCATGGGGCCAAATAACAAATGTGTCATCGATGTATCTTAACCATAGTTTGGGTTTGTGGGTGGCATTTGCCAGGGCTCTGGATTCGAATTCTTCCATGAACAGGTTTGTAATAATGGTGACAGTGGTGATCCCATAGGGGCTCCTTCAATTTGCTTGTATCTTTGTCCTTTGTATATGAAATATGTGTTGGTTAAGCAGTGTTCTGCTAGTTCCATGAGGTGTTTGGGTGGTTGGTATTTGTTTTTGATGATTTCTAGGGTTTCCTTTATCGGGACTTGAGTGAATAGTGAAACCAGGTCAAAACTTACAAGCAGATCTTTTTGTTCCAAGTGTAGATTTTGGATCATTTCTAAGAGGTGGTATGAGTTTTGTACATGTGAAGCTGCTGCTTCAGCATGGGGTTGTAGCTGCTTTGCTAGGTATTTGGCTAGGTTTTGTAGTGGTGCTCCTCTGGAGCTGACTATGGGTCTCAGAGGTATGCCTTCTTTGTATATTTTGAGGAGGCCGTCTAGTTTGGGGCATCTGGAAGATTTCTCTCTTGGGATGATCGTCTGTTGGATCTCTTTGCTCATGTTGCTGGTTATGATTTTCTTCTTGGTTATTTTTTCCAGATATGTGGTTGGGTCCGTGTTTATTTAATTTAATTTAATTTAATAATGGGATTTATATGCCGCCCTATCTCCCGAAGGACTCAGGGCGGCTCACAACAGTAAAAACATACAATACAAAAGTTTAAAATTTAAAAAATATTAAACAAGAATCCCAATAATTATAATTAAAAACTGACAGTAACCAATAAAAACCATTTAAAAAACCCCTCAGTCCAGGTCGACCTGTTGGAAGAGCCATGTCTTCAGGTCATGACGGAAGGATTGAAGGTCAGGAGCCATCCGCAACTCCAGGGGCAGTTGATTCCACAGGGTGGGCACACCAATAGAGAAGGCTCTCCCCCTGGGGGTCGCCAGCCGACACTGTCTGGCCGATAGCACCCTGAGGCCGTCTGTGGGAGCGCACAGGGCACTGGGAAGTTGTTGCTGGCAGAAGATGGTCCCGCAAATACCTCGGCCCTAAGCCATATAGGGCTTTATAGGTGATTACCAGCACCTTGAATCTCACCCGGAGGGCAACCGGCAACCAATACAACTCACGTAGGAGGGGTGTAATATGGGAGTATCAGGATACTCCCATCACAACCCGCACGGCCACATTCTGCACCAGTTGAAGCCTCTGGGTGGTCCGCAAGGGCAGCCCCATGTAGAGAGCATTGCAGTAGTTCACACGGGAGATAACAAGCGCATGAGTAACCGTACGCAAGGCATCTTGGTCCAGATAGGGGCACAACTGACGCACAAGATGAACCTGAGCAAATGCCGCCCTGGCACAGCTCCCACCTGATCCTCCAAACTGAGCCATGCATCCAGGACGACACCCAAGTTGCGCACCCTATCTACAGGGGGGTAACACCTCTCCCCCCATAACTAAAGATGGAACATCCTGGATCATCTGAGATGCCGGTACATACAGCCACTTGGTCTTGGCCAGGTTGAGTTGTAGTCTGTTCCTCCCCATCCAGATCCATACCACTTCCAGGCATCGGGACATCACGTCGAGGGCATCACTGATTTGGTTTGGGGTGGAGATAAAAAGCTGGGTATCATCAGCATACTGGTGATACCTCACCCCAAAACCACAGATGATCTCATCCAGCGGTTTCATTTAGATGTTGAACAGGAGGGGAGAGAGGAACAACCCCTGGGGCACCCCACAAGAGAGGAGCCTCAGGGTTGAGCTCCATCCTCCTGCCAACACCGACTGCGACCGACCCGAGAGGTAGGAGAACCACCGTAAAACAGTGCCTCCCACTCCCAACCCCCCGAGGCGTCGCAGTAAGATACCATGGTCGATGGTATCAAAAGCCGCTGAGAGATTTAATAGGACCAGGACAGAGGAATAACCTCTGTCCCGAGCCCTCCAGAGATCATCCACCAGCGCGACCAATGCTGTCTCCGTGGGTTTGTATGTGGAGTCTTGGAGTAGGTCAGTTTTGTTTCGTAGTCTTTTTTGTCCATTACTACTGTGGCACTACCTTTATCTGCTGGAAGTATGATTGTGCTGTTGTCATTCTTTAGGGCTTGCAGGGCTTTTTGTTCCTCTTTGTGTAAGTTGCTTTTGGGTGGTTTGCTAGTGCATAGGATGTTAGTGACTTGGTGTCTTATTCTATCAGCTTCATCTGTATTTAATTTAGTTAGGCTGGATTCCACTCCGCATATGATGGATTCTGTGGGGATTTTTTTGGATGCTATAGCATAGTTGAATCTTTTAGTTAGGACATCTGTTTCTGTTTTGGTGAGTTCTCTATTGGAAACGTATACTAATTGTTTCAGGTGTTGTTGTGAGTTGTTGGGGGCTTTCTTATCATGTTCTAATTTCTTTAGTTTCTTCAGGAGTTTGTCATTTTTGCAAGTGGTTTCAGTTTCAGCTATATATGGTGCACTTATGCACCATATATAGCTGCATAAGTGCACCATCGTGCCTACCGTCCCTGTCCTATTGTCCCCATTTATTCGTACCTATTTCCTGTATTCTTACTCATGTTTATACTTATATCTATTATCTTGTAAGCGATTGACAAATCAAATAAATCAAATAATAAATTATATATATATGTTTTCGTAGATTTTCACGGGCACAGGTATGCAGGTCTTGGCATGTTTGAGTCTTTTCCCGTGTAAGATGGAGAGTATCTTGGCAACGTTTTGACAAGGTCCCACTCGCCATCTTCAGGCTGGTACTTTCGGCTTCATGCTTGTGCGAGCAAAGCGTGATCTGAGCTGCCGTCTCTCTATAAATACTGGTGGGGAGGTATAGTGTGCTGGCTCTGTTGTAAGCGGGCTAGTTGGCTGTGTTGCTACTTCTTGATTGGTTGATGGAGTTGATGTTTGCAGATTGGTTGGCTTTTTCGTAAGAACCTGTGTGGGTGAAGTACTGGCTATGTGTCTATCAGCCTTCTGTGTTGTAATGACCTGGGTAATGGGCTGTGTGATGACCTTCTGAGTTCTATTGTTGTGACATCCTGGGTCTTGTGCTGTAATCTCCTGGGTCATTGGCTGTGTTGTAACATCCTGAGGTTTTGTGTTGTAACCTCCTGAGTTCCGTGATGTAATATGTGTTCACAGCAAATTGACACACACTATGAACACATAGCCAGACCTCAAACTTGGAGCCAAACCAAAGCCTGGAATGTTACATCACAGCCATCTGCTCAGGATATTACATCACGGAACTCAGGAGGTTACAACACAAAACTTCAGGATGTTACAATACAGCCAACGACCCAGGAGATTACAGCACAAGACCCAGGATGTCACAACAATAGAACTCAGAAGGTCATCACACAGCCCATTACCCAGGTCATTACAACACAGAAGGCTGATAGACACATAGCCAGTACTTCACCCACACAGGTTCTTACGAAAAAGCCAACCAATCTGCAAACATCAACTCCATCAACCAATCAAGAAGTAGCAACACAGCCAACCAGCCCGCTTACAACAGAGCCAGCACACCACACCTCCCCACCAGTATTTATAGAGACACGGCAGCTCAGATCACGCTTTGCTCGCACAAGCATGAAGCCAAAAGTACCAGCCTGAAGATGGCGAGTGGGACCTCGTCGAAATGTTGCCAAAATACTCTCAATCTTACATGGAAAAAGACCCGAACACGCCAAGACCTGCATATATATATATGCATGTATGTGTGTGTGTGTATTATATAAGTATATGTATATATATATATATACAATAATATATATATTATTTTATTTTATTTTTTCTGAGCAATATAACCCAGACTCAAATAGTTTTTCCTACAGAGAAAAAAAAATCCACTACTTACTTAACTTAGCAAACAAGCCTCTCCAGATTGCAAATTGTGGAATACATTACCACGAAAGGAACAATTGGCTCCTTGTGTTGAGGATGGCCTAGCATAACTCCATTTCATGTTTTTTCTAGTGAGACCGGTCTATCAGGGCAACCTGGTCTACCCAATTATGGGACAGAGCATACTGCCTCCGCTTTTGCCTTTCAGCCTCAATCCAGGAGTCTTTGCAGGCAGTCACTTTTGCGACAAACTATTTTTGTGTTGAATTTATGTTTATCGACAATAAGGGGAGACTAGTATAGATCTATTTTAAGCTATTTAGCTCTCATCAGCTAGCCATACCCTGGGATTCGAACCCGGGCTACTTGCATGGGTTAATACAGCTACCTAATATGCAAGTAGCCCAGGTTTGAATTTATTTCTTCGTTGGTAAACATAAATTCAACATAAATTTCAACTGAATCTTCAAATCATAGGATAGCTGCAGGACATCCATGTTCTATTACATTGTAGATTTTTTTCCGTATTGTTTTAATTTTTCAAATATATTTTAGTTTTAGTTGCTCATGTATGTTATCTGCGGTCAATCAGATGGAATGCTATATAAATGACAAAGTTTTAGTTGCTCATGTATGTTATCTGGTCAATCAGATGGAATGCTATATAAATGACAAAGTTTTAGTTGCTCATGTATGTTATCTGCGGTCAATCAGATGGAATGCTATATAAATGACAAAATTTTTAAAATATAACAACTGAAATAACAGTATGAAATAAACATAATACTATAGATGTTTGGTGCTTTCAAGTTACATTTTAATTACAAGAGTGAGATCATAGTTAACAGTAATCTTATTTCATACAGTATATTTACATAGTATTCATATCAGTCACTAAGTTCTTCCTCATCACTAAAATATGCACTTTTTTTGATGCGTGGTCGTCTTGAATCAGATGTGGAGGCCTCACCAGCATTTTGAATTGAACTTTGCTGTTCTTCTTCAATTTTGGCTTGCTGCAAGGTAATTGCATAAAGCAAAAATGGGAAACAAAATTATATTAAATTCTGTAACACATACTCTCCAAAACCGAAGGCACAGTTGTTTGATTCATCCCTCTAATTTTTATTATTTTGAGCCATACTATCCTATGGGTTAAATTACAAATTATTTATTAAAGGAAAAACAAAACAACAACCGTGCCTTCTTTCCTCAACTCATCATGCACTTTTCCATAATAGAACATTGTGTTTAACTGATTTATCATAGTGTTTGTGGCTATGTTCATAGATAAGAATGAACCACATCACAATGGCTGCACGTAAGTCACATCACGACAGGATGGGTTGGGACGAGATGGGATCTTTATTGTCACTTTTTTCTGTGAACACACTGGCAATGAAATTCTGATGCTCGCTCTCAAAAGAAAATATATACCCATACACATATGCTATACATACATATACATACGAATACACACACACACATCAATCCATTTTGAAAACATAGTAGAAAAAAATCTTCAGAGTGGTACAATGTTATTACAGAATCTAGTTGTTCTGCTTTGGATACCACGAAGTCTCCTCCCAGAAGATAACCAAGAAAACTGATCATGGAGAGAATGTGTAGCATCCCTGAAAATATTGTGAACCCTGGTCAAGCATGTTTGTGTGTATACCTATCTGTACTATGAATAATATATACAACACAATACTCCTTAATCTCACAACACATGGACAGATTTAACTATAGCTTCAGCCGGAAAACTGCATCCTAGACGAAGATAAATCCAAAAATTACTAGGGAATTCCTGGAGCCTTGACACTCAGACAAATATGCCATCAATACATACCATGTTCCTCCAACAATACCCCCCCCCAATAGGAAGGCCCAGCATGTTTTTAGGTATAAAATGAAATTAAGCCCCTCCTTCCAAATTTAGGCCTATTTTAAAACATGCGAAATGGGGGGGAAGGGCAGGGGGGCCTTGCCGTTAGGAGCCCCATGGGCAGCCATGCCTCGCCACCAGCCGCCCTAATGGCCGATCATGGCGGAGCAGAGAGCTCCCTACTCCCGCCAAGTACCTTTGCTGCAGATCTGGGTGTGGTGCTGCCTGCAGGCCAGGTCAGCGGGCAGGCGGCATCGGTGGATGTCAGCCTCGGTGGGCACCGCCGCTTCCTCTTGAGCTCCCTCTTGAGCTGCCGCCACCACATTTGGAGCACCAAATGTGGCGGCGATGCTCCAAACACAGCAAAGCTCCAAATGCGGTGGTGGTTCCAAACGCGCTGGTGGCAGCTCCAAATGCAGCGGCAATGCTCCAAACGGAAGAGGATGCTCCAAAAGGAAGCAGCAGTGGCGGGCGCCCCACCGAGGCCAACATCCACGCCGCCGCCACCTGCCTGAGGATGCAAGGGGGGGATTAATTCACCCCTGAAAAGACGTCCTAGCTGTTTTTGGGGGGCTCAGAAAAAAAAAAAAAAGACCTGGCCTTATTTTATGAGAAACACGGTACATAAGGATAAACCACATTTATATACCACTCAAAAGAAACAATATAAAAGCTGAGAAGGAAACAAAAAGGTAAGAACACATTCGCTCTGGTACAGGTAATCCTCGACTTACCACAGTTCATTTACTGACCATTAGAAATGACGATGACATCAAAAAGTGACTTATGACCATTTTTCATACTTATGACCATTGCAGCAACCCCTGCTCATGTGATTTATATTTGGATGCTTGACAACTGATTTACATTTATGACAGTTTTAGTGTCCTGGGTCATGTGATCACCTTTTGCAACCTTCTGACAAGCAAAATTAATGGGGACTTAACCATGTTACTACGGTGTTTCCCTGAAAATAAGCCCTAGCCTGATATTTTGGGGTGGGCCTAATTTAAGCCCTACGGCAAAAATAAGCTTGGGATAGGCGTGGCTAGCACAAGAGGCAGCGACCGACAGTGTCTGGCAGCAGCTGCAGCCCGCTGGCCCCATGGTGCAGTGCAGATAAGTCGGAGCATGGAGGCAGAGGCGGGGAAAGACAGGTGATCTGGATGTGCTGCATGGCTGCCTGGCTCACAGGAGGCTTGTGCAGTAGCAGGCAGAGGCATGGGGAGGCAGGTGATTTGATGCTGTGCATGGGTGCCTGCCCCAGCATGGCTGAGCCAAGAGATGGTGGGACAGAGTGGGTGGTGCATTGGGATCACCTGCCTTCCCCTCCCATGTCTCTGCTTCGCCTAATTTTTGCCCAGAGGGAGACCAGAAGCTTTGTCTGCTTGCAAATGGGGCATTTTGAAATGGAGCAATTAGCTTTGAAACAGCAATTAGTTAAATAAATAAATCGGGGAAACGTGGTAATTTAACAACTGAAGTGATTCTGTTAACAAATTTGGGCTCAATTATGATTGTAAATCAAGAACCACCTGTGGTCACAGCCAGATAAGCAGGGATTAACAGCAGATATCAATCAAGTAGAAAATAACTTAATCAAGGAACATGAAATAAAACATCACTCTTCCTGGACAATCCTGATCAGTAAAAGAAATGGCAACAAATTAGAAATACACATCTATTCAAAACATCCCATACTATCCAACTGCTCCATTACCAAAATAACAACCAAACCTCACAACAGGAACTGTGTAAAAACATTATTCAAATGAACACAAATGCATTCCAGCAACCCAGAACACTAAAAAGAAAAATACTGACTATTCATCTTCCAGCAAAACGGATACCCATTCAACTTTATTGAAAAGAAAAAACCTGACTCCTCACCACACTATAGCATTACAAAACAAGCTATGAAAAGGATAATATTGCTACACATCAAAATATCTCAGAAACAACCTACAGATTATTACAAACACACAGCATCACCATAACCTACAAAACTAACTAAAGCCCTCCAAAATGTCATAAGTAAACCAAATGACCTAGTAACCCAAGAACAAAGAACAGGACTTACCTACAACATATATTGTAAGGACTGTAACAGTCACTGTGTTGGACCAACAAGAAAGGCAAAACATTAGGAGAACATATCCATGAGCACCAGGGGTAGGATTTGAATTTCTTACCCAGTTCTGTGGGCATGGCCCAGGGGTGGGATTCAAACTTTTAACAACTGGTTCTGTGGGCATGGCTTAGTTGGTGGGCATGGCTTGGTGGTCATGTTATTGGCTGGGCATGGCCAACTCAATATCACATCGAGGCACGCATCTCCTCTCCTGGCCTCTCATGACTGTGGGGATGCTGCAACAGATGTAAGTGTGAAAAATCACTTTTCCAGTGCCATTGTAACTTTGAATGGTCACTCCACACAAGCAAAGTACCAGCAAAGGAGGGGGGAAAAACTCCAGAGAAGTTCCTGAGACAGGAAGTCTAGTCCGCCAAGAATGTAATAAGGGTTAACGGAGAGGCAGTTTCTGTAAGCAACACCAGAATGTTTCCTTCCTGCCTTCCTTACAGGATTAGGCCAGTAATTTCTTCTAACAACCGGTTCTCTGAACTGCTTAGAATGTTAACAACCGTTCTAGCGAATAGGTGTGAAGTGGTAGAATCCCACCCTGGCGTGGCCTAATTTGTGGGTGGTTTGGTGGTCATGTGACTATGGGCATGGCTTGGTGGTCACGTGACCAGTTGGGCATGGCTTGGTAGTCATGGCCAACTCGATGTCACTCACATGGAGGGGCACCTTGCCTGGCTTCTCCTCACCCCTCCCTCCCAGCCAGTCTTTGCTTCGTCTTTCATGCTATGGTGAGAGAGGAAGCTTTTTCAAAGTCATCTTCCCTTGATACTAGCCAATAAGATGAGATTTTGCTATCAGAAGACCTGATGGACATTTCCAAATATTGTTTATCACCATTCTCTTGGAAAGGCTGAGTGGAGAGATTTATAAAGAATAACAGAGTTGGAAGGGACCTTGGAGGTTGTCTAGTCCAACCCCTGCTGAATCATGAGACCCTATACTATTATGGACAAATTTCTTCTTAAAAACCCCAGTGATGGCATACCCACAATTTCAGAGGCATCCCATTTCTCTGATTAATTGTTCTCACTGTCAGGAAATTTCTTCTTATTTCTAGGTTGGATCTGTTTGATAAGTTTCCATCTCACAGTTACTTCCAGTTGAGCCAGGCACCACCTATTCTATACATTTTTCTTGCCTGTGTAAAATCTTACTTTACTATCCATTAAATATTTATATTATTCTACAGTGGTATTCAGTTTACTACAATGGTTTTTGCAAAATGCATTAAAGCTTGAAGAATACATCTCTGCTTATACTGATAAAGATTATTCTTTCTGAACATTAAAGTATACAGTCAAGCAAATATTTCCAATCCTACAATTGAAAACACATTTGAAAGGTATTTTCAAAGCAGTCAGTTCGTGGATGTTTTACCATTCTTTCTCTTCTCCTTTAATTAAATCTTTCTGCTTTATTTTTTTCCTTTGGCCTTATTGCAATATTCCAAAATTTTCACAGATCCTTTACAAAGAACCATTTCTAATTTAACTGGAATACAAAACAATCTTTCTGGTCTGGAATTCCTTGACTCACACTCACACCTCACTCCTCAACACTTCTCAATGTTTTCCATTCCTTTCTGTTATGTACAGAAACGTGATTCTCTTTCACTGCTTTTTCAAATTAACCCTCCTCTGATGCCCACACCTGCATTTAATTCAGGTAAAAGACAATACTTCTTTTCCTAAGTTGTCAAAATGGAAAGTGCTCCAAAGGGAATTACTCAGGAGGGTGATATTAGCAATTCATAAACATAATTATCTTGCTCTCAGAAAAGATGGGGACTTAACAAATATTTAAGCAATGCGCGATTAACTGCATAGCACCAAAGGCAGATGAGTTGCTCATTGAGACCAACAGTGATACAAACAAAAATCAGTCTTGTTAGAAAAGGCTGTCTAATAAAAACGTACCCAGGTCTTCTCTTATTATAAAATCATCCTGGTCAGCTGTGGAGCTTCCTCCCCTCCCTCTTTTGGGAAGATTTTTAACAACTTCCAGCCAGGTTCGCCCTGCAGCTCGCCCATCCCCACTGGCAGCTCTTGGCTGGGCAGCGGTTTGGCTTTAGCTTGCCCAGCCTTCCTCCTCCAGCAGCTGGTGGCAGAGGGGAAGGCCAGCCCCCTCAGCTCCAGCAATGCCCTGTGTGCAGAGTCCTGATCTGGGGCTCTCCATACCTGGGCGTGGCATGCACAGTTGTTTTCATCGGCGAGAGGGGCTGCAGAGCCTCACGCCATGGGAAGGCTCTTGCAGAGAAGACAAGCGTGTGGCGCCCTGGAACTTCCTGGCAGTGGTGAGTTTCCAGGTGGATCCAGCCAGGCAGCACCAGGGGAGAAGGAGATCATTTCCTCTTCCCCAGCCAGCACGGACACAGCATCGCGCGGGGGGGCAGCTATCTAGCTAGGTGGGCCCGAGTCGACTTGAGGCTCACTCACCCAGGGAGATCAGGGTCATGCAGGCAGCATGGCGGCAAAGACAGGTTAGCAATGGTGGGCAAGATGATGAAGGACGGGTGAGTGGGCAGGTCAGGAGAGGCACCAGCCAGTGGCACGATTTACTGGTTCTCGAACTGGCAGACTCATAACTACCAGTTCTATAGAACCAGTCCGAACCGGTAGAATCCTACCCCTGATGAGCACCAACTAGCAGTCAGAAGACACAATAAAACTCCTTAATCTTACAACACAGAAAAGAGACTCAGCTAGGAAACTGTGAGCATACCAGACCAAACAAAATTCCCAAAAGCTAGGGAATTCCTGGAAGTTTGGCACTCTTGACATCAGCCATCAATAGACACATTTACACACCATTCAAGAGACAGTATAAAAAGCTGAAGGAAACAGAACTATCACAACACGCTTTGCAGCCAACAGCCAGATAAGCAGAGATTCTCATTGCATGAATGTTGGAGGCACCAAGGTGCTTCCAGGTTGAAAGGATCACCTGGTGACATTATTGTTGAAATGAGTTGGGGCTCATTTCATGTCTCAGCAGGAGCTGGACCAAAGGGCAGGAGATCACTTTGCCCTATGAGAGCACTCAGGTCTCAAACATGAACTGCTGCTTGTCAAGCCAGCCCCAACCATGCAAGCCATTCCTAGCAGGATTAATACCATATGAAAACAATCAAGCTGAAAAATCAAGAAAACAATAACCCTAAACAATGAACTTCCAATGTAGTTCTTTGTAGTATGTACATGTCCTTGTGATATATGTTCATATGTGCACAGGATCATATATACCAGTGATGACAAAACTTTTTGTTGTGGTGTTCTGAAAGCGCACACGTGCATAATAGCGCGCGCACATACCAGCACCCACAATGCAATGCCCTCGCCTCTGTGCATGTGCACCTAACACCTCCTTACCTGCACATGCCTCCTCAGCTGATTTTCAGCCCGCTTGAGGCCATTTTCAGCCTCCCGAGACTTGAGAAAAGTGTCTGCAGCCTCGGGAAGCCAAAACAGGCCTTCTGGAAATCAGAAGTGCCCATTTTCAGCCTCTGAAGGGCCTCTGGAGCCCAAGGGAGGCTGTTTGCCTCTCCCGAGGCTCGGGAGGGAGGCCTCTGCAGCCTTTGGAGGCAAAAATGGGCCCATGTTGTCACTTCCAGAAATACCGGAAGTGACTGGGGCCTTTTTCAGCCTCCAAAGGCTGCAGAGGTTTCCCTCGAGTCCCTGGAAGGTGAAAATGGCCCCTGGGATCCCGGAGGCTCCTCGAGGCTGAAACGGCATTCCGGATTTCAAAAGGTCCGTTTTTGGCTAAAACGGCTCAAACGGGCCGAATCAGCTGGGAGGCATGCACATGCACATTGCAGGTAAGTTTGGTGAGGCTCAGCTCAAGAAAAATTAGTTTCGCATGCCACCTGTGAAAACGATGCCATAGGTTTGCCATCATGGATATATATATAGTATAATCATATATCCTTGTGATATATGAAATTATTGTGATGAAACCATGACTATTACTTGATAATAATAAGTTTCATATTACATAAGAAACTCAAAAAATAAGAAATAAACATTTTGCCATAATTCATAATCAATAAAGCTTATACAAAAATAGTTCCTCTCCTAAACAGAAGGTAGGTTGTCTTTTCAGTCAGAAGGTAGGTTGTCTTTAGACAGTGTTGGCTGGCGACCCCTAGGGGTAGGGCCTTCTGTGGGAGCCTACCCGTGGAATCACCTGCCCCCGGAGTTTTGGGTGGCCCCGACCTTCAATCCTTCTGGCATGGCCTGAAAATGTGGCTTTTCCAACTTGCTGACCTGGACTGATGGAGGGGAGGGGCTTTTACCTAGTGTGTTAGTTTTAATTTGTTATATTGGGAAGTATTAATTTAATTGGCTTTTAACTTTTGTATTGCTGGGTTTTTTTTACTGCTGTGAGCTGCCCTATTCAGAGATAGCATAGAAATCCCAGAATAAATAAATAAATAAATAAATAATAAATAAATAAATAAATAAATAAATAGGGCCTTGGCTCAGGCTGTTAAATGCCTGCACTTGTTCCAGCTGCCTACAATTACTGTAGGCTCAATCCTCACCAGGCTCAAGGTTGACTCAGCCTTCCATCCTCTCAGGTAGGTAAATTGAGGACCCAAGATTGTTGGGGCAATAAGCTGACTTTGTAAAAATGCATTAGTAATAAGCAGGCTTATACAATGGAATGAAGGCTATTGCTGAGCACACTGGGTTGTATCCCAAAAATGTGTAAGCTGCCCTGAGTCTCGAGAAGGGCTGACATATAAATGTAATTTATAAATAAATAAATAAATAAATAAATAAATAAATAAATGTTCCTACCTCTGAAAATCTGCTCCATTTTATCCCATGAACACTTTTAGATATACTGATTTACTATCTTAATTAATAATTAACACTTCAGTTATATTTTGATCATACAAGTAATCTCCAAGTACGAGAATTCCCTTAGCAAACATTCAAAGTTATGTGATAAGCCCTCAGCACTTGCAAACAAATGCCAAAACTACAAATCTCGAGCACCATGGCAGTTGTTCGCCCTTACAAACAACTGTAAGGCTCTGGAACATTCGTCCTGAATGTTGCTGGCTGAGATGGAGCTTTGAGGATGGATCTGCCATCCATTTCAGTCGCAACCTGCCAGGCAAGGCCTGACCGAATGGAACGGCAAAGGGGCTTACACAGCTGAGAGGCTGGAGACTGCTTGTTAGATCTTCACAAGGTAAGTGACCCGTGTGGCAGGTTGGGTGAGGGGAAAGCAACTGTGGGGAGCATGAGGTATTTCAGTGGATTGGGGAGGCCTTGGGTGGTCTTTAGCAGTTGGCCTGTTCCATCACTAGCCCTCCATGGCCTTCCCCACTCTGAAGTACCTCAATGCACTTAACGAGCCTTGCATTCAATTAGCGAATACGCATGAAAGGAGTGAGTGATCGATCCCCGTCAAGGTACAAGATTCACCTCATCCCTTGTTACAAATGGAATGGGCAGGCTCCATTCCATTCAACCTTGAGGACTACCTCTCTCAAAACACTATGGAACCATGTTCCAAAACCCTAATTAAAGCTGCCATTTTTAATTAACTGCCATTATTTAAAACCAAAGTGGAAAACTCAGTAGGCTTAATTCAGCTGTAAATAGAAGCAAATAACAATGTATATCAATTGGTGGCCTGAGAGGAGAAAGGCCATATTTTTTAAAAGTGTATCCATTTCTTAGAAATCAAGTATATTACTGAATCATGATATACTGTATATACAGAGACATTCAGCTGAATGTATAAAACCTCTTATAAGAAGCTTAGCGATTATTATACGAAAGAAGAAATTAGAACAATCATTAACTGCAAGTTCTGAAGCCCTTAATTTGCTTTAAAAAAAGAGAATAATGCATTAAATATTTGTGTTAGTACCTGAAAGCTATAGCTTGACTGAGACTGTCAAGAGCAGGATCTTCACCCTCATCTTCACTTTCTTCTTCTTCTCTGAACAGCACAAAGGAAACAGAAAAACCCACATATGTTGAATTGTACAGAACAGGCACTTAAATCAGCAAATGGGAATAGGAATATGTGTTGTACATATTTTACTCACATTTCTTCTTGTTCATTACTTTCTTCCTTTTCTTTTATCTTTTTGGGTGGTTCACGTTCTCCTAGCATTTTTTAGGACATGCATAACTTAAATGTCCTATTTTAAGAGAAAGGAAATACTGTTGAACAAGGTGAACTTGGAGAATATTATACTTCATTTCAGAATAGTAGAGTTCTATTCATTTATAATTACTCTTGGAAAATGTAGCATTGTATGTAGTTTAAAAAATTATCTGAACTGACGGTACCAATTGATAACCATTGGTATGTATAGTTTCAGTGGATGGCATTAGCATAAGAACATGGCAAAAGCAAGTATCTGTTGGGACATCAACATTTACTCACTCCACATTCATAACATTTTGACTTGTCGTAGTAATTTCTCCTTGGATGAATTCTGCAGCTCTTCCATTATCAATAGCGATATTTGCTTTTATTACTCTTCCAAATAGCTAAAAAAATACAATTTTAGCTTTCAGAATATCTCAAAAGTTTTTTTTTTTTTTAATTATTATTTATATGCCGCCCTTCTCCGAAGACTCAGAGGCTTACAATTTCTGGGATACAACCCAATATGCTCAGCAATAGCCTTCATTCCATTGTATATGCTTGATTATTACTGCGGCATTCTTGGTCAGCTAATTGCCCCAACAATCTTGGGTCCTCAATTTACCTACCCTGGGAGGATGGAAGGCTGAGTCAACCTTGAGCCTGGTGGGATTGAGCCTACAATAATTGTAGGCAGCTGGATCTAAGAGCAGGCATTTAACAGCCTGAGCTACCAAGGCTCATAAAGTTACCTAATAATATACCTAATAATATACCCTTGTCACTTACTTGTTTATTATTAAGTGCCGAGAACAGTTCTGTGCTGACTCTTTATCCAAGAACAAAATAAATGCAACTCCTTTACTTCTTAGGTGTCTTTGTCTTTCATAATTGTAACTCTAGAAAAAATACTAATATGTTCACATACTAGTACAAACAGAGAGGAAAGCCTTATAGTTATTCAGGTTGCCTATATTGGTCTCATTCATTTCAAATTCAGAAAAAGGGAAACTAAGTAAACACAGCATGAGAACATCCATAAAAACTACTAATGAAACTCAAATAATTTTCAATAAGGGACATTAGAGAAAAGGTTACTACATTAAACTTGAAGAATAGCCTTTATTGAGAATCATGATATATGAAAAGTGTTTCTAAAACAGAGACCAAACAATAAATCAGTCAGATTTATTCATGTCCTATTTGAACCCCACATTACAAATGTATGCATAAGACTAAGATCAACAAGTATACTATCAGAGCAGTATTCTCTTATCCTTTCTCATAAAACATGCTTTCAGTTTTTCCTCTAAAATAAGATTAAAATAAAAATCTGTAATGGTATTGCTTATTAAAATTCTAAATCTGCTTGACAGATTCTTATTCCAGTTGTTCAACCTAGCATTGCTGGAATGTAATAGGACTGAGATTTTATTGATATAAAAATCAGCCTGTTTACTGCCTACCTCTGTCCTTAAAGATACTTGGCACTCCAAGTATTTTGGATTTGGAAAACTTCAGCATACACATCTTATTTAGTGTAGTTCAGGATGTGATTGCTAACTATGACAGTTGTAGGCCTATTTAAAGTCATAGATAGCAGACACCAAATAATCTATTATCTGGATTTGGTTTTAGAACTGATGTGTGAAAAAATACAATTTATATTGGCCATGGTCTCTGATCATTTCCCAAACCTCTAAAAGGATGGATCTAGCAAATGCTTCCTCAATAGTACAGAAGATTTGGGCAACAATCTTCTCTAAGCTTATTTATTTCAGGAACCAAAAATAGTTTAGATATAAAACAATTGTTTCTAAATATCCAAAGCCTTAGAGAAACTTGCAGTACAGATATTGGTGAAGTGTAACTCTCAATATCCTCTTCATTGATCTTGCTAGCTGGACTGCTAGGAGATAGTTTAACCTTCTATGAAATGCCAAAATTTTTGCATTCCTGCTGTGCAAGGAAGAGCACAAATGTAAAGTGACCAAGGCCAGATATACTTTACATTTTAACTCAAGATTTATTCTGTGGCAATGATGGTCAATAAAATAACTTCTTAAACTGGTTAAATAGCGACAGAAGTTCAGAAAGTTTATGGATCATAGTATTAAACAGTGGAATATTCTATTTAGACTTCAGATCAGATGGATGGATAGATTACCATATTTTCAGATTATAAAACACAATCCCCCTCCCAAAAGTGGATAGAAATGTCTGTGAGTCTAGAGCCGGATGTTTCTGAAGCCCAGCCCACCCGCCAGCCCCCACCCTTCAGCTTCTGCCTCCCAACATTTGCCTCTTTGTAGCAAACAGCATGGTCAGCTTCAGCACAGCCTGATTCAGCACAAGCAGCTGACTGGCGGCTGGATCTGCCTCCTGAAATACCAACGATCAGCTGTTCCAGGCTGTGGGGATTGCCGCTGCTGCCGCCCATTGCCACTGCCACCTATCGCCGCCTTCTCTGCATTTCCATTGGCCGCGATTCTGTTTTCAACTTCCGCGTTCAGTTTTGACCTGTTCCAGACAGCGGGGATAAGTGGCAGCGGTGGCGGCGGCAAATCACAAAAGCACCCAAAGATGGGACCGCTAACCCACCAATGGACCTGGCCAGGTAAGCCTCCCTTGCCGCAGCAGACCCATTGAATCTGGGTGAATTTTCCTGGACCTGGGCTATTTGGAATAGGGTTTTAAAGGGTTTTGAGTGTTGAGCTGCTTGGAAAGAAGGTGAGTACCCCTAAATTTTAATTTCATAGCCCAGAAAAATGAGGGAAATGTGTATGCCTGTGTGTGTGTGTGAGGCGGATCCTTCTTCCAATCACAGCTGGATCTTGCTTCCTCTGTGCCTTTCCTAACCACAGAAAGCAGAACCTAAGTATAGGGTCAGGCCAGAGCACAGGACCTTCTGTTAGGAAAGGAGAGTGTGAAAATGGAGGGAAAAGTGAATGAGAGAGTTGAACTGGGGCAACTAGCTGGGAAGTCACTGGCAAAGCCCTAAAAAGGAGGGGTCCTTACTTCTGAGAAGAGCAGAAGTCCTCCTGGACTTTAGTGAGTCCAAAAATTGAGGCAGGAAAAGGAAAATGGCCAGGGAAGGAATGTCCATACTCACTGTGGGAGAGGTGGGACCCCTTTGGTCTGCAAACTGAGAGTGGAGTTCCTCAGAGGAGGGTCCTTACTCTGAGAGAAGCGGAATCCTTCCAAACCCTTTTGGTCTGAAAACTGAGATGGGGTGAGAGTTTCACTAGTAAGCATAAGATTTGCCCGGCACCTGGCTGAGCCAAATTGAATCTCACATCGAAAGGGAACCATGGGATGCTCTCCTCAGAGTCAGGTAGTCCCTGGGAGAAGACTTGATTGACGCCTGGGAGAAAAGAGGCAGTTTCCTGTCCAGGTGGGCATGAAAAAGGAAAAAGAAAAAGGTTGTGTAGAGTGGACTTTGCTCAGGGACAACGCTGGAAAACCAATTTGGCTAAATTAAGGTATTAAAAGAATAAAAGGCTGCGACTTGTGTGAAAAGAACCAGGCAGCTTGGATGAGAAGGTGCCATGGCTGCTCTCGTGTCAAGAAGCTCTGGTTCTTTCTGCCAGGGACACAGCCTTTTCTTCCACTCTAGCTATGCCCCACGCGAGGACCAGCACTGCGGTTCCCCTCGCCCAACCAGCAGCCTCTGCTCATGTCAAGAAGCTGGCAGCCAGGGGGAAGGAGGCCCAGGATAGGCACAAGGTGGGGAGGCCCGGCAAGGTCCGGGGACAGCCGGGAGGCTCAGCGGCCGGGTGGTCGGCAGAGGGCCGGCAAGGCCGGGGTGGTGGGAGAGGGGCTAGCATGACTTGCAGGCTTACCTCTGAGCAGGCAGATCAGTTGGGGTGCAGGCACCACATGGGGAAGGCAGGTTAGAAAGGCAAGCCACAAGGACCCAGCACATAGGAGAGAAGGAGTGGCTGGGTGGGTGAGATCGCCGCCACCAGTTTTCCCAAACTGGTGCGAACCGGTTGAATACCACTTCTGGTGGAAATTAATTGCAAGGTTTTCTTTCTTGTCTCATTTATGTTAAATGGATTCTTGGAGGGTAGCATTTGGGAGTGGCTAGCACAGCAAGTTCTGAACACCTTGGACTTCTCTCTGGTGGGAGGAAATTTTTCCAGCATGTTTGTATTGCCTCTATTGTAAAAGTAGCTGCATACACACGCACACACACACAGAGACTCCCCATTCAGAATCAGACTTTGGCTAGCCCTTCACCTACCTCCACACAAAGCTTCAACTAGGTTGGTTTTTGTTCTGTGGCACTAAGGCCCTATTCTGACCTAGACTTCCTTAGAAAGCATAGAACACAATCTTAATCCCAGCAAAACCTCTTTTATTTCCACAGTTGTGAATTATGTTCATTCACAGCCGCCAGGCTTCACACACAGTCTTTCAGGGTAATGTTTATAAACACTCACCTTATCGCACTTGGAATGCGAGAATTAATTGCCAGAGGCAGGGGCATGGCCAAACTTGACAGTCAAACAGAACTTTTCAAAGCTTCAACCAACCAGATGAACTAATTGTTTCCTGCAAAATCTCAGGTCCCGTTTGCTTCTTTTATGTCCTATGGGAGGAGCCAATCATCTCTGAAGTGTGGCCTTACTCCTGAGTCGACCCTGCTTTTCAATTATTCTTGTCTTCTGCTAGCTCTGCATACGCAGGCTGGGAACCGGTTCCATAAACTCCCCCATCACTGCTATCCGAACCCAAAGGCAGCTGCTGACTGCCAGCCTGCCCTGGCCCCATCTCAGTTCTGATGCAGAGCCTTTATCCGGTCTCCCTCAACCTCCAGACCCGCCCAGGTTCCTCCCCAACCTCACTACTGTCTGACTGCTGCCAGCCCGCCAGCCGCCAGCAGGCCACAACAGGCCCAAGCAGTCATATCCCTGCTAATTCCATGGGGGACGGGCATCCACCTCAGACAATTCCTTCACTTGAAGAGAGATAGGAAAAAAGATCTCCAAACCCCAAGCCCTGACTGTGACTCACAAATGATGCTGCCCAGTAAAGCAGGATATGTTGCATTGGGGTCTCACGAGGAGTCCCAGGGGTCATTGTGTGTAATTTTAAAATACTAAATAGCCTGGATTGCACAATAGCTAACCTCAATTTGGCCTCACAAAAGTAAGAGCTAGTGCAGGTTCAGAAACAACTCTTGAAATGGGCAGCCTGTAGTTATTTAAAAGAAAACCATGGCTGTGAAGAATTTTGGGATTTGTGCTTGCTTTGAAACCTGACTGGAAGCTCATAGAAAGTGACATCAAACATCTGAAAATAATTGGCATAAAAAATGGATACTGTAAATGTATTTCCAAAACTTTTGCCCTAGCTGCTAGACCCTCCTTTTGGGAGCCACTGAAGGAATCCTTTTCTGTTGCCTCTATCAATGCCTTCTCCTTTGCATCAGAAAATTAAAAGCACCCATAAGTCTCCCTGATCTGATCAATTTTAATCTTTTCCAATAACATGTATGTTCCACCCATATATTTTGGCAAAAGGGAGCGGGTTGTAGAAAGTTAGCACCCATCCTCTCCTAGAAGAATGAAATATTCTGGGAAATATTAAAAAGGCAGAATATTATACCTCCCTGGATGAGAAAAGGAGAAACATGCTCTTGGAAAGCAGCCCCCACCTTTATTAATAGCCCCAGAAATACTGGGCCATCCTATCTACAAGCCTTCAGCCAGGGTGATAAGATTAGCCACTCAAGATCCAAACCAGGACAAAGCCATTAAGCCATAATAGGAATTGCCCAACACCCTGGAAGTGTCAAAATAAAATTGGCACTTACTATATGTGGTGGACATGCCCAAAAATAAGAAAATATTGGATGGAAATTAAAAATTGGATTGAGGATGTGATGAAATGTGAGCTGGAGTGGAAACCAGAACTGTTTCTATTAGGAATGATAAAAAATTTTTTCCCCAGAGGACAAATATCTGATAACACATTATCTATAACAGCTCGAATCTCCTTAGCTCAGAAATGGAAGGAACCTAAAACTCCATCCATACAAGTGGTAATAAAGAAAACATATGAATGCATAGAATTGGAGAGATTAACACTTAAATTAAATGAAAAAGATGACTGACTACTATAAGGCATGGGATGTATGGTACAATTGGGTAGAACGCAAGAATGGAGGGAAAGGGAACATTGGGAAATAAGGTACTATAGTAAATAGAAGAAATTCATAGAAAACAGGAGACAATAGGTTATGCAACAATTTAGAAA
>CM019154.1:4753629-4768860 GCA_009733165.1 Naja naja | reverse complement strand
AAGACCTGCATATATATATATGCATGTATGTGTGTGTGTATTATATATATATGTATATATATATATATATATATATATACACAATAATATATTATTTTATTTTATTTTTCTGAGCAATATAACCCAGACTCAAATAGTTTTTCCTACAGAGAAAAAAAAATCCACTACTTACTTAACTTAGCAAACCTCTCCAGATTGCAAATTGTGGAATACATTACCACGAAGGAACAATTGGCTCCTTGTGTTGAGGATGGCCTAGCATAACTCCATTTCATGTTTTTCTAGTGAGACCGGTCTATCAGGGCAACCTGGTCCAATTATGGGACAGAGCATACTGCCTCGCTTTTGCCTTTCAGCCTCAATCCAGGAGTCTTTGCAGGCAGTCACTTTTGCGACAAACTATTTTTGTGTTGAATTTATGTTTATCGACACAATAAGGGAGACTAGTATAGATCTATTTTAAGCTATTTAGCTCTCATCAGCTAGCCATACCTGGATTCGAACCGGGCTACTTGCATGGGTTAATACAGCTACCTAATATGCAAGTAGCCCAGGTTTGAATTTATTTCTTCGTTGGTAAACATAAATTCAACATAAATTTCAACTGAATCTTCAAATCATAGGATAGCTGCAGGACATCCATGTTCTATTACATTGTAGATTTTTTTCCGTATTGTTTTAATTTTTCAAATATATTTTAGTTTTAGTTGCTCATGTATGTTATCTGCGGTCAATCAGATGGAATGCTATATAAATGACAAAATTTTTAAAATATAACAACTGAAATAACAGTATGAAATAAACATAATACTATAGATGTTTGGTGCTTTCAAGTTACATTTTAATTACAAGAGTGAGATCATAGTTAACAGTAATCTTATTTCATACAGTATATTTACATAGTATTCATATCAGTCACTAAGTTCTTCCTCATCACTAAAATATGCACTTTTTTGATGCGGTCGTCTTGAATCAGATGTGGAGGCCTCACCAGCATTTTGAATTGAACTTTGCTGTTCTTCTTCAATTTTGGCTTGCTGCAAGGTAATTGCATAAAGCAAAAATGGGAAACAAAATTATATTAAATTCTGTAACACATACTCTCCAAAACCGAAGGCACAGTTGTTTGATTCATCCCTCTAATTTTTATTATTTTGAGCCATACTATCCTATGGGTTAAATTACAAATTATTTATTAAAGGAAAAACAAAACAACAACCGTGCCTTCTTTCCTCAACTCATCATGCACTTTTCCATAATAGAACATTGTGTTTAACTGATTTATCATAGTGTTTGTGGCTATGTTCATAGATAAGAATGAACCACATCACAATGGCTGCACGTAAGTCACATCACGACAGGATGGGTTGGGACGAGATGGGATCTTTATTGTCACTTTTTTCTGTGAACACACTGGCAATGAAATTCTGATGCTCGCTCTCAAAAGAAAATATATACCCATACACATATGCTATACATACATATACATACGAATACACACACACACATCAATCCATTTTGAAAACATAGTAGAAAAAAAATCTTCAGAGTGGTACAATGTTATTACAGAATCTAGTTGTTCTGCTTTGGATACCACGAAGTCTTCTCCCAGAAGATAACCAAGAAAACTGATCATGGAGAGAATGTGTAGCATCCCTGAAAATATTGTGAACCCTGGTCAAGCATGTTTGTGTGTATACCTATCTGTACTATGAATAATATATACAACACAATACTCCTTAATCTCACAACACATGGACAGATTTAACTATAGCTTCAGCCGGAAAACTGCATCCTAGACGAAGATAAATCCAAAAATTACTAGGGAATTCCTGGAGCCTTGACACTCAGACAAATATGCCATCAATACATACCATGTTCCTCCAACAATACCCCCCCCCAATAGGAAGGCCCAGCATGTTTTTTAGGTATAAAATGAAATTAAGCCCCTCCTTCCAAATTTAGGCCTATTTTAAAACATGTGAAATGGGGGGGAAGGGCAGGGGGGGCCTTGCCGTTAGGAGCGCCCCGTGGGCAGCCATGCCTCGCCACCAGCCGCTCCTAATGGCCGATCATGGCGGAGCGCAGAGAGCTCCCTACTCCTGCCAAGTACCTTTGCTGCAGATCTGGGTGTGGTGCTGCCTGCAGGCCGGGTCAGCGGGCAGGCGGCATCGGTGTGGATGTCAGCCTCGGTGGGGCACCCACCGCCGCTTCCTCTTGGAGCGTCCTCTTCCGTTTGGAGCTGCCGCCACCACATTTGGAGCACCAAATGTGGCGGCGATGCTCCAAACACAGCAAAGCTCCAAATGCGGTGGTGGTTCCAAACGCGCTGGTGGCAGCTCCAAATGCAGCGGCAATGCTCCAAACGGAAGAGGATGCTCCAAAAGGAAGCAGCAGTGGCGGGCGCCCCACCGAGGCCAACATCCACGCCGCCGCCACCTGCCTGAGGATGCAAGGGGATTAATTCACCCTGAAAAGACGCCCTAGCTGTTTTTGGGGGCTCAAAAAAAAAAAAGACCTGGCCTTATTTTATGAGAAACACGGTACATAAGGATAAACCACATTTATATACCACTCAAAAGAAACAATATAAAAGCTGAGAAGGAAACAAAAGGTAAGAACACATTCGCTCTGGTACAGGTAATCCTCGACTTACCACAGTTCATTTACTGACCATTAGAAATGACGATGACACCGAAAAAGTGACTTATGACCATTTTTCATACTTATGACCATTGCAGCAACCCCTGCTCATGTGATTTATATTTGGATGCTTGACAACTGATTTACATTTATGACAGTTTTAGTGTCCTGGGTCATGTGATCACCTTTTGCAACCTTCTGACAAGCAAAATTAATGGGGACTTAACCATGTTACTACGGTGTTTCCCTGAAAATAAGCCCTAGCCTGATATTTTGGGGTGGGCCTAATTTAAGCCCTACGGCAAAAATAAGCTTGGGATAGGCGTGGCTACACAAGAGGCAGCGACCGACAGTGTCTGGCAGCAGCTGCAGCCCGCTGGCCCCATGGTGCAGTGCAGATAAGTCGGAGCATGGAGGCAGAGGCGGGGGGAAAGACAGGTGATCTGGATGTGCTGCATGGCTGCCTGGCTCACAGGAGGCTTGTGCAGTAGCAGGCAGAGGCATGGGGGAGGCAGGTGATTTGATGCTGTGCATGGGTGCCTGCCCCAGCATGGCTGAGCCAAGAGATGGTGGGACAGAGTGGGTGGTGCATTGGGATCACCTGCCTTCCTCCTCCCATGTCTCTGCTTCCGCCTAATTTTTTGCCCAGAGGGAGACCAGAAGCTTTGTCTGCTTGCAAATGGGGCATTTTGAAATGGAGCAATTAGCTTTGAAACAGCAATTAGTTAAATAAATAAATCGGGAAACGTGGTAATTTAACAACTGAAGTGATTCTGTTAACAAATTTGGGCTCAATTATGATTGTAAATCAAGAACCACCTGTGGTCACAGCCAGATAAGCAGGGATTAACAGCAGATATCAATCAAGTAGAAAATAACTTAATCAAGGAACATGAAATAAAACATCACTCTTCCTGGACAATCCTGATCAGTAAAAGAAATGGCAACAAATTAGAAATACACATCTATTCAAAACATCCCATACTATCCAACTGCTCCATTACCAAAATAACAACCAAACCTCACAACAGGAACTGTGTAAAACATTATTCAAATGAACACAAATGCATTCCAGCAACCCAGAACACTAAAAAAGAAAAAATACTGACTATTCATCTTCCAGCAAAACGGATACCCATTCAACTTTATTGAAAAGAAAAAAACCTGACTCCTCACCACACTATAGCATTACAAAACAAGCTATGAAAAGGATAATATTGCTACACATCAAAATATCTCAGAAACAACCTACAGATTATTACAAACACACAGCATCACCATAACCTACAAAACTAACTAAAGCCCTCCAAAATGTCATAAGTAAACCAAATGACCTAGTAACCCAAGAACAAAGAACAGGACTTACCTACAACATATATTGTAAGGACTGTAACAGTCACTGTGTTGGACCAACAAGAAAGGCAAAACATTAGGAGAACATATCCATGAGCACCAGGGGTAGGATTTGAATTTCTTACCCAGTTCTGTGGGCATGGCCCAGGGGTGGGATTCAAACTTTTAACAACTGGTTCTGTGGGCATGGCTTAGTTGGTGGGCATGGCTTGGTGGTCATGTTATTGGCTGGGCATGGCCAACTCAATATCACATCGAGGCACGCATCTCCTCTCCTGGCCTCTCATGACTGTGGGGATGCTGCAACAGATGTAAGTGTGAAAATCACTTTTCCAGTGCCATTGTAACTTTGAATGGTCACTCCACACAAGCAAAGTACCAGCAAAGGAGGGGGAAAAACTCCAGAGAAGTTCCTGAGACAGGAAGTCTAGTCCCGCCAAGAATGTAATAAGGTTTAACGGAGAGGCAGTTTCTGTAAGCAACACCAGAATGTTTCCTTCCTGCCTTCCTTACAGGATTAGGCCAGTAATTTCTTCTAACAACCGGTTCTCTGAACTGCTTAGAATGTTAACAACCGGTTCTAGCAAATAGGTGTGAAGTGGTAGAATCCCACCCCTGGCGTGGCCTAATTTGTGGGCGTGGTTTGGTGGTCATGTGACTATGGGCATGGCTTGGTGGTCACGTGACCAGTTGGGCATGGCTTGGTAGTCATGGCCAACTCGATGTCACTCACATGGAGGGGCACCTTGCCTGGCTTCTCCTCACCCCTCCCCTCCCAGCCAGTCTTTGCTTCGTCTTTCATGCTATGGTGAGAGAGGAAGCTTTTTCAAAGTCATCTTCCCCTTGATACTAGCCAATAAGATGAGATTTTGCTATCAGAAGACCTGATGGACATTTCCAAATATTGTTTATCACCATTCTCTTGGAAAGGCTGAGTGGAGAGATTTATAAAGAATAACAGAGTTGGAAGGGACCTTGGAGGTTGTCTAGTCCAACCCCTGCTGAATCATGAGACCCTATACTATTATGGACAAATTTCTTCTTAAAAACCCCCAGTGATGGCATACCCACAATTTCAGAGGCATCCCATTTCTCTGATTAATTGTTCTCACTGTCAGGAAATTTCTTCTTATTTCTAGGTTGGATCTGTTTGATAAGTTTCCATCTCACAGTTACTTCCAGTTGAGCCAGGCACCACCTATTCTATACATTTTTTCTTGCCTGTGTAAAATCTTACTTTACTATCCATTAAATATTTATATTATTCTACAGTGGTATTCAGTTTACTACAATGGTTTTTGCAAAATGCATTAAAGCTTGAAGAATACATCTCTGCTTATACTGATAAAGATTATTCTTTCTGAACATTAAAGTATACAGTCAAGCAAATATTTCCAATCCTACAATTGAAAACACATTTGAAAGGTATTTTCAAAGCAGTCAGTTCGTGGATGTTTTACCATTCTTTCTCTTCTCCTTTAATTAAATCTTTCTGCTTTATTTTTTTTTCCTTTGGCCTTATTGCAATATTCCAAAATTTTCACAGATCCTTTACAAAGAACCATTTCTAATTTAACTGGAATACAAAACAATCTTTCTGGTCTGGAATTCCTTGACTCACACTCACACCCCTCAACTCCTCAACACTTCTCAATGTTTTCCATTCCTTTCTGTTATGTACAGAAACGTGATTCTCTTTCACTGCTCTTTTCAAATTAACCCTCCTCTGATGCCCACACCTGCATTTAATTCAGGTAAAAGACAATACTTCTTTCCTAAGTTGTCAAAATGGAAAGTGCTCCAAAGGGAATTACTCAGGAGGGTGATATTAGCAATTCATAAACATAATTATCTTGCTCTCAGAAAAGATGGGGACTTAACAAACTATTTAAGCAATGCGTGATTAACTGCATAGCACCAAAAGGCAGATGAGTTGCTCATTGAGACCAACAGTGATACAAACAAAAATCAGTCTTGTTAGAAAAGGCTGTCTAATAAAAACGGGTCTTCTCTTATTATAAAATCATCCTGGTCAGCTGTGGAGCTTCCTCCCCTCCCTCTTTTGGGAAGATTTATTAACAACTTCCATCCAGGTTCGCTCTGCAGTCTCGCCCATCCCCACTGGCAGCTCTTGGCTGGGCAGCGGTTTGGCTTTAGCTTGCCCAGCCTTCCTCCTCCAGCAGCTGGTGGCAGAGGGGAGGCCAGCCCCCTCAGCTCCAGCAATGCCCTGTGTGCAGAGTCCTGATCTGGGGCTCTCCATACCTGGGGGTGGGCGTGGCATGCTACAGTTGTTTTCATCGGCGAGAGGGGCTGCAGAGCCTCACGCGCCAATGGGAAGGCTCTTGCAGAGAAGACAAGCGGCGGTGGCGCGTCCTGGAACTTCCTGGCAGTGGTGAGTTTTCTCAGGTGGGTCCAGCCAGGGCAGCACCAGGGGAGGAGATCATTTCCTCTTCCCCAGCCAGCACGGACACAGCCATGCGGTGGGGGGGGGGGCAGCTATCTAGCTAGGTGGGCCCGGGAGTCGATTTGTAGGCTCACTCACCCAGGGAGATCAGGGCCGCGGTGGAAGGCAGGCAGCAATGGCGGGCAAAGACAGGTTAGCAATGGTGGGCAAGATGAGGAATGACTGGGTGGGGTGAGTGGGCAGGTCAGGAAGGGGCGGGGTCAGCCAGTGGCGCGATTTACTGGTTCTCCGAACTGCGCAGACTCATAACTACCAGTTCTATAGAACCAGTCCGAACCGGTAGAATCCCACCCCTGATGAGCACCAACTAGCAGTCAGAAGACACAATAAAAACTCCTTAATCTTACAACACAGAAAGAGACTCAGCTAGGAAACTGTGAGCATACTAGACCAAACAAAATTCCCAAAAGCTAGGGAATTCCTGGAAGTTTGGCACTCTTGACATCAGCCATCAATAGACACATTTACACACCATTCAAGAGACAATAAAAAAGCTGAAGGAAACAGAACTATCACAACACGTTTTCCCTGCAGCCAACAGCCAGATAAGCAGAGATTCTCATTGCACGGATGTTGGAGGCACCAAGGTGCTTCCAGGTTGAAAGGATCAGCTGGTGACATTATTGTTGAAATGAGTTGGGGGCTCATTTCATGTCCTCAGCAGGAGCTGGACCAAAGGACAGGAGATCACTTTGCCCTATGAGAGCACTCAGGTCTCAAACATGAACTTGCTGCTTGTCAAGCCAGCGTCCTAACCATGCAAGCCATTCCTAGGCAGGGATTAATACCATATGAAAACAATCAAGCTGGAAAAAATCAAGCAGAAAACAATACCCTAAACAATGAACTTCCAATGTAGTTCTTTGTAGTGTATGTACATGTGTCCTTGTGATATATGTTCATATGTGCACAGGATCATATATACCAGTGATGACAAAACTTTTTGTTGTGGTGTTCTGAAAGCGTACACGTGCATAATAGCGCGTGCACATGCCAGCACCCACAATGCAATGCCCCTCGCCCCCCCTGTGCATGTGCACGCAACACCCCCCCTTACCTGCACTGCACATGCGCGTCCTCCCAGCTGATTTTCAGCCCGTTTGAGGCCATTTTCGCCCTCCCGGAGACTTGAGAAAAGTGCAGCCTCGGGAAGCCGAAAAACAGGCCTTCTGGAAAGACCAGAAGTGCCCATTTTCAGCCTCCGGAGGGCCTCTGGAGCCCAAGGGAGGCTGTTTTCGCCCTCCCGAGGCTCGAGGGAAGCCTCTGCAGCCTTTGGAGGCTGAAAAACGGGCCCATGTCGTCATTTCCAGAAATACCGGAAGTGACAAAATGGGCCCCTTTTTCAGCCTCCAAAGGCTGCAGAGGTTTCCCTCGAGTCCCCTGGAAGGTGAAAATGGCCTCCCCTGGGATCCCGAGGCAGGCTCCATTCCATTCGCAACTTGAGGACTACCTCTATTTCTCAAAACACTACGTGGAACCATGTTCCAAAAACCCTAATTAAAGCGTGCCATTTTTTAATTAACTGCTATTATTTAAAACCAAAGTGGAAAACTCAGTAGATTTAATTCAGCTGTAAACAAAAGCAAATAACAATGTATATCAATTGGTGGCCTGAGAGGAGAAAGGCCATATTTTTAAAAGTGTATCCATTTTCTTAGAAATCAAGTATATTATGAATCATGATATACTGTATATACAGAGACACATTCAGCTGAATGTATAAAACCTCTTATAAGAAGCTTAGCGATTATTATACGAAAGAAGAAATTAGAACAATCATTAACTGCAAGTTCTGAAGCCCTTAATTTGCTTTAAAAAGAAGAGAATAATGCATTAAATATTTATGTTAGTACCTGGAAAGCTATAGCTTGACTGAGACTGTCAAGAGCAGGATCTTCACCCTCATCTTCACTTTCTTCTTCTTCTCTGAACAGCACAAAGAAAACAGAAAAACCCACATATGTTGAATTGTACAGAACAGGCACTTAAATCAGCAAATGGGAATAGGAATATGTGTCGTACATATTTTACTCACATTTCTTCTTGTTCCATTACTTTCTTCCTTTTCTTTTTATCTTTCTTTTTGGGTGGTTCACGTTCTCCTAGCATGTTTTTAGGACATGCATAACTTAAATGTCCTATTTCCTTAAGAGAAAGGAAATACTATTGAACAAGGTGAACTTGGAGAATATTACGTTTACTTCTTCATAAATTTACCTTGTAAATAGTAGAGTTCTATTCATTTATAATTACTCTTGGAAAATGTAGCATTGTATGTAGTTTAAAAAAATTATCTGAACTGACTGTACCAATTGATAACCATTGGTATGTATAGTTTCAGTGGATGGCATTAGCATAAGAACATGGCAAAAGCAAGTATCTCGTTGGGACATCAACATTTACTCACTCCACATTCATAACATTTTGACTTGTCGTAGTAATTTCTCCTTCGGATGAATTCTGCAGCTCTTCCATTATCAATAGCGATACTTGCTTTTATTACTCTTCCAAATAGCTAAAAAAAAATACAATTTTAGCTTTCAGAATATCTCAAAAGTTTTTTTTTTTTTTTTTTAATTACATTTATATGCCGCCCTTCTCCGAAGACTCAGGGCGGCTTACAATTTCTGGGATACAACCCAATGTGCTCAGCAATAGCCTTCATTCCATTGTATATGCCTGCTTATTACTAAGCGGCATTTTTACAAGGTCAGCTAATTGCCCCAACAATCTTGGGTCCTCAATTTACCTACCCTGAGAGGATGGAAGGCTGAGTCAACCTTGAGCCTGGTGGGATTCGAGCCTACAATAATTGTAGGCAGCTGGATCTTAAGAGCAGGCATTTAACAGCCTGAGCTACCAAGGCTCATAAAGTTACCTAATAATATACCTAATAATATACCCTTGTCACTTACTTGTTTATTATTAAGTGCCCGAGAACAGTTCTGTGCTGACTCTTTATCCAAGAACAAAATAAATGCAACTCCTTTACTTCTTCGTGTGTCTTTGTCTTTCATAATTGTAACTCTAGAAAAAAAATACTAATATGTTCACATACTAGTACAAACAGAGAGGAAAGCCTTATAGTTATTCAGGTTGCCTATATTGGTCTCATTCATTTCAAATTCCAGAAAAAGGGAAACTATCAAAGTAAACACAGCATGAGAACATCCATAAAAACTACTAATGAAACTCAAATAATTTTCAATAAGGGACATTAGAGAAAAGGTTACTACATTAAACCCAAAGAATAGCCTTTATTGAGAATCATGATATATGAAAAGTGTTTCTAAAAACAGAGACCAAACAATAAATCAGTCAGATTTATTCATGTCCTATTTGTGAACCCCACATTACAAATGTATGCATAAGACTAAGATCAACAAGTATACTATCAGAGCAGTATTCTCTTATCCTTTCTCATAAAACATGCTTTCAGTTTTTCCTCTAAAATAAGATTAAAATAAAAATCTGTAATGGTATTGCTTATTAAAATTCTAAATCTGCTTGACAGATTCTTATTCCAGTTGTTCAACCTAGCATTGCTGGAATGTAATAGGACTGAGATTTTATTGATATAAAAATCAGCCTGTTTACTGCCTAATACCTCTGTCCTTAAAGATACTTGGCACTCCAAGTATTTTGGATTTGGAAAACTTCAGCATACACATCTTATTTAGTGTAGTTCAGGATGTGATTGCGAACTATGACAGTTGTAGGCCTATTTAAAGTCATAGATAGCAGACACCAAATAATCTATTATCTGGATTTGGTTTTAGAACTGATGTGCGTGAAAAAAAATACAATTTATATTGGCCATGGTCTCTGATCATTTCCCCCCAAACCTCTAAAAGGATGGATCTAGCAAATGCTTCCTCAATAGTACAGAAGATTTGGGCAACAATCTTCTCTAAGCTTATTTATTTCAGGAACCAAAAATAGTTTAGATATAAAAACAATTGTTTCTAAATATCCAAAGCCTTAGAGAAACTTCGGCAGTACAGATATTGGTGAAGTGTAACTCTCAATATCCCTCTTCATTGATCTTGCTAGCTGGACTGCTAGGAGATAGTTTAACCTTCTATGAAATGCCAAAATTTTTGCATTCCTGCTGTGCAAGGAAGAGCACAAAATGTAAAGTGACCAAGGCCAGATATACTTTACATTTTAACTCAAGATTTATTCTGTGGCAATGATGGTCAATAAAATAACTTCTTAAACTGGTTAAATAGCGACAGAAGTTCAGAAAGTTTATGGATCATAGTATTAAACAGTGGAATATTCTATTTAGACTTCAGATCAGATGGATGGATAGATTACCATATTTTTCAGATTATAAAACACAATCCCCCCTTCCCAAAAGTGGATAGAAATGTCTGTGAGTCTTGTAGAGCGGATGTTTCTGAAGCCCAGCCCACCCGCCAGCCCCCACCCTTCAGCTTCTGCCTCCCAACAATTTGCCTCTTTGTAGCAAACAGCATGGTCAGCTTCAGCACAGCCTGATTCAGCACAAGCAGCTGACTGGCGGCTGGATCTGCCTCCTGAAATACCAACGATCAGCTGTTCCAGGCTGTGGGGATTGCCGCTGCTGCCGCCCATTGCCACTGCCACCTATCGCCGCCTCTGCATGCCCCATTTCCGGCCGCCGCGCATTCTGTTTTCAACTTCCGCGCGTTCAGTTTTTGACCTGTTCCAGACAGCGGGGATAAGTGGCAGCGGTGGCGGCGGCAAAATCACAAAAGCACCCAAAGATGGGACTCCAAGCTAACCGTACCAATGGACCTGGCCAGGTAAGCCTCCCTTGCCGGCAGCAGACCCATTGAATCTGGGTGAATTTTCCTGGACCTGGGCTATTTGGAATAGGGTTTTAAAGGGGTTTTGAGTGTTGAGCTGCTTGGAAAGAAGGTGAGTACCCCTAAATTTTAATTTCATAGCCCAGAAAAATGAGGGAAATGTGTGTATGCCTGTGTGTGTGTGAGTGAGGGGATCCTTCTTCCAATCACAGCTGGATCTTGCTTCCTCTGTGCCTTTCCTAACCACAGAAAGCAGAACCTGAAAAGTATAGGGGTCAGGCCAGAGCACAGGACCTTCTGTTAGGGAAAGGAGAGAGTGTGTGAAAATGGAGGGGAAAAGTGAATGAGAGAGTTGAACTGGGGCAACTAGCTGGGAAGTCACTGGCAAAGCCCTAAAAAGAAAGGGTCCTTACTTCTGAGAAGCAAGCAGAAGTCCTCCTGGACTTTAGTAAGTCCAAAAATTGAGGCAGGAAAAGGAAAATGGCCAGGGAAGGAATGCCCATATTCACTGTGGGGAGAGGTGGAGTCCTCTGGGACCCCTTTTTGGTCTGCAAACTGAGAGTGGAGTTCCCTCGGAGGAGGGGTCCTTACTCTGTAGAGAGAAGCGGAATCCTCCCAAACCCTTTTTGGTCTGAAAACTGAGATGGGGGTGAGAGTTTCACTAGTAAGCGCAAGATTTGCCGGCACTTGGCGGAGCCAAATTGAATCCCTACATCGGAAAGGGAACCATGGGATGCTCTGCCTCGAGAGTCAGGGTAGGGTCCCTGGGAGAAGACTTGATTGACGCCTGGGAGAAAAAGAGGCAGTTTCCTGTCCAGGTGGGCATGAAAAAGGAAAAAGAAAAAAGGTTGTGTAGAGTGGACTTTGCTCAGGGACAACGCTGGAAAACCAATTTGGCTAAATTAAGGTATTTAAAAGAATAAAAGGCTGTCGCGACTGTGGTGAAAAGAACCAGGGCAGCTTGGATGAAAGAAGCGAGCAGGCGGCTGCTCTCATGTCAAGAAGCTCTGGTTCTTTCTGCCAGGGACACACAGCCTTTTCTTCCAATTCTAGCTATGCCCTTGGCACTCGCCGCCGCGGAGCCCAGCACTGCGGTTCCCCTCAACCAGCAGCCTCTGCTCATGTCAAGAAGCTGGCAGCCAGGCGGAAGGAGGCCCAGGATAGGCACAAGGTGGGGGAGGCCCGGCAAGGTCCGGGGACAGCCGGGGGAGGCTCAGCAAGGCCCGGGGGTGGTCGGCAGAGGCCGGCAAGGCCGGGGTGGTGGGAGAGGGGCTAGCATGACTTGCAGGCTTACCTCTGAGCAGGCAGATCAGTTGGGGTGCAGGCACCACATGGGGAAGGCAGGTTAGAAAGGCAAGCCACAAGGACCCAGCGTGCCACATAGGAGAGAAGGAGTGGCTGGGTGGGGTGAGCGAAATCGCCGCTACCAGTTTTCCCGAACCGGTGCGAACCGGTTGAATACCACTTCTGGTGGAAATTAATTGCAAGGTTTTCTTTCTTGTCTCATTTATGTTAAATGGATTCTTGGAGGGGTAGCATTTGGGAGTGGTTAGCACAGCAAGTCCTGAACACCTTGGACTTCTCTCTGGTGGGATGGAAATTTTTCCAGCATGTTTGTATTGCCTCTATTGTAAAAGTAGCTGCATACACACGCACACACACAGAGACTCCCCATTCAGAATCAGACTTTGGCTAGCCCCTTCACCTACCTCCACACAAAGCTTCAACTAGGTTGGTTTTTGTTCTGTGGCACTAAGGCCCTATTCTGACCTAGACTTCCTTAGAAAGCATAGAACACAATCTTAATCCCAGCAAAACCTCTTTTATTTCCACAGTTGTGAATTATGTTCATTCACAGCCGGCCAGGCTTCACAACACAGTCTTTCAGGGTAATGTTTATAAACACTCACCTTATCGCACTTGGAATGCGGCCAGAGAATTAATTGCCAGAGGCAGGGCATGGCCAAACTTGACAGTCAAACAGAACTTTTCAAAGCTTCAACCAACCAGATGAACTAATTGTTTCCTGCAAAATCTCAGGTCCCGTTTGCTCCTCTTTTATGTCCTATGGGAGGAGCCAATCATCTCTGAAGTGTGGCCTTACTCCTGAGTCGACCCTGCTTTCTCAATTATTCTTGTCTTCTGCTAGCTCTGCACATATGCAGGCTGGGAACCGGTTCCATAAACTCCCCCGCATCACTGCTATCCGAACCCAAAGGCAGCTGCTGACTGCCAGCCTGCCCTGGCCCCATCTCAGTTCTGATGCAGAGCCTTTATCCGGGTCTTCCTCAACCTCCAGACCCGGCCCAGGTTCCTCCCCAACCTCACTACTGTCTGACTCTGCTGCCAGCCCCGTCAGCCGCCAGCAGGCCACAACAGGCCCAAGCAGTCATATCTCCCTGCTAATTCCATGGGGGACGGGCATCCACCTCAGACAATTCCTTCACTTGAAGAGATAGTGGAAAAAAGATCTCCAAACCCCAAGCCCTGACTGTGACTCACAAATGATGCTGCCCAGTAAAGCAGGATATGTTGCATTGGGGGTCTCACGAGGAGTCCCAGGGGTCATTGTGTGTAATTTTAAAAATACTAAATAGCCTGGATTGCACAATAGCTAACCTCAATTTGGCCTCACAAAAGTAAGAGCTAGTGCAGGTTCAAGAAACAACTCTTGAAATGGGCAGCCTGTAGTTATTTAAAAGAAAACCATGGCTGTGAAGAATTTTGGGATTTGTGCTTGCTTGAAACCTGACTGGAAGCTCATAGAAAGTGACATCAAACATCTGAAAATAATTGGCATAAAAAATTGGATACTGTAAATGTATTTCCAAAACTTTTGCCCTAGCTGCTAGACCCTCCTTTTGGGAGCCACTGAAGAATCCTTTTCTGTTGCCTCTATCAATGCCTTCTCCTTTGCATCAGAAAAATTAAAAGCACCCATAAGTCTCCCTGATCTGATCAATTTTAATCTTTTCCAATAACATGTATGTTCCACCCATATATTTTGGCAAAAGGGCGGGGGTTGTAGAAAGTTAGCACCCATCCCTCTCCTAGAAGAATGAAATATTCTGGGAAATATTAAAAAGGCAGAATATTATACCTCCCTGGATGAGAAAAGGAGAAACATGCTCTTGGAAAGCAGCCCCACCTTTATTAATAGCCCCAGAAATACTGGGCCATCCTATCTACAAGCCTTCAGCTCCAGGGTGATAAGATTAGCGCTCACTCAAGATCCAAACCAGGACAAAGCCATTAAGCCATAATAGGAATTGCCCAACACCCTGGAAGTGTCAAAATAAAATTGGCACTTACTATCATATGTGGTGGACATGCCCAAAAATAAGAAAATATTGGATGGAAATTAAAAATTGGATTGAGGATGTGATGAAATGTGAGCTGGAGTGAAACCAGAACTGTTTCTATTAGAATGATAAAAAAATTTCCCCAGAGGACAAATATCTGATAACACATCTATTAACAGCGGCTCGAATCTCCTTAGCTCAGAAATGGAAGGAACCTAAAACTCCATCCATACAAGTGGTAATAAAGAAAACATATGAATGCGTAGAATTGGAGAGATTAACACTTAAATTAAATGAAAAAGAGGACTCGGACTACTATAAGGCATGGGATGTATGGTACAATTGGGTAGAACACAAGAATGGAGGGAAAGGGAAAATTGAGAAATAAGGTACTATAGTAAATAGAAGAAATTCATAGAAAACAGGAGACAACAGGTTATGCAACAATTTAGAAAAAGACATAGGAAACACCCTAAAATAATCCATACCAAGCGAGTTGAAAATGAAAATAGTTATGGTTATGTATAAATGTAACTTTATGTGAAAAATGCATATTCGATCTGCAACAACCAAAAAAGCGAGAGCAGATCACTGTTATGTATTTATGTTATTTGTGACTGTAAGTCTGTGTGTCTTGTTTTTATAATTGTAAATAAACTTTTTAAAAATTAAAAAA
>CM019154.1:4732566-4752629 GCA_009733165.1 Naja naja | reverse complement strand
GCTTTGCCTTTCAGCCTCAATCCAGGAGTCTTTGCAGGCAGTCACTTTTGCGACAAACTATTTTTGTGTTGAATTTATGTTTATCGACAATAGGGGAGACTAGTATAGATCTATTTTTAAGCTATTTAGCCTCATCAGCTAGCCATACCCTGGGATTAACCCGGCTACTTGCATGGGTTAATACAGCTACCTAATATGCAAGTAGCCCAGGTTTGAATTTATTTCTTCGTTGGTAAACATAAATTCAACATAAATTTCAACTGAATCTTCAAATCATAGGATAGCTGCAGGACATCCATGTTCTATTACATTGTAGATTTTTTTCCCAGTATTGTTTTAATTTTTCAAATATATTTTAGTTTTAGTTGCTCATGTATGTTATTCTGCGGTCAATCAGATGGAATGCTATATAAATGACAAAGTTTTAGTTGCTCATGTATACATTCGCGTCAATCAGATGGAATGCTATATAAATGACAAAGTTTTAGTTGCTCATGTATGTTATCATGGTCAATCAGATGGAATGCTATATAAATGACAAAATTTTTAAAATATAACAACTGAAATAACAGTATGAAATAAACATAATACTATAGATGTTTGGTGCTTTCAAGTTACATTTTAATTACAAGAGTGAGATCATAGTTAACAGTAATCTTATTTCATACAGTATATTTACATAGTATTCATATCAGTCACTAAGTTCTTCCTCATCACTAAAATATGCATTTTTTTTGATGCTGGTCGTCTTGAATCAGATGTGGAGGCCTCACCAGCATTTTGAATTGAACTTTGCTGTTCTTCTTCAATTTTGGCTTGCTGCAAGGTAATTGCATAAAGCAAAATGGGAAACAAAATTATATTAAATTCTGTAACACATACTCCAAAACAAGGCACAGTTGTTTGATTCATCCCTCTAATTTTTATTATTTTGAGCCATACTATCCTATGGGTTAAATTACAAATTATTTATTAAAGGAAAAACAAAACAACAACCGCTTCTTTCCTCAACTCATCATGCACTTTTCCATAATAGAACATTGTGTTTAACTGATTTATCATAGTGTTTGTGGCTATGTTCATAGATAAGAATGAACCACATCACAATGGCTGCACGTAAGTCACATCACAGACAGGATGGGTTGGGACGAGATGGGATCTTTATTGTCACTTTTTCTGTGAACACACTGGCAATGAAATTCTGATGCTCGCCTCAAAAGAAAATATATACCCATACACATATGCTATACATACATATACATACTACGAATACACACACACACATCAATCCATTTTGAAAACATAGTAGAAAAAAAATCTTCAGAGTGGTACAATGTTATTACAGAATCTAGTTGTTCTGCTTTGATACCAATGAAGTCTCCTCCCAGAAGATAACCAAGAAAACTGATCATGGAGAGAATGTGTAGCATCCCTGAAAATATTGTGAACCCTGGTCAAGCATGTTTGTGTGTATACCTATCTGTACTATGAATAATATATACAACACAATACTCCTTAATCTCACAACACATGGACAGATTTAACTATAGCTTCAGCCGGAAAACTGCATCCTAGACGAAGATAAATCCAAAAATTACTAGGGAATTCCTGGAGCCTTGACACTCAGACAAATATGCCATCAATACATACCATGTTCCTCCAACAATACCCCCCCCCAATAGGAAGGCCCAGCATGTTTTTTAGGTATAAAATGAAATTAAGCCCCTCCTTCCAAATTTAGGCCTATTTTAAAACATGCTAAATGGGGAAGGGCAGGGGGCCTTGCCGTAGAGCCCCATGGGCAGCCATGCTCACCAGCCGCCTCCCTAATGGTCGATCATGGCGGAGCAGAGAGCTCCCTACTCCCGCCAAGTACCCTTGCTGCAGATCTGGTGGTGCTGCCTGCAGGCCAGGTCAGGGCAGGCGGCATCGGTGGGGATGCGTCACACCGGTGGGCATTTGAGCGTCCCCTTCTTGAGCTGCCGCCACCACATTTGGAGCACCAAATGTGGCGCATGCGATCCAAACACAGCAAAGCTCCAAATGCGGTGGTGGTTCCAAACGGCTGGTGGCAGCTCCAAATGCAGCGGCAATGCTCCAAACGGAAGAGGATGCTCCAAAGGAAGCAGCAGTGGCGGGCTTCACCGAGGCCAACATCCACGCCACCTGCCTGAGGATGCAAGGGGATTAATTCACCCCTGAAAAGACGCCCTAGCTGTTTTGGGGGCTCAGAAAAAAAAAAAAGACCTGGCCTTATTTTATGAGAAACACGGTACATAAGGATAAACCACATTTATATACCACTCAAAAGAAACAATATAAAAGCTGAGAAGGAAACAAAAAGGTAAGAACACATTCGCTCTGGTACAGGTAATCCTCGACTTACCACAGTTCATTTACTGACCATTAGAAATGACGATGACAATCGAAAAAGTGACTTATGACCATTTTTCATACTTATGACCATTGCAGCAACCCCTGCTCATGTGATTTATATTTGGATGCTTGACAACTGATTTACATTTATGACAGTTTTAGTGTCCTGGGTCATGTGATCACCTTTTGCAACCTTCTGACAAGCAAAATTAATGGGGACTTAACCATGTTACTACGGTGTTTCCCTGAAAATAAGCCCTAGCCTGATATTTTGGGGTGGGCCTAATTTAAGCCCTACGGCAAAAATAAGCTTGGGATAGGCGTGGCTAGCACAAGAGGCAGCGCACCGACAGTGTCTGGCAGCAGCTGCAGCCCGCTGGCCCCATGGTGCAGTGCAGATAAGTCGGAGCATGGAGGCAGAGGCGGGGGGAAAGACAGGTGATCTGGATGTGCTGCATGGCTGCCTGGCTCACAGGAGGCTTGTGCAGTAGCAGGCAGAGGCATGGGGGAGGCAGGTGATTTGATGCTGTGCATGGGTGCCTGCCCCAGCATGGCTGAGCCAAGAGATGGTGGGACAGAGTGGGTGGTGCATTGGGATCACCTGCCTTCCCCTCCCATGTCTCTGCTTCCCCTAATTTTTGCCCAGAGGGAGACCAGAAGCTTTGTCTGCTTGCAAATGGGGCATTTTGAAATGGAGCAATTAGCTTTGAAACAGCAATTAGTTAAATAAATAAATCGGGAAGCGTGGTAATTTAACAACTGAAGTGATTCTGTTAACAAATTTGGGCTCAATTATGATTGTAAATCAAGAACCACCTGTGGTCACAGCCAGATAAGCAGGGATTAACAGCAGATATCAATCAAGTAGAAAATAACTTAATCAAGGAACATGAAATAAAACATCACTCTTCCTGGACAATCCTGATCAGTAAAAGAAATGGCAACAAATTAGAAATACACATCTATTCAAAACATCCCATACTATCCAACTGCTCCATTACCAAAATAACAACCAAACCTCACAACAGGAACTGTGTAAAAACATTATTCAAATGAACACAAATGCATTCCAGCAACCCAGAACACTAAAAAAGAAAAAATACTGACTATTCATCTTCCAGCAAAACGGATACCCATTCAACTTTATTGAAAAGAAAAAAACCTGACTCCTCACCACACTATAGCATTACAAAACAAGCTATGAAAAGGATAATATTGCTACACATCAAAATATCTCAGAAACAACCTACAGATTATTACAAACACACAGCATCACCATAACCTACAAAACTAACTAAAGCCCTCCAAAATGTCATAAGTAAACCAAATGACCTAGTAACCCAAGAACAAAGAACAGGACTTACCTACAACATATATTGTAAGGACTGTAACAGTCACTGTGTTGGACCAACAAGAAAGGCAAAACATTAGGAGAACATATCCATGAGCACCAGGGGTAGGATTTGAATTTCTTACCCAGTTCTGTGGGCATGGCCCAGGGGTGGGATTCAAACTTTTTAACAACTGGTTCTGTGGGCATGGCTTAGTTGGTGGGCATGGCTTGGTGGTCATGTTATTGGCTGGGCATGGCCAACTCAATATCACATCGAGGCACGCATCTCCTCTCCTGGCCTCTCATGACTGTGGGGATGCTGCAACAGATGTAAGTGTGAAAAATCACTTTTTCCAGTGCCATTGTAACTTTGAATGGTCACTCCACACAAGCAAAGTACCAGCAAAGGAGGGGGGAAAAAACTCCAGAGAAGTTCCTGAGACAGGAAGTCTAGTCCGCCAAGAATGTAATAAGGTTTAACGGAGAGGCAGTTTCTGTAAGCAACACCAGAATGTTTCCTTCCTGCATTCCTTACAGGATTAGGCCAGTAATTTCTTCTAACAACCGGTTCTCTGAACTGCTTAGAATGTTAACAACCGGTTCTAGCGAATAGGTGTGAAGTGGTAGAATCCCACCCCTGGCGTGGCCTAATTTGTAGTGGTTTGGTGGTCATGTGACTATGGGCATGGCTTGGTGGTCACGTGACCAGTTGGGCATGGCTTGGTAGTCATGGCCAACTCGATGTCACTCACATGGAGGGGCACCTTGCCTGGCTTCTCCTCACCCCTCCCCTCCCAGCCAGTCTTTGCTTCGTCTTTCATGCTATGGTGAGAGAGGAAGCTTTTTCAAAGTCATCTTCCCCTTGATACTAGCCATTAAGATGTGGTTTTGCTATCAGAAGACCTGATGTACATTTCCAATTATTGATTATTACCATTCTCTTGGTAAGACTGAATGGAGAGATTTATAAAGAATAACAGTTGGAAGGGACCTTGGAGGTTTTCTAGTCCAACCCCTGCTGAAGCATGAGACCCTATACTATTATGGACAAATTTCTTCTTAAAAACCTCCAGTGATGGTATACCCACAATTTCTGAAGGCATCCCATTTCTCTGATTAATTGTTCTCACTGTCAGGAAATTTCTTCTTATTTCTAGGTTGGATCTGTTTGATAAGTTTCCATCTCACAGTTACTTCCAGTTGAGCCAGGCACCACCTATTCTATACATTTTTTCTTGCCTGTGTAAAATCTTACTTTACTCTCCATTAAATATTTAAATTGTTCTACAGTGGTATTCAGTTTACTACAATGATTTTTGTAAAATGCATTAAAGCATCTCTGCTTATACTGATAAAGATTATTCTTTTTGAACATTAAAGTATACAGTCAAGCAAATATTTCCAATCCTACAATTGAAAACACATTTGAAAGGTATTTTCAAAGCATTCAATTAGTGGATGTTTTACCATTCTTTCTCTTCTCCTTTAATTAAACCTTTCTGCTTTATTTTTTTTTCTTTGGCCTCATTGCAATATTCCAAAATTTTCACAGATCATTCACAAAGAACCATTTTTAATTTAACTGGAATACAAAACAATCTTTCTGGTCTGGAATTCCTTGACTCACACTCACACCCCTCAAATCCTCAACACTTCTCAATGTTTTCCATTCCTTTTTGTTATGTACAGAAACGTGCTTCTCTTTTACTGCTCTTTTCAACTTAACCCTCCTCTGATGCCTACACCTGCATTTAATTCAGGTAAAAGACAATACGTCTTTCCTAAGTTGTCAAAATGGAAAGTGCTCCAAAGGGTATTACTCAGGAGGGTGATATTAGCAATTCATAAACATAATTATCTTGCTCTCAGAAAAAATGGGGACGTAACAAACTACTTAAGCAATGCATGATTAACTGCATAGCACCAAAAGGCAGGTGAGTTGCTCATTGACACCAACAGTGATACAAGCAAAAATCAGTCTTGTTAGAAAAGGCTGTCTAATAAAAACATATCCAGGTCTTCTCTTATTATAAAATCATACTGCACAGCTGTGGAGCTTCCTCCCCTCCCTCTTTTGGGAAGATTTATTACCAACTTCCAGCCAGGTTCGCTCTGCAGCCTCGCCCATCCCCACTGGCAGCTCTTGGCTGGGCAGCGGTTTGGCTTTAGCTTGCCCAGCCTTCCTCCTCCAGCAGCTGGTGGCAGAGGGGAGGCCAGCCCCTCAGCTCCAGCAATGCCCTGTGTGCAGAGTCCTGATCTGGGGCTCTCCATACCTGGGGGTGGGCGTGGCATGCTACAGTTGTTTTCATCGGCGAGAGGGGCTGCAGAGCCTCACGCGCCAATGGGAAGGCTCTTGCAGAGAAGACAAGCGGCGGTGGCGGGTCCTGAACTTCCTGGCAGTGGTGAGTTTCTCAGGTGGATCCAGCCAGGGCACCAGGGGGAAGGAGACATTTCCTCTTCCCCAGCCAGCACGGACACAGCCATCGCGGTGGGGGGCAGCTATCTAGCTAGGTGGGCGGGGAGTCGACTTGTAGGCTCACTCACCCAGGGAGATCAGGGCCGCGGTGGAAGGCAGGCAGCAATGGCGGGCAAAGACAGGTTAGCAATGGTGGGCAAGATGAGGAATGACGGGTGGGGTGAGTGGGCAGGTCAGGAAGGGGCGGGGCCAGCCAGTGGCACGATTTACTGGTTCTCCGAACTGTGCAGACTCATAACTACCAGTTCTATAGAACCAGTCCGAACCGGTAGAATCCTACCCCTGATGAGCACCAACTAGCAGTCAGAAGACACAATAAAAACTCCTTAATCTTACAACACAGAAAGAGACTCAGCTAGGAAACTGTGAGCATACCAGACCAAACAAAATTCCCAAGCTATTCCTGGAAGTTTGGCACTCTTGACATCAGCCATCAATAGACACATTTACACACCATTCAAGAGACAGTAAAAAAGCTGAAGGAAACAGAACTATCACAACACGTTTTCCCTGCAGCCAACAGCCAGATAAGCAGAGATTCTCATTGCATGAATGTTGAGGCACCAAGGTGCTTCCAGGTTGAAAGGATCACCTGGTGACATATTGTTGAAATGAGTTGGGGGCTCATTTCATGTCCTCAGAGGGAGCTGGACCAAAGACAGGAGATCACTTTGCCCTATGAGAGCACTCAGGTCTCAAACATGAACTTGCCTTGTCAAGCCAGCGTCCTAACCATGCAAGCCATTCCTAGGCAGGATTAATACCATATGAAAACAATCAAGCTGAAAAAAATCAAGCAAAACAATACCCTAAACAATGAACTTCCAATGTAGTTCTTTGTAGTGTATGTACATGTCCTTGATATATGTTCATATGTGCACAGGATCATATATACCAGTGATGACAAACTTTTTGTTGTGGTGTTCTGGCGTACTGCATGGCATAATAAGCGTGCACATGCCAGCACCCACAATGCAATGCCCCTCGCCCCCTGTGCATGTGCACATAACACCCCCACCCCTGCACTGCACACCTCCCAGCTGATTTTCAGCCCGCTTGAGGCCATTTTCGCCCTCCCGGAGACTTGAAAAGTGTCTGCAGCCTGGAAGCCAGCAGGCCTTCTGGAAACCAGAGTGCCCATTTTCAGCCTCTCGGGCCTCTGGAGCCCCAAGGGAGGCTGTTTGCCCCCTCCCGAGGGAGGCTAGTCTCTGCAGCCTTTGGAGGCTGAAAAATGGGCCCATGTTGTCACTTCCAGAAATACCGGAAGTGACAAAATGGGCCCCTTTTCAGCCTCCAAAGGCTGCAAGGTGAGAAATGGCCTCCCCTGGGATCCCGAGGCCCCCCGGAGGCTGAAAACGGGCATTTCCGGTATTTCCAAAGGCCAAGTTTTGGTGGCTAAAACCCCTCAAACGGGCCGAGAATCAGCTGGGAGGCATGCACATGCACATTGCAGGTAAGTTTGGCTGGGGCTCGTGTGCCCGCAAAATTGGCTCTGCATGCCTGTACAGCGCATGCCATAGGTTTGCCATCATGGATATATACTGTAGTATAATCATATATCCTTGTGATATATGAAACTAGTCTGTGTATGAAACCATGACTATTACTTGATAATAGTCAGGTTTCATATTACATAAGAAACTCAAAAAATAAGAAATAAACATTTTGCCATAATTCATAATCAATAAAGCTTATACCAAAAATAGTTCCCTCTCCTAAACAGAAGGTAGGTTGTCTTTCAGTCAGAAGGTAGGTTGTCTTTTAGACAGTGTTGGCTGGCGACCCCTAGGGGTAGGGCCTTCTCTGTGGGAGCGCCTACCCTGTGGAATCAATTGCCCCTGGAGCTTTGGGTGGCCCCTGACCTTCAATCCTTCTGGCATGGCCTGAAAATGTGGCTTTTCCAACTTGCTGACCTGGACTGGTGATGGAGGGAGGGCTTTTTTCTCGTAGTGTGTTAGTTTTAATTCGTTATATTGGGAAGTATTAATTTAATTGGCTTTTAACTTTTGTATTGCTGGGTTTTTTTTACTGCTGTGAGCTGCCCTGAGTCTTTCGGGAGATAGGGCGGCATAGAAATCCCAGAATAAATAAATAAATAAATAAATAAATAAATAAATAAATAAATAAATAAATAGGGCCTTGGTGGCTCAGGCTGTTAAATGCCTGCACTTAAGTTCCAGCTGCCTACAATTACTGTAGGCTCGAATCCCACCAGGCTCAAGGTTGACTCAGCCTTCCATCCTCTCAGGGTAGGTAAATTGAGGACCCAAGATTGTTGGGGGCAATAAGCTGACTTTGTAAAAAGCTTAGTAATAAGCAGGCTTATACAATGGAATGAAGGCTATTGCTGAGCACACTGGGTTGTATCCCAAAAAATTGTAAGCTGCCCTGAGTCTTCGAGAAGTGCATATAAATGTAATTTATAAATAAATAAATAAATAAATAAATAAATAAATAAATGTTCCTACCTCTGAAAATCTGCTCCATTTTATCCCATGAACACTTTAGATATACTGATTTACTATCTTAATTAATAATTAACACTTCAGTTATATTTTGATCATACAAGTAATCTCCAAGTTACGAGAATTCCCTTAGCAAACATTCAAAGTTATGTGATAAGCGCCCTCTAGCACTTGCAAACAAATGCCAAAACTACAAATCTCGCAGCACCATGGCAGTTGTTCGCCCTTACAAACAACTGTAAAGGCTCTGGAACATTCGTCCTGAATGTTGCTGGCTGAGATGGAGCTTCTGAGGGATGGATCTGCCATCCATTTCAGTCGGCAACCTGCCAGGCAAGGCCTGCGGAGACCGGAATGGAACGGCAAAGGGGCGCACACAGCTGAGAGGCTGGAGACTGCTTGTTAGATCTTCACAAGGTAAGTGACCCGGTGTGGCAGGTTGGGTGAGGGGGAAAGCAACTGTGGGGAGCATGAGGTATTTCAGTGGATTGGGGAGGCCTTGGGTGGTCTTAGCAGTTGGCCTGTTCCATCACTAGGCCCCTCCATGGCCTTCCCCACTCTGAAGTACCTCACGTGCACTTAACGAGCCTTGCATTCAATTAGCGAATACGTGGGCGAAAGGAGTGAGTGATCGATCCCGTTCAAGGTACAAGATTCACTCTCATGAATCCTTGGGTTACAAATGGAATGGGCAGGCTCCATTCCATTCGCAACTTGAGGACTACCTCTATTTCTCAAAACACTACGTGGAACCATGTTCCAAAAACCCTAATTAAAGCGTGCCATTTTTTAATTAACTGCCATTATTTAAAACCAAAGTGGAAAACTCAGTAGGCTTAATTCAGCTGTAAATAGAAGCAAATAACAATGTATATCAATTGGTGGCCTGAGAGGAGAAAGGCCATATTTTTTAAAAGTGTATCCATTTTCTTAGAAATCAAGTATATTACGAATCATGATATACTGTATATACAGAGACACATTCAGCTGAATGTATAAAACCTCTTATAAGAAGCTTAGCGATTATTATCTGAAAAGAAGAAATTAGAACAATCATTAACTGCAAGTTCTGAAGCCCTTAATTTGCTTTAAAAAGAAGAGAATAATGCATTAAATATTTGTGTTAGTACCTGGAAAGCTATAGCTTGACTGAGACTGTCAAGAGCAGGATCTTCACCCTCATCTTCACTTTCTTCTTCTTCTCTGAACAGCACAAAGGAAACAGAAAAACCCACATATGTTGAATTGTACAGAACAGGCACTTAAATCAGCAAATGGGAATAGGAATATGTGTTGTACATATTTTACTCACATTTCTTCTTGTTCCATTACTTTCTTCCTTTTCTTTTTATCTTTCTTTTTGGGTGGTTCACGTTCTCCTAGCATGTTTTTAGGACATGCATAACTTAAATGTCCTATTTCCTTAAGAGAAAGGAAATACTGTTGAACAAGGTGAACTTGGAGAATATTACGTTTTACTTCTTCATAAATTTACCTTGTAAATAGTAGAGTTCTATTCATTTATAATTACTCTTGGAAAATGTAGCATTGTATGTAGTTTAAAAAAATTATCTGAACTGACGGTACCAATTGATAACCATTGGTATGTATAGTTTCAGTGGATGGCATTAGCATAAGAACATGGCAAAAGCAAGTATCTCGTTGGGACATCAACATTTACTCACTCCACATTCATAACATTTTGACTTGTCGTAGTAATTTCTCCTTCGGATGAATTCTGCAGCTCTTCCATTATCAATAGCGATACTTGCTTTTATTACTCTTCCAAATAGCTAAAAAAAAATACAATTTTAGCTTTCAGAATATCTCAAAAGTTTTTTTATTTTTTTTATTTTTAATTACATTTATATGCCGCCCTTCTCCAAGACTCAGGGCTTACAATTCTGGGATACAACCCAATATGCTCAGCAATAGCCTTCATTCCATTGTATATGCTTGATTATTACTAAGCGGCATTCTTTACAAAGTCAGCTAATTGCCCCCAACAATCTTGGGTCCTCAATTTACCTACCCTGGGAGGATGGAAGGCTGAGTCAACCTTGAGCCTGGTGGGATTGAGCCTACAATAATTGTAGGCAGCTGGATCTTAAGAGCAGGCATTTAACAGCCTGAGCTACCAAGGCTCATAAAGTTACCTAATAATATACCTAATAATATACCCTTGTCACTTACTTGTTTATTATTAAGTGCCCGAGAACAGTTCTGTGCTGACTCTTTATCCAAGAACAAAATAAATGCAACTCCTTTACTTCTTCGTGTGTCTTTGTCTTTCATAATTGTAACTCTAGAAAAAAAAATACTAATATGTTCACATACTAGTACAAACAGAGAGGAAAGCCTTATAGTTATTCAGGTTGCCTATATTGGTCTCATTCATTTCAAATTCCAGAAAAAGGGAAACTAAGTAAACACAGCATGAGAACATCCATAAAAACTACTAATGAAACTCAAATAATTTTCAATAAGGGACATTAGAGAAAAGGTTACTACATTAAACTTGAAGAATAGCCTTTATTGAGAATCATGATATATGAAAAGTGTTTCTAAAAACAGAGACCAAACAATAAATCAGTCAGATTTATTCATGTCCTATTTGTGAACCCCACATTACAAATGTATGCATAAGACTAAGATCAACAAGTATACTATCAGAGCAGTATTCTCTTATCCTTTCTCATAAAAACATGCTTTCAGTTTTTCCTCTAAAATAAGATTAAAATAAAAATCTGTAATGGTATTGCTTATTAAAATTCTAAATCTGCTTGACAGATTCTTATTCCAGTTGTTCAACCTAGCATTGCTGGAATGTAATAGGACTGAGATTTTATTGATATAAAAATCAGCCTGTTTACTGCCTAATACCTCTGTCCTTAAAGATACTTGGCACTCCAAGTATTTTGGATTTGGAAAACTTCAGCATACACATCTTATTTAGTGTAGTTCAGGATGTGATTGCGAACTATGACAGTTGTAGGCCTATTTAAAGTCATAGATAGCAGACACCAAATAATCTATTATCTGGATTTGGTTTTAGAACTGATGTGCGTGAAAAAAATACAATTTATATTGGCCATGGTCTCTGATCATTTCCCCCCAAACCTCTAAAAGGATGGATCTAGCAAATGCTTCCTCAATAGTACAGAAGATTTGGGCAACAATCTTCTCTAAGCTTATTTATTTCAGGAACCAAAAATAGTTTAGATATAAAAACAATTGTTTCTAAATATCCAAAGCCTTAGAGAAACTTGACAGTACAGATATTGGTGAAGTGTAACTCTCAATATCCTCTTCATTGATCTTGCTAGCTGGACTGCTAGGAGATAGTTTAACCTTCTATGAAATGCCAAAATTTTTGCATTCCTGCTGTGCAAGGAAGAGCACAAAATGTAAAGTGACCAAGGCCAGATATACTTTACATTTTAACTCAAGATTTATTCTGTGGCAATGATGGTCAATAAAATAACTTCTTAAACTGGTTAAATAGCGACAGAAGTTCAGAAAGTTTATGGATCATAGTATTAAACAGTGGAATATTCTATTTAGACTTCAGATCAGATGGATGGATAGATTACCATATTTTCAGATTATAAAACACAATCCCCCTCCCAAAAGTGGATAGAAATGTCTGTGAGTCTTGTAGGCGGATGTTTCTGAAGCCCAACCCACCGCCAGCCCCCACCCTTCAGCTTCTGCCTCCCAACAATTTGCCTCTTTGTAGCAAACAGCATGGTCAGCTTCAGCACAGCCTGATTCAGCACAAGCAGCTGACTGGCGGCTGGATCTGCCTCCTGAAATACCAACGATCAGCTGTTCCAGGCTGTGGGGATTGCCGCTGCTGCCCATTGCCACTGCCACCTATCGCCGCCTCTGCATGCCCCATTTCCGGCCGCCGCGCATTCTGTTTTCAACTTCCGCGCGTTCAGTTTTTGACCTGTTCCAGACAGCGGGGATAAGTGGCAGCGGTGGCGGCAAAATCACAAAAGCACCCAAAGATGGGACTCCAAGCTAACCGTACCAATGGACCTGGCCAGGTAAGCCTCCCTTGCCGGCAGCAGACCCATTGAATCTGGGTGAATTTTCCTGGACCTGGGCTATTTGGAATAGGGTTTTAAAGGGTTTTGAGTGTTGAGCTGCTTGGAAAGAAGGTGAGTACCCCTAAATTTTAATTTCATAGCCCAGAAAAATGAGGGAAATGTGTGTATGCCTGTGTGTGTGTGTGAGTGGGATCCTTCTTCCAATCACAGCTGGATCTTGCTTCCTCTGTGCCTTTCCTAACCACAGAAAGCAGAACCTGAAAAGTATAGGGGTCAGGCCAGAGCACAGGACCTTCTGTTAGGGAAAGGAGAGTGTGAAAATGGAGGGGAAAAGTGAATGAGAGAGTTGAACTGGGGCAACTAGCTGGGAAGTCACTGGCAAAGCCCTAAAAAGGAGGGGTCCTTACTTCTGAGAAGCGAGCAGAAGTCCTCCTGGACTTTAGTGAGTCCAAAAATTGAGGCAGGAAAAGGAAAATGGCCAGGGAAGGAATGTCCATACTCACTGTGGGGAGAGGTGGGACCCCTTTTTGGTCTGCAAACTGAGAGTGGAGTTCCCTCAGAGGAGGGGTCCTTACTCTGTAGAGAGAAGCGGAATCCTTCCAAACCCTTTTTGGTCTGAAAACTGAGATGGGGGTGAGAGTTTCACTAGTAAGCAAGATTTGCCGGCACCTGGCCAAATTGAATCCCTACATCGAAAGGGAACCATGGGATGCTCTGCCTCGAGAGTCAGGGTAGGGTCCCTGGGAGAAGACTTGATTGACGCCTGGGAGAAAAAGAGGCAGTTTCCTGTCCAGGTGGGCATGAAAAAGAAAAAGAAAAAGGTTGTGTAGAGTGGACTTTGCTCAGGGACAACGCTGGAAAACCAATTTGGCTAAATTAAGGTATTTAAAAGAATAAAAGGCTGTGCGACTGTGGTGAAAAGAACCAGGGCGGCAGCTTGGATGAAAGAGCAGCGGCGGCTGCTCTGTCAAAAGCTCTGGTTCTTTCTGCCAGGGACACACAGCCTTTTCTTCCAATTCTAGCTATGCCCTTGGCACTCGCCGCCGCAGGAGCCCAGCACTGCGGTTCCCCTCGCTCCAACTAGCAGCCTCTGCTCATGTCAAGAAGCTGGCAGCCAGGCGGAAGGAGGCCCAGGATAGGCACAAGGTGGGGGAGGCCCGGCAAGGTCCGGGGACAGCCGGGGGAGGCTCAGCAAGGCCCGGGGGTGGTCGGCAGAGGCCCGGCAAGGCCCGGGGGTGGTGGGAGAGGGGCTAGCATGACTTGCAGGCTTACCTCTGAGCAGGCAGATCAGTTGGGGTGCAGGCACCACATGGGGAAGGCAGGTTAGAAAGGCAAGCCACAAGGACCCAGCGTGCCACATAGGAGAGAAGGAGTGGCTGGGTGGGGTGAGCGAAATCGCCGCTACCAGTTTTCCCAAACTGGTGCGAACCGGTTGAATACCACTTCTGGTGGAAATTAATTGCAAGGTTTTCTTTCTTGTCTCATTTATGTTAAATGGATTCTTGGAGGGGTAGCATTTGGGAGTGGCTAGCACAGCAAGTTCTGAACACCTTGGACTTCTCTCTGGTGGGAGGGAAATTTTTCCAGCATGTTTGTATTGCCTCTATTGTAAAAGTAGCTGCATACACACGCACACACACAGAGACTCCCCATTCAGAATCAGACTTTGGCTAGCCCCTTCACCTACCTCCACACAAAGCTTCAACTAGGTTGGTTTTTGTTCTGTGGCACTAAGGCCCTATTCTGACCTAGACTTCCTTAGAAAGCATAGAACACAATCTTAATCCCAGCAAAACCTCTTTTATTTCCACAGTTGTGAATTATGTTCATTCACAGCCGGCCAGGCTTCACAACACAGTCTTTCAGGGTAATGTTTATAAACACTCACCTTATCGCACTTGGAATGCGGCCAGAGAATTAATTGCCAGAGGCAGGGCATGGCCAAACTTGACAGTCAAACAGAACTTTTCAAAGCTTCAACCAACCAGATGAACTAATTGTTTCCTGCAAAATCTCAGGTCCGTTTGCTCCTCTTTTATGTCCTATGGGAGGAGCCAGTCATCTCTGAAGTGTGGCCTTACTCCTGAGTCGACCCTGCTTTCTCAATTATTCTTGTCTTCTGCTAGCTCTGCACATGAGGCTGGGAACCGGTTCCATAAACTCCCCCGCATCACTGCTATCCGAACCCAAAGGCAGCTGCTGACTGCCAGCCTGCCCTGGCCCCATCTCAGTTCTGATGCAGAGCCTTTATCCGGGTCTTCCTCAACCTCCAGACCCGGCCCAGGTTCCTCCCCAACCTCACTACTGTCTGACTCTGCTGCCAGCCCCGTCAGCCGCCAGCAGGCCACAACAGGCCCAAGCAGTCATATCTCCCTGCTAATTCCATGGGGGACGGGCATCCACCTCAGACAATTCCTTCACTTGAAGAGATAGTGGAAAAAAGATCTCCAAACCCCAAGCCCTGACTGTGACTCACAAATGATGCTGCCAGTAAAGCAGGATATGTTGCATTGGGGTCTCACGAGGAGTCCCAGGGGTCATTGTGTGTAATTTTAAAAATACTAAATAGCCTGGATTGCACAATAGCTAACCTCAATTTGGCCTCACAAAAGTAAGAGCTAGTGCAGAAACAACTCTTGAAATGGGCAGCCTGTAGTTATTTAAAAGAAAACCATGGCTGTGAAGAATTTTGGGATTTGTGCTTGCTTGAAACCTGACTGGAAGCTCATAGAAAGTGACATCAAACATCTGAAAATAATTGGCATAAAAAATTGGATACTGTAAATGTATTTCCAAAACTTTTGCCCTAGCTGCTAGACCCTCCTTTTGGGAGCCACTGAAGGAATCCTTTTCTGTTGCCTCTATCAATGCCTTCTCCTTTGCATCAGAAAAATTAAAAGCACCCATAAGTCTCCCTGATCTGATCAATTTTTAATCTTTTCCAATAACATGTATGTTCCACCCATATATTTTGGCAAAAAGGGAGCGGGGTTGTAGAAAGTTAGCACCCATCCCTCTCCTAGAAGAATGAAATATTCTGGGAAATATTAAAAAGGCAGAATATTATACCTCCCTGGATGAGAAAAGGAGAAACATGCTCTTGGAAAGCAGCCCCCACCTTTATTAATAGCCCCAGAAATACTGGGCCATCCTATCTACAAGCCTTCAGCTCCAGGGTGATAAGATTAGCGCTCACTCAAGATCCAAACCAGGACAAAGCCATTAAGCCATAATAGGAATTGCCCAACACCCTGGAAGTGTCAAAATAAAATTGGCACTTACTATCATATGTGGTGGACATGCCCAAAAATAAGAAAATATTGGATGGAAATTAAAAATTGGATTGAGGATGTGATGAAATGTGAGCTGGAGTGGAAACCAGAACTGTTTCTATTAGGAATGATAAAAAAAATTTTTTTCCCCAGAGGACAAATATCTGATAACACATCTATTAACAGCTGCTCGAATCTCCTTAGCTCAGAAATGGAAGGAACCTAAAACTCCATCCATACAAGTGGTAATAAAGAAAACATATGAATGCATAGAATTGGAGAGATTAACACTTAAATTAAATGAAAAAGATGACTCGGACTACTATAAGGCATGGGATGTATGGTACAATTGGGTAGAACGCAAGAATGGAGGAAAGGGAACATTGGGAAATAAGGTACTATAGTAAATAGAAGAAATTCATAGAAAACAGGAGACAATAGGTTATGCAACAATTTAGAAAAAGACATAGGAAACACCCTAAAATAACCCAAACCAAGCGAGTTGAAAATGAAAATAGTTATGGTTATGTATAAATGTAACTTTATGTGAAAAAAATGCATATTCGATCTGCAACCAAAAAGCGGGAAAACGAATCACGACTGTTATGTATTTATGTTATTTGTGACTGTAAGTCTGTGTGTCTTGTTTTTATAATTGTAAATAAACTTTTTTAAAAATTAAAAAAAAAGGAATTGCCCAACACCCTTTCAGAACACAATCATCTTCATTACATCACCACCTAGCAAAATTCAACCAAGCCTGGGACACAGACAGCCTACAAGGTTAGCTGGACCCTTGCATAGCCCCCTGGGAGTCTGACAACCAATAGGATACATTTCTTGCAAGGCCCAAGAGTGGGTATAAATATCTCCATTTCATGTGGTCATCTACCCAGAATCACAAGTACTTGTTGGTTCTGCTTCATTAAACCATCCTTCCAAGCAGTCTCCATGTTTCCAGTGTTTTTCTTCCCAACTGAAACTGAACCCAGATGGACATTACTTCCAACAACAAATGAATGTATGTATTATAATATGTGTGTGTATGTATATAGATAGGGGGGGTCTGATTCCTACTGTTATACATATCTTTCAGCTTGTACATTCTAAAGAAGTAAGATACTTGAAAGGATAAGAGCCATTTGCTCTTTGGAACATAATCCAATCTATGTTTTTTATCATTCTGGATCAGATTCTATTTATGTGTATCAGCTGTGATAAAGTACTTATAAGTTTCTGGGAAAGTATAAATATAGAGATACGGTGATCTGGGTGAGTTGTCCTCAGTAAACAGATGAGATACAATTCTGTTTCTCTCTTCCAACTTCTAAAAGGTATAATCAGCAGATGATACCTTAATTTTAGAAAATGGAGGTACAATATCTTGCAGGATTTTACAAGTAAATGCAGGAAGACAAACTGAAGTGTTATATGTCGGTGATTACCTATAACACCTCAATTTGTTTGCTACATTATTCTAAAAGATGCTGTATAACATTTAACCTAAAGAACTGAGTAGGTGTTAAAAAGCCATTATGATAAGATTCTAGAAAGTTATGAATGAGCATGATTTTCTTCCTCAATCTCAGATCCTCTCTCAGAGGACTAGGATTTTGAGAGTTCTTTGCAGTATCTTAGTTATTCCTAGCGCTGGGCTCTTCTGGACAGAGAAGTCTGAAATTGTTCCTGGGATCTGTTTGAGCCTCTCCTCTGGCATAGGAATCATGGGCCTGAGTGCTCCTAATATCACTGAGGCCATTTTGGCCTTTGCTTTCCACATCATTTCTAATTCCTCCTTCAGGCCCTGGTATTTCTCTTTTCTTCCTAATGTTTGTCACTTGGCACCACTAACATCTATCATCATTGTTGCCCTCTGGTCTTTTGTCTATTACATGATGTCTGGTTGATTGACTAGTATCTAGGCTGTTAGTTTGAGCTCTGAGCTTGGCAATTTGATTGCAAATGTTGTGTCACAATTCAATGAGACATCCTCAGTTCATTTTGAATTGTGCTGGTCTCAGAACACAGGTCTTTAAATACCTCTTGTTTTTTATGAGATATAAGTTAGACTGAATGTTGTTTGGATATTTCTGAGTCATGGTCTGATTTTGAACCATTTGATTGGCTGACTGTTGTTGCTGGCCTATAGTTAAGTTCCCTCCATGTGATGCAGATTAGGATTAGAGTTGTTTATGTAGGTGCTTCTGAGTCATGGTCTGGTTTTCGCTTGTTTGATAGTTTGAGTGGCTGGCTGTTACCGACACATGGTCTGATTTCTTGTGATGGGTTATAATTTTGTTGCTGCGTAGTGGGGTGCCTGTTTGTTCGTTTGGCTACTTTCTGCCTGCCAACCTGCATCTGGATATATATGTCAAAAGCACACCTTGCTTGTCATGTACAAGTGTCTTCTTGCTTGTATGGCACTATATTTTTACAACATACCACACTAAATGTAATATAAATACCATAACAAGAAATGGTAAAGTAAGTACTTTTGAAGATCCACCCCCCCTAAAAAAGCACAACCTATGAATAGAATATTTTTAGGGTAAGTTCATATAGGAGTGGCAGTAACATTACAAATGAGAAACTGTCTTAGTATCCTTTGTTAAGGTCTTGGGATTTAACAGTCGACCAGCAGTGAAGCTGATGCAATATAGGCTGATGCAATAAGAATGAATCAGCATAGCATGAGTATTTCCCTTTAAGACTGGGGATGGGTTCTACCCCATTAAGAGATGTTTATATAAAGGCAGCCATTAAAGGGAATGTCCTCTCTCCTTGTGTCCGGTATCCATTGCAGAAGTTCTTCGTGTAGAGTTAAGAAGAAGAAAGATTTCTTGCAAGATATTTTGCCTACCACGTATATGTCTGTATATCACTGTTGCATATAAACCACTGTTAAATGTCTAAGTTTCTGTGTGCTGTGTTTTGCTCCTGGGTTATCTCATAATAGTAGTCACGCTGCAAACACTCTGACATCCTATTACAAAAATTACACATGTGAAAAGATCTTGTTAAATCGAGGGTGTTGGTATTATTAGACATTAAAGAATAAGCTACATACAATTTGATATTTATACTTACTTAACTACTTTCCCATATTTTGAAAAAATCTGAAAAGACAGAGGAAAAAAATATAGTTCAGATTAGATATAAAAACAGGAAAGTAAATTCTTTACAAAACAGATGTAAATATAAATGCCCTATGATTATTCACACAATCAGATTCAATTCTAATGTTTAATTTTAAAGTACACTTACTCTGTATAAGTCATTGTTTGTCAATGAAAAGGGCAAATTAGATACATAAACTGTGCTTTTGCTTGGTGCTAATCCTCCACTCATTTTTTTTCTAGAAACAAAAAAGAAAATGTCATGTGAAAAGGAAGCCTCAAATTAAAAATATACAGGGTAATTTCACAACAATCTTACTTACCCTGAACATAATAGTGTTTAACAATGAAAACAATTATCGATGAGAAAAAGATGGTTAGGTTTTGTGCCACTTTGTTACACTTTTTCCAATGTTTATCTTTGGGGAACAAATTTCCTCCCTATTTTCTACATTCCCTTCAATTTATGCAAGGAAATAATAATCCTATTCACACAGACCATGAGCTAAGTATTCTAGTTTAATTAATTCTGCAATATAATCAAATATACCAACATATCTGGAAAACAACAGCGGTCAACAGGATGGAAGACATCAGTTATGCCAACATAAAACAAAGGAGACTCAATGGGCTCTGCAGACTATTGAATAATACTCTTAATTTCACAAGCTATCAAATAATGCTTAGCTCATCTAATGCAAATTAAACATGGGAAGGAAGATGCCAGATGTTCAACCTGGCTTTAGATAACACCAAGAAATAAATATGTTTACTGACACACATTGGATAATTGAGAAAGCTGAAGAATACTTCCAGTGGATACAGGTGCTCCTTGACTTATGACCACAATTGAGCCCAAAATGTTGTTATTGACATGTGTTAAGTGAGTTTTGCCCCATTGTATGACCTTTCTTGCCACAGTTAAGTGAATCACTGCAGTTAAGTTAGTAACACAGTTGTTCAGTTAATC
>CM019154.1:4545412-4731566 GCA_009733165.1 Naja naja | reverse complement strand
CCCACATTACAAATGTATGCATGCTAAGATCAACAAGTATACTATCAGAGCAGTATTCTCTTATCCTTTCTCATAAAAACATGCTTTCAGTTTTTCCTCTAAAATAAGATTAAAATAAAAATCTGTAATGGTATTGCTTATTAAAATTCTAAATCTGCTTGACAGATTCTTATTCCAGTTGTTCAACCTAGCATTGCTGGAATGTAATAGGACTGAGATTTTATTGATATAAAAATCAGCCTGTTTACTGCCTAATACCTCTGTCCTTAAAGATACTTGGCACTCCAAGTATTTTGGATTTGGAAAACTTCAGCATACACATCTTATTTAGTGTAGTTCAGGATGTGATTTAGACTATATGACAGTTGTGAGCCTATTTAAAGTCATAGATAGCAGACACCAAATAATCTATTATCTGGATTTGGTTTTAGAACTGATGTGTGAAAAAATACAATTTATATTGGCCATGGTCTCTGATCATTTCCCCAAACCTCTAAAAGGATGGATCTAGCAAATGCTTCCTCAATAGTACAGAAGATTTGGGCAACAATCTTCTCTAAGCTTATTTATTTCAGGAACCAAAAATAGTTTAGATATAAAACAATTGTTTCTAAATATCCAAAGCCTTAGAAAACCGGCAGTACAGATATTGGTGAAGTGTAACTCTCAATATCCTCTTCATTGATCTTGCTAGCTGGACTGCTAGGAGATAGTTTAACCTTCTATGAAATGCCAAAATTTTTGCATTCCTGCTGTGCAAGGAAGAGCACAAAATGTAAAGTGACCAAGGCCAGATATACTTTACATTTTAACTCAAGATTTATTCTGTGGCAATGATGGTCAATAAAATAACTTCTTAAACTGGTTAAATAGCGACAGAAGTTCAGAAAGTTTATGGATCATAGTATTAAACAGTGGAATATTCTTTCTATTTAGACTTCAGATCAGATGGATGGATAGATTACCATATTTTTCAGATTATAAAACACAATCCCCCCTCCCCAAAAGTGGATAGAAATGTCTGTGAGTCTTGTAGAAGGATGTTTCTGAAGCCCAACCCACCGCCAGCCCCCACCCTTCGGCTTCTGCCTCCCAACAATTTGCCTCTTTGTAGCAAACAGCATGGTCAGCTTCAGCACAGCCTGATTCAGCACAAGCAGCTGACTGGCGGCTGGATCTGCCTCCTGAAATACCAACGATCAGCTGTTCCAGGCTGTGGGGATTGCCGCTGCTGCCCATTGCCACTGCCACCTATCGCCGCCTGCATGCCCCATTTCGACGCCCGCGCGTTCTGTTTTCAACTTCCGCGTTCAGTTTTTGACCTGTTCCAGACAGCGGGGATAAGTGGCAGCGTGGCGGCAACAAAATCACAAAAGCACCCAAAGATGGGACTCCAAGCTAACCCGTACCAATGGACCTGGCCAGGTAAGCCTCCCTTGCCAGCAGACCCATTGAATCTGGGTGAATTTTCCTGGACCTGGGCTATTTGGAATAGGGTTTTAAAGGGTTTTTGTTGAGCTGCTTGGAAAGAAGGTGAGTACCCTAAATTTTAATTTCATAGCCCAGAAAAATGGGGAAATGTGTGTATATGCCTGTGTGTGTGTGGTGAGTGATCCTTCTTCCAATCACAGCTGGATCTTGCTTCCTCTGTGCCTTTCCTAACCACAGAAAGCAGAACCTGAAAAGTATAGGGGTCAGGCCAGAGCACAGGACCTTCTGTTAGGGAAAGGAGAGTGTGAAAATGGAAAAAGTGAATGAGAGAGTTGAACTGGGGCAACTAGCTGGGAAGTCACTGGCAAAGCCCTAAAAAGGAGGGGTCCTTACTTCTGAGAAGCGAGCAGAAGTCCTCCTGGACTTTAGTGAGTCCAAAAATTGAGGCAGGAAAAGGAAAATGGCCAGGGAAGGAATGTCCATACTCACTGTGGGGAGAGGTGGGACCCTTTGGTCTGCAAACTGAGAGTGGAGTTCCCTCAGAGGAGGGTCCTTACTCTGTAGAGAAGCGGAATCCTTCCAAACCCTTTTGGTCTGAAAACTGAGATGGGGGTGAGAGTTTCACTAGTAAGCATAAGATTTGCCGGCACTGAGCCAAATTGAATCCCTACATCGAAAGGGAACCATGGGATGCTCTGCCTCGAGAGTCAGGGTAGGGTCCCTGGGAGAAGACTTGATTGCGCCTGGGAGAAAAGAGGCAGTTTCCTGTCCAGGTGGGCATGAAAAAGGAAAAAGAAAAAGGTTGTGTAGAGTGGACTTTGCTCAGGGACAACGCTGGAAAACCAATTTGGCTAAATTAAGGTATTTAAAAGAATAAAAGGCTGTCGCGACTGTGGTGAAAAGAACCAGGGGGCAGCTTGGATGAAAGGCGGCGGCGGCGGCTGCTCTCGTGTCAAGAAGCTCTGGTTCTTTCTGCCAGGGACACAGCCTTTTCTTCCATTCTAGCTATGCCCTTGGCACTCGCCGCCCGCAGGAGCCCAGCACTGCGGTTCCCTCCTCAACTAGCAGCCTCTGCTCATGTCAAGAAGCTGGCAGCCAGGCGGAAGGAGGCCCAGGATAGGCACAAGGTGGGGAGGCCCGGCAAGGTCGGGGACAGCGGGAGGCTCAGCAAGGCCGGGGTGGTCGGCAGAGGCCGGCAAGGCCGGGGGTGGTGGGAGAGGGGCTAGCATGACTTGCAGGCTTACCTCTGAGCAGGCAGATCAGTTGGGGTGCAGGCACCACATGGGGAAGGCAGGTTAGAAAGGCAAAGGACCCAGCGTGCCACATAGGAGAGAAGGAGTGGCTGGGTGGGGTGGCGAAATCGCCGCTACCAGTTTTCCCAAACTGGTGCGAACCGGTTGAATACCACTTCTGGTGGAAATTAATTGCAAGGTTTTCTTTCTTGTCTCATTTATGTTAAATGGATTCTTGGAGGGTAGCATTTGGGAGTGGCTAGCACAGCAAGTTCTGAACACCTTGGACTTCTCTCTGGTGGGAGGAAATTTTTCCAGCATGTTTGTATTGCCTCTATTGTAAAAGTAGCTGCATACACACGCACACACACAGAGACTCCCCATTCAGAATCAGACTTTGGCTAGCCCCTTCACCTACCTCCACACAAAGCTTCAACTAGGTTGGTTTTGTTCTGTGGCACTAAGGCCCTATTCTGACCTAGACTTCCTTAGAAAGCATAGAACACAATCTTAATCCCAGCAAAACCTCTTTTATTTCCACAGTTGTGAATTATGTTCATTCACAGCGGCCAGGCTTCACAACACAGTCTTTCAGGGTAATGTTTATAAACACTCACCTTATCGCACTTGGAATGCGCCAGAGAATTAATTGCCAGAGGCAGGGCATGGCCAAACTTGACAGTCAAACAGAACTTTTCAAAGCTTCAACCAACCAGATGAACTAATTGTTTCCTGCAAAATCTCAGGTCCCGTTTGCTCTCTTTTATGTCCTATGGGAGGAGCCAATCATCTCTGAAGTGTGGCCTTACTCCTGAGTCGACCCTGCTTTCTCAATTATTCTTGTCTTCTGCTAGCTCTCTATATGCAGGCTGGGAACCGGTTCCATAAACTCCCCGCATCACTGCTATCCGAACCCAAAGGCAGCTGCTGACTGCCAGCCTGCCCTGGCCCCATCTCAGTTCTGATGCAGAGCCTTTATCCGGTCTTCCTCAACCTCCAGACCCGGCCCAGGTTCCTCCCCAACCTCACTACTGTCTGACTCTGCTGCCAGCCCGTCAGCCAGCCAGCAGGCACAACAGGCCCAAGCAGTCATATCTCCCTGCTAATTCCATGGGGGCGGGCATCCACCTCAGACAATTCCTTCACTTGAAGAGATAGTGGAAAAAGATCTCCAAACCCCAAGCCCTGACTGTGACTCACAAATGATGCTGCCGAGTAAAGCAGGATATGTTGCATTGGGGTCTCACGAGGAGTCCCAGGGGTCATTGTGTGTAATTTTAAAAATACTAAATAGCCTGGATTGCACAATAGCTAACCTCAATTTGGCCTCACAAAAGTAAGAGCTAGTGCAGGTTCAAAACAACTCTTGAAATGGGCAGCCTGTAGTTATTTAAAAAAAACCATGGCTGTGAAGAATTTTGGGATTTGTGCTTGCTTGAAACCTGACTGGAAGCTCATAGAAAGTGACATCAAACATCTGAAAATAATTGGCATAAAAATTGGATACTGTAAATGTATTTCCAAAACTTTTGCCCTAGCTGCTAGACCCTCCTTTTGGGAGCCACTGAAGGAATCCTTTTCTGTTGCCTCTATCAATGCCTTCTCCTTTGCATCAGAAAAATTAAAAGCACCCATAAGTCTCCCTGATCTGATCAATTTTAATCTTTTCCAATAACATGTATGTTCCACCCATATATTTTGGCAAAAGGGCGGGGTTGTAGAAAGTTAGCACCCATCCTCTCCTAGAAGAATGAAATATTCTGGGAAATATTAAAAAGGCAGAATATTATACCTCCCTGGATGAGAAAAGGAGAAACATGCTCTTGGAAAGCAGCCCCCACCTTTATTAATAGCCCCAGAAATACTGGGCCATCCTATCTATTCAGCTCCAGGGTGATAAGATTAGCTCACTCAAGATCCAAACCAGGACAAAGCCATTAAGCCATAATAGGAATTGCCCAACACCCTGGAAGTGTCAAAATAAAATTGGCACTTACTATCATATGTGGTGGACATGCCCAAAAATAAGAAAATATTGGATGGAAATTAAAAATTGGATTGAGGATGTGATGAAATGTGAGCTGGAGTGGAAACCAGAACTGTTTCTATTAGGAATGATAAAAAAAATTTTTTCCCCCAGAGGACAAATATCTGATAACACATCTATTAACAGCGGCTCGAATCTCCTTAGCTCAGAAATGGAAGGAACCTAAAACTCCATCCATACAAGTGGTAATAAAGAAAACATATGAATGCATAGAATTGGAGAGATTAACACTTAAATTAAATGAAAAAGATGACTCGGACTACTATAAGGCATGGGATGTATGGTACAATTGGGTAGAACGCAAGAATGGAGGGAAAGGGAACATTGGGAAATAAGGTACTATAGTAAATAGAAGAAATTCATAGAAAACAGGAGACAATAGGTTATGCAACAATTTAGAAAAAGACATAGGAAACACCCTAAAATAACCCAAACCAAGCGAGTTGAAAATGAAAATAGTTATGGTTATGTATAAATGTAACTTTATGTGAAAAAAATGCATATTCGATCTGCAACCAAAAAAGCGGGGAAAACGAATCACGCACTGTTATGTATTTATGTTATTTGTGACTGTAAGTCTGTGTGTCTTGTTTTTATAATTGTAAATAAACTTTTTTAAAAATTAAAAAAAAGGAATTGCCCAACACCCTTTCAGAACACAATCATCTTCATTACATCACCACCTAGCAAAATTCAACCAAGCCTGGGACACAGACAGCCTACAAGGTTAGCTGGACCCTTGCATAGCCCCCTGGGAGTCTGACAACCAATAGGATACATTTCTTGCAAGGCCCAAGAGTGGGTATAAATATCTCCATTTCATGTGGTCATCTACCCAGAATCACAAGTACTTGTTGGTTCTGCTTCATTAAACCATCCTTCCAAGCAGTCTCCATGTTTCCAGTGTCTTTCTTCCCAACTGAAACTGAACCCAGATGGACATTACTTCCAACAACAAATGAATGTATGTATGTATGTATATGTGTGTGTGTATGTATATAGATATAGAGAGAGGGGGGGGGTCTGATTCCTACTGTTATATATATCTTTCAGCTTGTACATTCTAAAGAAGTAAGATACTTGAAAGGATAAGAGCCATTTGCTCTTTGGAACATAATCCAATCTATGTTTTTTATCATTCTGGATCAGATTCTATTTATGTGTATCAGCTGTGATAAAGTACTTATAAGTTTCTGGGAAAGTATAAATATAGAGATACGGTGATCTGGGTGAGTTGTCCTCAGTAAACAGATGAGATACAATTCTGTTTCTCTCTTCCAGCTTCTAAAAGGTATAATCAGTAGATGATACCTTAATTTTAGAAAATGGAGGTACAATATCTTGCAGGATTTTACAAGTAAATGCAGGAAGACAAACTGAAGTGTTATATGTCGGTAATTACCTATAACACCTCAATTTGTTTGCTACATTATTCTAAAGGATGCTGTATAACATTTAACCTAAAGAACTGAGTAGGTGTTAAAAAGCCTTAAATAATATGATGAAGATTGTATGAAAGTTATGACCTCATGAGCATGATTTTCAACCTCAATCTCAATGCTCTCTCAGAGGACTAGGACTTGAGATTTTGCAGTATCTAGTTAGTCCTAGATGGGCTTCTGCAGAGAAGTCTGACAAGGGCATGGGATCTGTTTGAGCTCCGGCAGAATCGGGCAGCTGGCGAACCAGCTGGACTGGGCAAAGCCTGGTACTTTCCACTTCATTTCTAATTCCTCCTTCAGGCCCTGGTTCCTCCTTCCTACATGGCAGCACCACTAACTATCTATCAACGATGGACATTCCAAACTGGACCGCATGATGCCTGGTTGATTGACTAGTACTAGGCAGTCTTGGCTCGGGTTGAGCAATTTGAGCATATTTGTGTCCATCCAGATGAGACATCCGCATCCAGACAGTGAGTCTCAGAGAGGGCATCACTGATCTGGCCTGGGGTGGAGATATATAACTGTGTTTATCATCAGCATGGTCTGATTTTGAACCATTTGATGATCTGACTGTTTCTGTATATTAAATAAGATAAGATAATTAGAGTTGTTTATGTAGGTGCTTCTGAGTCATGGTCTGATTTTGGCTTGTTTGATAGTTTGAGTGGCTGGCTGTTACCGACACATGGTCTGATTTCTTGTGATGGGTTATAATTTTGTTGCTGCGTAGTGGGGTGCCTGTTTGTTCGTTTGGCTAGTATCTGCCTGCCAACCTGCATCTGGATATATATGTCAAAAGCACACCTTGCTTGTCATGTACAACTGTCTTCTTGCTTGTATGGCACTATATTTTTACAACATACCACACTAAATGTAATATAAATACCATAACAAGAAATGGTAAAATAAGTACTTTTGAAGATCCACACCCCTAAAAAAGCACAACCTATGAATAGAATATTTTTAGGGTAAGTTCATATAGGAGTGGCAGTAACATTACAAATGAGAAGCTGTCTTAGTATCCTTTGTTAAGGTCTTGGGATTTAACAGTCGACCAGCAGTGAAGCTGATGCAATATAGGCTGATGCAATAAGAATGAATCGGCATAGCATGAGTATTTCCCTTTAAGACTGGGGATGGGTTCTACCCCATTAAGAGATGTTTATATAAAGGCAGCCATTAAAGGGAATGTCCTCTCTCCTTGTGTCCAGTATCCATTGCAGAAGTTCTTCGTGTAGAGTTAAGAAGAAGAAAGATTTCTTGCAAGATATTTTGCCTACCACGTATATGTCTGTATATCACTGTTGCATATAAACCACTGTTAAATGTCTAAGTTTCTGTGTGCTGTGTTTTGCTCCTGGGTTATCTCATAATAGTAGTCACGCTGCAAACACTCTGACATCCTATTACAAAAATTACACATGTGAAAAGATCTTGTTAAATCGAGGGTGTTGGTATTATTAGACACATTAAAGAATAAGCTACATACAATTTGATATTTATACTTACTTAACTACTTTCCCATATTTTGAAAAAATCTGAAAAGACAGGAAAAAAATATAGTTCAGATTAGATATAAAAACAGGAAAGTAAATTCTTTACAAAACAGATGTAAATATAAATGCCCTATGATTATTCACACAATCAGATTCAATTCTAATGTTTAATTTTAAAGTACACTTACTCTGTATAAGTCATTGTTTGTCAATGAAAAGGGCAAATTAGATACATAAACTGTGCTTTTGCTTGGTGCTAATCCTCCACTCATTTTTTTTCTAGAAACAAAAAAGAAAATGTCATGTGAAAAGGAAGCCTCAAATTAAAAATATACAGGGTAATTTCACAACAATCTTACTTACCCTGAACATAATAGTGTTTAACAATGAAAACAATTATCGCAGAAAAAAGATGGTTAGGTTTTGTGCCACTTTGTTACACTTTTTCCAATGTTTATCTTTGGGGAACAAATTTCCTCCCTATTTTCTACATTCCCTTCAATTTATGCAAGGAAATAATAATCCTATTCACACAGACCATGAGCTAAGTATTCTAGTTTAATTAATTCTGCAATATAATCAAATATACCAACATATCTGGAAAACAACAGCAGTCAACAGGATGGAAGAGATCAGTTATGCCAACATAAAACAAAGGAGACTCAATGGACTCTGCAGACTATTGAATAATACTCTTAATTTCACAAGCTATCAAATAATGCTTAGCTCATCTAATGCAAATTAAACATGGGAAGGAAGATGACAGATGTTCAACCTGGCTTTAGATAACACCAAGAAATAAATATGTTTACTGACACACATTGGATAATTGAGAAAGCTGAAGAATACTTCCAGTGGATATAGGTACTCCTTGACTTATGACCACAATTGAGCCCAAAATGTTCTGTTATTGACATGTGTTGAGTTTTGCCCCATTGTATGACCTTTCTTGCCACAGTTAAGTGAATCACTGCAGTTAAGTTAGTAACACAGTTGTTCAGTTAATCTGGCTTCTCCACTTACTTCGCTTGTCAGAGGTCACAAAATGTGATTGTATGAGTCCAGGGCACTGCAACAGTCATAAATATGAGTCAGTTGCCAAGCAACTGAATTTTGATTACATGACCGTGGGAATGCCACAACGGTCGTGTGAAAAAGGTCATAATTCACTTTTTTTCACTGCCATTGTAACTTTGGTCAGTAAATGAACTGTTGTAAGTTGATGACTACCTGTATGTGCTTCCCTGAAATAGAAATGCCTCTAACTGTATTGATTATATCAACCTGTGAGAGGTCCTTGGGGGTGGGATGAGGTTGCTAGGTAAAACTTCAAATATTATTTTTCATATACTCTGTGCTTTAAATGGGAGGAGGCAATGGACAAGAAGATGAAGAAAAAGACAGTGAAGAAGTCTGTCTGTGTTTATAAGGGAATTTAAATTTATTTCTTGATCTTCGTTAAACAATCATCTTTTTTGGTGAATGTATTAGAAGTCTGAAATAAATTAGCTTGTACATTGTTTTCAAAACTATGAATCTGTTTTTGCTTGCCAGGTTGGCAAAAAGGAAATGAAGATAACAGAATGTTTTCATTTGGGAACTCCTGCATTTTCAGACCTCAGACAAAATGAAGAAAGTTTTGTAAGTATGAAATATGTTTAATGACAAACATTGGCAGGAAAGGTTTCAATATGGGTAAAAGGAAATAAATTTAAATTTAGCATTTACATTTTGCTCATGATAACTTGGTTATCACTTTTTGCTACCTACATTTATCTTTGGAGGGCAAAGCTCTCCCAGAGGCATCAGCATGAAAGCAACATGTGATCAGGATGTGAGCCCCAGCCCTTTTGTGTATGTGGTGCAACATCTCAGCTTGTATGAAACAGGTAGAAATTGCATTGACACATTTTATCCTGCAGGTGCCTCCATGCCATCCTCCCTTTATTCCTAGTTCATTTGGGAAATAATACTGTTAGCAAAGGTATACATACCCAACATTTAAAGGATTTTAAATGTTCCAATAACTTATCTATTATTTTGAAGGGGAAAGAGAGGGCACCAAAAACAAACAAACAAAAAACTTAAGGTGCAACCTGACAAGTCCCTCCCCACTGTAGTTTGGGAGAAAAGTACGGTAGCTCGAGAAATGAATGCACAGAACCGCAGACTTTGAACCGTCCTTAATTCTTTTGATACCTTATTTCTGCTCATCAATAATAAAAAGAATACAGATCACCGTTAAGCAGCAACTAGAGGCAACGCAAGGTCCTTGACAAAGACGGAAGGCACTCGTTGACCCTGGAATTAGCCTAAGGAACCCGACCACTTATTTCCCGGTAGGATGAGGCCATGTGACAAGGATGAAAAACAACGGCGGCACGAAGGACGTCACTAAGGCGGGGCCGAAGAGGACCATCGTTTTCCTTCCTTTATTCCGCCGCGTCTGCACCAAAACAGCCCGGCTCTTACCAGCCTCCGCTCTACGCTCTGCTAATGACACGCGCGCTGGGGGCCGCTGTCGGGAAAGCGCAGGTGGAAGAAGCTTGAGCGCCCCCCTCATTTACACGCGATGGGGAAGGAACGGTGCAACGGCGAGGCTTAGCTGTCCTGCTACCTGCTGCTACTGCAACGCGCGCAAAGACGCGCCACCCCGCTCCATTTTGCCCGGCGCTACTTGTGCCTCCAACTGGGGGCGGGACTCGGAAGGGAAAAAAGGAAAGGGGGTGCTGTCGCTTTCTCGGTGACGTAACAGGCGCGCCGGAAGCTCCGGATCACAACCGCTGTGCCGCCGAGACTTTGATTTGCGGCGGGTGACTTGCTTGGGCCTCGGACCGGCCTAAGAGTGCGCGGAGGGTGACCGGCCGTGGCCTTCGGGGGAAGCTTATTTCTGCTTTTCCGTCCCGAGCAACGTGCTGTGACGCCCCCCTCGGCGCTAGACCGTGGTTCAGCGTGATCTCCGGAGGCTTCTTTTCCCGCTCATGCATGAGCTTCCGTCTGCTTTGTTAGCGCGATCGGTGGATGGACTAGAGCGGTAAGAGCAGCGTTGGTCCGGAACAGGTTGGCCTGGGCTCGTTCACTTGAAAGGGATGTCGGCTCGCTCAGTCGGATTGGCTTTCGCGTGGAGCTCGGTTTAGGATTTGGAGCTCTGGCTCGCTTTTGCCCTTTATCAGACTTTGGATATGACTTCAAGAAAGCTGCTTCGCGCAACTTTCCTTGTTGACAATTAGCGATGCAAGCATGTAGGCTAGTTCCTTGTGATGTAAGTTCCTACCGCGTGTGTAATGGGGTGATTCTTTTATTCCTTCTACACGCAGTACTGTATATATGTTCTTCGTTAATGAGGTAATTTAGTAGAGGACACCAAACCTCGTGGCTCAATATTCAATGTTTGTCACCGATTTAATGAGCTGCCCCCTAAAAGTGGTTAAAGCTAACTCATTAGTCTCATTGACTAAGCAATGTTGTGCTCAGTTTTGAATTTTTTGTTGTTGTCAAAGAACGGTATCTAATTCCAACAGCCAGTAAGTAGATTGCTCCTAACTGCTATTTCCTCATCCTATCAAAGGCTGTCAAGCAGGTAAACCTTTTTTTTAGAGTGCTAAATTTCTATCCGTCATTCTTTTTCAGAACGTAAAGTAATAGCCATAAATTCTGTGCTCCCATATCTTCTATGCACAACAAGCCTCTGAGTACGTTGGCTGTGAGATGACTGCTCAAAAGTCATCCAGGTAGCTGTCATAGTTAATGATGGACTTGAATGGATCTCCCAAATCCAACACTTTTAACCACATTACAACAGGTGTTTTATTATTTTTCATTGTTCTTGGAAGACTCTTTTAAAACACGTTTAATTTCAGTATTGTGATTTAAGAATTAAATTATAAAGGGAAAATGAAAAAAGAAGTACGGATTATAATTCTTTACTTCTCACAATTTTCCTAGTCCTATACTACTAAAGAAGCTGCATACATCAAGAATCAAAGGTAAAATCAGATGCACAACCAAATTTAGATGCAAGTATCTACAGCTAATTGTTTTCTATGGATTTGAATCTAAGGCAGCATTTCCATGGTAACTATTTACACTTTCATAGCACAGCCAGTCATCACTAAAGTGATACAAAGCCTGTCTTTATTATAAGTATCTTCACTTACCAACTGCTCATTTAGCAATTGGAGTTATAATAGCACTAAAAGAAATTTATGATTGGTCCTTGAAAGTGCGTCTGTCACAGTACGCTCCTGGTCATGTGATTTGGTTGCCTCAAGACCAACATATATTTACAATGGCTGCAAATGTCTCACAATCACCATTTACAACCTTCACAGCCGGCTTCCGATAAGCAAAGTCAAGGGGGAAGCTGGCAGGAAGTCACAAGCTGTGAAAGTGTTTTTGAATTGTATGAATAGGTTGCATCAGACTTTGAATTACTGTAGGGTGGTGGTTAAGTTTTGAGCTTTAGTGAAATAATCCACTTTTTAAACATTTTAAACATGCTAAGAAGCTGTGTTTATACATTATAGTTGTTTGAATGGGAAATGAATGGGTGGAATAGAAAGCCATGGAGTATTGTGCTCCACGAATCAGTTGAAAAAGGTTTTCAACTTGTGACTGGAAAGTATGGCTGATTTGGGTGCAGCACAAGTATCCTTGTGTTTATCCCAGTAAAGTGTATTTGATTATTCATTTGAAAGTTTTAATTATTGGCCTTTTTTCTAAGATGTTGTTTTTTTTTTAACATGCAGGAACTAGTTGGATTGGGATTAAAACATAGTTGAAAGAAGCACAGAAGTAAGTAGGTTTTTTAAAACATCTTTTTTGACAATGAAAGTAGAATGACTTCTAGTAGAAGTAAATTATGCTGTTTAAGTTTATTTTTATTTTTCTAAATTCTAGCTTTATACTTTGATCATTGCTTGTTATTTTTTAAAATTTTATAAATAAAATTTATAAGACGGCTAGGCCGTCTTTTCGGGGATGAATTAATTCCCCCCCCATGTACCCTCACCTAGAGCGCCCCGCCTCACCACCAGCCGTTCCTAACAGCCGATCATGGCGGAGCATGGAGGGCTCCCTACCCCCGCCAAGGGCCTTTGCTGCAGACCCGGGTATGGTGCTGGTTGCAGGCTGGGTCAGCGGGTGGGTGGTTTCTCCTCTATAATATTCCTTTTATGAAGCCTTACTAGATAGTCAGTTGAAACAAATATTCTGAAAAGTATTGGCCTTTCAATATTGTATGCCATCCCTTGACACTGTGCTTTTGCAATTCAGTTGAATAGCTTATTTATCTGCATCTTAATGATTTATCTAAATGAAAGCCCTTAATGAATGCTTTATGATTAAGATAAATATTCACAATACTACTCACTATACTTGATATATGTTTCAAAACATTTTTGAATAATGTTTCAAAACATTTTTGTTCATTATTACATTTACACATTATTTATTACAACATTGAAGAAGCTTACAATTGTAAAAAGTAAAGTACAAAGCATAATAAAATTGATCCAGTTAAATAAAATAAAATAAAGTTCAATCATGAAACTGACAAAAGCTTGGTGAAAGAGGTGCTTTTTGCCTATGTTCCCAAATGCTATGAGAGTAGGAGCCGAGTACAGTGCCTTAGGGAGCTTATTTCATTGCCTGAGAGCTCATAGCATAGCATAGAACTAAGCTGGAGAAAGAAAGGAACAATTTTAATTAATATAAGATGGGACAGAGAGAACTTGGCCATGTGTTCAAGATTAATGCCAGCCCTTCTTGATACAACATCTCAATAAACAGAAACCGTAGACATTTCAGGAATGCTGCGTTACTGTAAGGATTTGTTGAATTTGACTATTTTAAAAGGGTCATAGTTGGCACACAAACATACCTAACGCAACTATCCTTACCATGGTAAGAAATACAAGTAAAGGAGTACTACTTTATATATTGGCCTATTTTATCAGCAATTCTGTTGTTTTATCTCACTATTGTGGCAAATATATGCTCTCAAGAAAAACAGAAGTGCCTTGAACCAAAGTCATGCTGCAATTGTATTTTACTGATTCTATCTGAAAGTTACTTGGGCTTCAAAAAATAGAACCTGAGTAATGTAGCTCAAAATTATATAAATAAAATATTTTTATAATAACATTTTTATTGTGTCATAATAAAATAGAAAATACAAAGTAAATAGGAAAACAGAGGGGAAGGAAAGGTGAGGAAATATAAGAAAAAAAGAAAAATGTTGACTTCTGACTGTTACAGTAAAATAAGGCGTTAACATCAAATCACAACTTTTTGTTTTTTCCTAATAGTATAAACAAACCATTTCTATAAAGATCTATCAGTCTAATCCAGGAGTGGAAACTCAATTTAATTGTGGGCCGCATCAGAGTTGTGTTTGACCTCGGGGCAGGGGGGGTTAGGGTTGGGGTTAGCAAAAATGGAGCCCGGGGTAGCCTGTGTACGGCCTCCCAGGCTCCATTTTCAGCTGCAACGGTCTTTTGCAGCCCTCTGCCAGTGAAAATGGAGTTTGGGGAGGCCACACTTAGTTTGTCCATCTTATAAAATTGTCAATACAAGAAAAACACTTTCATCTGTAGGGATCTCTTCATTTTTCCATTGTTATGCAAACACAATTCTTACTGCCATTAATGCATGTAAAATTAAGTATGTTTTCCCTTTGTTATAATGTTCTGGTAATATACCCAACAAAAATATTTTTGGTTTAAAATCTTATATGTTACTTTATCATTTTTTCTAACCAAGTATGTATGTCAACATGATGAGGGAGGAAAAGGGCTAAATGAACAGCCCCGATTCAGAGGGAAATTCGAGGGGGACTTAGATCAACTGACTCTATTCCTTGACTCTGCTAGAGTCCACCTAGAGAGCTACGGCCATTTCTACCCATCACACAGACCCATGGTGAATACCATAGCCGTGGGGCTGGAAGGAGAAGCAAAAGAATGGCTGGCAACCCTCCATAAGAGGAGAGGCCCCCAGGTGCAAGATATCGATGACTTCCTACAAGAGGTAGAAGCCAGATTTGAGGAGATGGAGGAGGATCTGTTTGTGGAGGATGAGCTCCGAAACCTACATCAGAGAGGGCGACCCATTAAGGAACACATCTGTGAATTCAGGAGAGTCTTTGGGAAGCTACCCCTTTGCCGGAGTGGTTATTCACCTTTTCAGAACTGGACAAGCAAATTGCCCAAGTAACAGCCTATTGTGCTCTGAACAAGGCTTTATGAGACTGCAATTAAGCACATACTTAGTTAAAACAACTCTTTTTTTATTTCAACACTGGGAATTATTTTAATTCCCAGCCAGTAATGAGTCCCATACAGTCCCTTCGAGATAAGCACCCACCTTTCTTTCCTTTGAATTGCTGCCAACAACTAGAGTGCCAAATGAATTCTAAAAAAACAACCAAAGTACAAAGTCCACAGAGAGCTTCAAGGATTAATCCAAACAGCACGAATGATTTGCTTCCTGCAAAGGTTTTGTCACCTTTGCCTGTCCTTTATACCTTATGGGAGGGGCAATCACCTCCAAGCCTTACTCCCGAGTCGCCCATTTTGTTTCAGCTGCTCTTGCCTTCTGGCAGCTCTGTGCACACGCGCACTGGGAACAGGCTCCCCTTGTCCCTCAGCCTCGCTGCTGCCAGACTCCAGAGGCTCCAGAGTCAGCACTCCACTTCCAGATGGTCCTGGCCCCATCTCTGTATCGGATGCAGGACCTTTGTCTGCGTCTTCTCCAGACTCCCTGACCGGTCCCCGTTTTCCCCACTGATTCCACTGTCGTCTGCACAGGCTGCCGGCGAACCACAACATATTGGGACATTCCAAACCAACTCTCTGAGTGGTTCCGAATGGCCATAAAAATTGACTGTGGACTGCTTGCCAATGACATGTGGAAGCAACCGGATGCCAAGAAGAGAGGCCAACCAGACTGGAGACCATCCGGCTGACTGGAGGTCGCAGCAGCACAGCTGGCCCCAAAACCAACCCTCCCACGAAGCCAGTTGAAATGCTTCAGATGTGGAAGGATGGGCCACATTGCGTTGGCATGCGCAACCCAAGCTCCGAAACCCAAGCCAGAGCCATCACCCAGGGCACAACTGGAATGAGGCCCCAGGCATGCCGCCAACATGTCCCAAAAAGCCTGCCAGGCCATCTTTATGCAGTTAATAAATGAGCTGCATGAGCACCCCTATAAGGGGGTCCTTGTCTAGCAGGACGACATCATCACTGAGATCATGGAGGACCACATACCCCTAGTTCGCCAGGTATTAGTTTGCCAGGTACTAGAAAAACGTCTGGCAGCAAACCTGTACGTCAAGCTGTCAAAATGCGAATTGCACTGCGAAAGGCTAGACTGCTTGGGCTACCGAGTGAGGGCATAGAGTACAGGCCATCCTAGGCTAGCAGCCCCCTTGCTACAAAGTTTCCTAGGATTCACAAAGTTTTACAAGCAATTCATCCCCTCATTCGCAAAAAATTGCCAAACCCATGACAGACCTCCTAAAGTCAGGCAGCCCTGCCTGGGACAACCCCTACAGTAGGACCAGCTTGCCAAACGGTATTCGAAACACTAAAATAACCTTTTGCAAAGGAACCAGTGCTGAAGCATCCTAACCCCGAACCACCCTTCATCATCCAAGCAGACGCCAACAAAGTGGCAGTGGGAGCAGTGGTACTCCAAAGAAATAACTAAGGAAAATTATAGCCCTGCGCCTACACCTCTCACAGACTCACAGACACAGAGACAATGAGCTGCATGGGAAAAAGAGACTTTCTCCTCAATACTGCTGTGAGAGTCCAGGATGGGTTAGATGATTCCTGATGATGTCGTCGAGCTGAGTCTGTTCTTATATAAAAGGCCAGCCTCTGGGAGTCTCCCCAGCTTTGACTCAGCTCCTTTTAGTCAATGAGCTTGTGTCTCTGAAAGCACTGTGTCTAGCATAGAATTTCAAAAACTTCAGCAAAAAGCAATCGAGCTTCAGGCACATCTCACGGGGATCCGGTGCAGCTGTGCCTTCAGGGGAGTGGTGCTCTGCTCTCCTGCAACGCCGAGGATTCAACATTGCCAGCTTATCAGGAAGGCTGTAAGTAAGGGAAGTGCCCATCCAGCCTCCCCGAGATCGGCTCGGCAATAAAAGCGCCAGCCAGCTGATCTTTTTTAGTGCGGGAGCACTGTATTTCACCACTCCGGGCTCATAGCAGCCTAAAGAGCAGCAACCACTACTCGGGCCAGAGCAGGTGGGAGCAGCCATTTTGGAGAACATTCTTCATCACACGTGGCGAGCGGCCATTTTAAGTGGCCACACAAATTAATTATTGGCCCTAAAGCAGCCATCCTTGATTTCTCTGGAGCAAGGCCCCTGTAATAGGCAGCACATACTGAGGGTTGCTTCCAGCACCTCTTGTGCTTGACCTATTTCCATCATGGATCAAGATAGGGCCCAGGCAGATCTTTCTGGTCCAGAAGCCTTGGGGCCTTCAACCAGCCAGGCACAAGAGACGCAGACAGTGCATTCAATCCGTACAGAGAGAGGTGGCTGCCAAAATTAGAGCTAAGGCACTGGGCCCCAAGAAAACATCCCAGGCCGAACTCAAAGCTGAGAAACGAAGGCATGCTGCCTTGGAGAGGCAGTTTAACAAAACCATAGAACAAATGAGAAGGCAACTTCAACAGGCTTCCCAACCAGGTGAACCCCAGGGCTGCCATGGAGGTCCTTCCAGGGGGGTGGCTCAAATTCCAGGCTCCTTTGGCCACCTTCAATCTTGGTCCCCAGAGAGGCTTGAGGAACAACTCAGGCCTCAAGACCTAAGCAGGTCAGGGCCTAATTTCAAACAGGCCACTTGGGGCTTCCCCCCACTCTTCCTCCTATTGTTCAGGATACCTCACAGCCTAGACCTGAGGCTACCTTCACCCTCACTGCTGCGGGCCTTCGCCCCATTTACCCATCCATGAGTGGCAGACCCAGTGAGATTCAAAATGTGATTCAAAATGTGAGATTCAAAACCCTGTGGACAGGGTTTGGCAGAAGGATTCCAATAAATCCTCAGGCCTTTAGAAAGGGCTCACTCCCTTTTCCCGGTTTTCCCCAAGTTTTTCTACCTCAACAGAGGGGGTACTCGCAACCTCTGGATTAAAGGGCCCCCTCCATCCACTCAGAGTGGGCAGATTACGGGGAAAGCGACTGCGCTAATCCATCTGAGCGCAGTCACTCTTCTGGATCTGATCAGGAAGAGGGGGAGATATGGGACCCGAATCTTTCAGAGGAGGAAGATCTGCAACCAGATCAACCACCCTCAGCCACAGTCTTTAAACCAGACTTATTCAAAACCCTCTTTCACAAGGCACTGGTCAGCTCAGCTGTCCCCTGAGGAGGTGGCACCCGAACTACAAGGTGAACCTTCTGGGCACAGAGACTCCCTCTTCTCCAAGCCTGTAGTCTCCACGGAGGTCCTACCCTCGCCTCTGTTATTCCTGGACCGGGTCAAGGAACAATGTGCTTCCCCTGCAGCAGGCCCTTGCCCCTCGTCTCACGATAGATGATTTTACAATGTGGGTCCTTCCCTAGCTAATGCTCTTGCAGTGCCCTCTGTAGACGCTCCAGTCATCGCCTCCTTCTCCTCTGGCACCCCCACCAAGCCAGAGGACATACTCAAACCTGATGATAAGCACTCTGAACAGATCCTCAAACGCAACCACCAGGCAGCTGCATGGGCTGTCCGGGCTTCTACTGCTGCATTGTTTTTCACAAGGTCTTCACACTGTTGGCTGCACTAACTACAAGACCATATACCAGCATCAGATTCCAGGTCTCACCAGGACCTAAACAAGATTATAGCAGTAGCGGAATTTATGACAGACGCCACCCCTTAACTCTGCCAAATTCGCTTCCAGGGCCATGGCCTCCTCAGTGGCAGCGAGAAGGCTCCTCTGGCTTTGGAATTGGCAGGCAGAATCTTGCTGGAAGTGGAAGCTAGCTTGGGCTCCCTGCATGGGCGAAAAGCTCTTCGGCAACACACGAGCTATACCTCATCGAAACCAGGGACAAAAGGAAGGTTCTTTACGGGAAAGAAAACAGACTACCGCCCAGCTCCTTACCGTCCACCATACTTTCGGCCTGAGACTGCCTCCCACTTTTCCAGGCCACTGAGGTCATATTCCTAACGCCAGGAACAGTGGCCTGATGCACCTGGCAGACAACATACTGTGGGTAAACGGCCCTTTCGTGGGGGAGGGGGTCGTTCCTTCCGTCACTCTAAGTAACCCCAGATGGGAGGAGTTAACGATGGATGCCTGGGTACTCAATACAGTAAGGTCAGGTTTACAGCTGGAATTTCTCTCGCCACTCCCAGAAAATTTTGTGTTCTGCCCCATTTCGCAGGACAGTTCAAAAAGGGCCCTAATGAAATCGGCCATCCAACACCTAGTAGACTTAAGGGCCATTCAACCAGTCCCAGAACATCAAGGGGGTGAGGGTTTTATTTTTGTGGCCCCTAAGGCCTCGGCGGGGTGGCAAGCCATTCTCAACCTAAAATTTCTTTTTTTTTAAAGAATTTTTTATTTTTAGACAAACATACACAAATAAAACATAAAACCATCTTTCAATTGCATACATACAGTGTGTATGTTGGTTACAAATTCTTTGTGCATCCTCTCCATAGTCCTCACTTACAATTGTTTGTATAAATTCTCATATTATCAATCTAATATATATGTATACATTATCATAATCGTTAATCATTTATTTGACTAAACTATTATTCCTTCATTTTATGAGATATTCAACATTTTAAATTAATTTATATTATAATAATTCATAATATTATCCTAAATCCATCCAATAGTAATACATCTTTATGTTATATTCTATATAATTCTATTATCCTTATATTGTAAAATTCTCTTAATATATTTCATTTCCATATTTTTTTGTCTAACCATTGATAAAATAAATCCCATATCTTATAAAATTGTTTATCTTCTTGTTCTCTAATTTCAAATGTCAATATACTCATTTCAGCACATTCCATTATGTTCTTGATAACTTCCTCCTGCATTGGTATTTTCTCATTTTTCCAATTTTTAGCAAATACAATTCTAGCCGCTGTTAATACATTTACAATCAAATATTTTAATTCCCTACTGTATATTTCCAGTAAATTCCCCAATAAAAATATCTCTGGTTTAAAGTCTATCTGTATCTTTATCATTTTTTCCAACCATATGTGGATTTAAGTCCAATATCTTTTAGCTTCTACACACGTCCACCACATATGGTAATATGAACCCGGTATCTGATGACATTTCCAACATTTTTTGGATTTATTCTTAAACATTCTTGCTATTCTCGTCGGGAGTGGGTGCCACCTGTAAAACATCTTATACAAATTTTCTTTATATGCTGTTGACATTGTCATTTTATAATTTTGAGGCCACAATTTTTGCCATTTATCAATCCCATATCCAAAATTTTCCCCCCAAGCAATCATTGTTACTTTAACTTGCTCTTCTTCTAGCTTAACCTCTAATAAATGTCCATATAGTTTTTTAATCATCTTTTCATCAGTACCTGTTAAAATTTTATCTGTCAGTCAATTTATCATAAAAACCTTCTGTTTTAAGATCTTTGTCATATCTAGAATGTATTTGCACATATGAAAACAAGTTCATCCTTATACCTTGTTCTTCTAGTTCTTGCATAGATTTAAGTTCACCCTTTCCATTCAGTATTCTACCATATCTAACTGTTTGTTCCTTTTTATATGTTATTGGATATGAAAATGCTTCAATAGTTGATAACCAGACTGGAATTTTTAAATAATACTGTTTTTTGATCTTCTCCCAGTTTAATACCAAAGCCTCTTGTATATAATGTCTTCTGAAATACTCCTGTGTTTTAGTTCCCTTGTACCATAAGAAGGCGTGCCATCCCAACAACAAATCATGTCCTTCTAATATCAATAATCTAGCATTTCTTAGCGTTATCCATTCCTTAACCCACATCAGGTTTGTTGCCTGATAATATAACTCCCAATTAGGCATGCCAAATCCTCCACTTATTCTAGCATCTTGCAACAGTTTTAATTTTATTCTTGCTTTCTTTCCCTGCCAAATGTACTTCAACTCTATTTTATTTAAGCCTTCAAAATAATCTTTCCCTAATCTAATTGGAATTGTCTGGAACAGGTGTAGAATTTTAGGAAATATATTCATCTTAATTGTTGATATTCTCCCTATTAGTAATAATTGTAAATTTTCCCATTTTGCCAGATCTGTCACAATCTGTTGTTTGAGTTTAAGAATCTCTTTAAGTGTACTGCTTCTTGCTCTCAAATGTATCCCCAAATATTTAACCTTATTTGTGACCTGGATCTTCAAAACATCCGCCAATTCTTCCTTTTGTCTTGCTAACATATTCTTTGTCAAAATCTTCGTGTTACCTTTATTTATTTTCAAACCTGCTACATTTCCATATTCCTCTATCTTTTCTATCAATGTAAGTGCTGTTTCTAACGGATCCTCTAAAATAAGAACCAGATCATCTGCAAATGCTTTCAGTTTATATTCTTCCTTTTTAATTTTTATTCCTTTTATATCTTCTTTTTCGCTAACATTTCTAATTAATACTTCTAATGTTAACACAAACAACAGAGGTGACAGTGGGCAACCTTGTCTTGTCCCTTTCCTTATATCAATAGAATCTGTCAGTTCCTCATCTATCATTACCTTTGCTGTTTGTTTATGATATATAGCTTTTATGGCTTGAGTGAATTTCTTACCAAAGCCCATCTGCTCCAGCTGTAATAACATAAATCGTCAATTCACATTGTCAAAGGCTTTCTGTGCATCTAAAAATATCAAAGCCATTTGTTTTTCAGGATGTGCCTCATAATATTCCAAAGTGTCCAGAATTATTCTCATGTTATCTTTAATTTGTCTCTTCGGCAGAAACCCATTTTGATCAGGATGAATAAAGTTATTTAAATATCTTTTAAGTCTTTCTGCCAAAATTGAAGCAAAGATTTTACAGTCTGAATTTAGCAGGGAAATAGGTCTATAGTTCTTAATTTGTTGTAGGTCGGTGTCCTCCTTTGGGGCAAGTGTGATGTATGCTTCTGACCATGATGTGGGTATCCTCTTCTTTAGCATGACTTCATTCATAACTTCTAACAATGGAAGATTCAACGATTCCTGTAGTGTCTTATAAAATAATGCTGGGAGTCCATCTGGACCTGGTGCCTTTCCATTATTTTGTTTTTTAAGTGCTTCAGTTAACTCCATCATCGTTATATTACCTTGTAACATCATTTTAGTATCTTTAGGTATCTGGGGTAAATTCACTTCCTGCCGGTATTGTTTAACTCTTTCCTCCTCTATATTCTCTTGTTCATACAATTTTCCATAGTAATCTTGTATAATTTTTTTCTTTTCTTTATTTCCATAGCAAACTCATCTATTAGTTGCATTATTTTTCTTGATTCTCTCTTTTTTCAATTTGTATGCTAACCATCTACCTGGTTTATTTGCATCTTCGAAATAGTTCTGTTTAGCACCTCTAATTTTTTGTGCTAGCTCCTCCTTTTCCATTAGCCCCATTTTATGTTTGAATGTGTCCATTTTTAACTTAATGTCCTGTTTTTGTGGAAGTTTCTGTAACTCTTTTTCAAGTCTCTTGTAATCATCATCTGATGTTTTAAAAGCCTGTCTTTTCATAGTATTTCTTTTCCCTGTATAGTCTGTTATCAAGCCTCTGGCATAAATTGCTATTAAAAGTATTTTCATATTATTGTCCATTATTTCCACCATCAAGATTCTTCCATCATCATCTGTATAGATCTGTTTCACTGGGATTGTATCTCTAATATATAAAACCACTTCTCTTTTCTTACATCGTGTCAATGCAGTAAATACTCTCCCTAATTTTGGCTGTATCAATATTTGTTCATGTTGGTTTTTAATATGTACTTCTTGTAGGCAGATTATATCAAATTTTAATTTCTCTTAATTTATGAAATGTTTTCCTTTTAATGGCTGAATTAAGTCCATTTATATTGATTGTAATCAATTTTTTTCTTCCACTGTATAAGTAGGGTTTGCTGCTCTAGTAGATCTCGGTTCTCGTTGTTCTATAGATTCCACATTGACACTTACCGCACCTTCTTCTTTTTCATTCACTACTAGACATTCATCTTGGAATTCGATTAATGACTCTTCCTGTCTCATCCTCTTTCCCTCTAAAATATTCTGCATAAAATAGTTCTGCTTTCTCAGTTGAATCTATTCTGTGTCTTTGTCCTTGCCATGTAAACATGAGACCTTCTGGCATCAGCCATCTGTAATTAACACCTTTTTAAAGTAGCATTTTAGTCAAGAATTGGTATTCCCTTCTCATTTCTCACTCTTCTTGGTACCTGTTTCAGGACCTCAATCTCCTTGTCTTTATAGTTCAATGTTTTCTCTCTTGCCATCTGTAGTATTCGCGTTTTAATTGCTTTCTTGGTAAATCTTATATGAACTTCTCACTGCATATCTTGTGTAAACTTGGAACACCTCATCTATTCCATCCATCATCTTCTCTTTAGTTATCTCCAATGCTTCTGCCAGGATTTCTATCATTATTTCTGCAAAATTTTCTCCCTTTTCTTCTTCTATATTTTGAAATCTAAGATAAAATTCAGATCTATCGATCTCCCATCCCAACATTCCGCTCTTGTCTTGTTCGACCATGCACAATCTGCTGTCAGTATCTCCAATTTTCTTATCTCTTTGTTCATCTTTTTCTTCATTTTTTTTGAAATCTGTCCTCATATTTCATCATCATTTGGTGGATGTTCTCAATTTTTTCATCTGTTTGTTCTGTTCTTTGTTCAATAGCTTCCAATATCTCAAAAGCAGTTATTGGGTAGTTCATAAGTTGTCTCTGAGCTTGTTATAGTTTAGGTAACTTGTCTTAAAAGGTATGCATCTATTTTTAACATATCGAATTCCTGTCTTTTATACAAATTTGAATACAAATTATGAAAAAGCTTTTTAGTAAGTTTATTGCCTGTTATTACGTTGTTACCATTGCAAATTTTTCCAATCATTGTCTTTCTTTTCTTAATTTATATGCTAACCATCTGTCTGGTTTATCTGCAAATTCAAAATGCCTTTGTGTTGTGTAATTCAATTTTGTTTCTATTTCCTGAACAATTAACATGGATAATTGTTGCCATAACAATTTAATATGATGTAAAATTTTAGGATCTATACTGTGTTTTCCCCAAAATACAACCTACCCCGAAAGTAAGTCCTCCCCTGATTTTTTTGGGTGGGCCTAATATACGCCCTACTCCAAAAATAAGCCCTAGTGAAGGGGTGGGCCTGGTCAGCACAGGACGCAGCCCTTCCCTTCCCTGGTCACCTCATGGCTGCTAGGTCCCTTAACGGCAGCCCACAGAACAGCTGAGCCAACTGAATTGCAGGCAATGCTGATTGAAAGGGTTTCCTCTCTGCCATTTCTCTCTCACACACATTTGGTGAGAAATGGCGGAAGGCAACTGGGTAAGGAGAGTGGCCCTCCCCCGCCTTCAGCTCAGCACCTGCTCAGAGTGGTGCCCCAAGGACTGACCTCTGCGTGGGCCCAGCCAAACATGAGAAATGGGCTCCCTCAGTTGGCCCGGCTAGTCTCCAATCCCTACTGAGCAAACATATGTTGCCTCCGGTGGGCCAGTTTGCATTCCTCCACCACCAACACCTGCGTCTCTGCCTCCGTCTGTTGCTAGTGTCGCCATTGCGAGGCAAGGGAAGGCAGGTGGCGGGGTGGGGATTGAACCATGCTGCAGCCCCTGCACTCGGCCCTCGTTGTCCAACCTGGTGCTCCAACTCCGCTGCACGCTCCACAAGCAAAGATGGCGGCGGCTAGAAACGATGAGGCTTTTCATCCCTCACCTCCAAAGGAAGGAAGAAGTAGGGAAAGGGAGAGTGGTCACTCAAGGGCTGCCTCTTCACTGGCTGCTCCTCGGGTTTGCTCGCAGGACCCAGTATGGAAGAAAGGGTCTGTTTCTGGTAGATTTGTCCTGACCCTTCCATCCCCTTTGAAACTAGCTGGAAGGAGGAAGAGAACTAGGCTGGCCTGAAGAGAGGAGAAACGGAGGGGATGGAGAAGCCATGCAGCTAAGGAGGAGGGGTTTGTCTGCCTCTCCACAAGACCTCTCAGGAGACACAGCATACAAAAAGTAAAGTGTAAAAGCCGCTCCTGCCAAGTCAGCAGCAGCACCTGAACCAAAACAAAGTGCTGCAAGTCCAGGCGCCCTTCCCATTTTGTTTCCCTCCTTTCGGGAAGCATTTTGCTGCTGTCGGGGTTATTCAGATTACATCCTGGTGTGTTTTGGAAGGGAGAAGGCTGTTTTCCGTGCTGGGGTTTGCACGGCGGCAGCGAGAGACTGCAGCATTTATTTTTATCTCCCTTCCAAAAGATACTGGGACGTCACCGGCACTGGTGGAGGCAGAGGGTAATCCGATCAAGTGTGTGTGTGTGTGTGTGTGTGTGTGAAAGAGAGAGAGAGAGAGATACTTCATCCTTTCCATGGGGATGTCTTGCCAGCATCCCTTTGATGGGCGTCCCCTCTCCCCCGCACAGTTCCCAGGGAGGGAGAAGGGCGAGAAAGGAATGGGAACAAACGGGAAGGATGCCTGGACTCGCGGGCACTTTGTTTTGTTTGCACACCATGTCTCCTGAGAGGCCTCGTAGAAAGGCTGTTGAGCTCCTCATCCTTAGCTGCTGAGTGGAGGGCTAGTCTGGATTGAAGGAGAGGAGAAAAAGAGCGGGGGAGGAGAAACAAGCCTGTGCCTGCTGCCAGTGCTCCCCGCAGCGGTCCCAATTGCTGAAAGCCAGCGGCTAGCACATCAAAAACAAAAAGCAGGACTTGCCCGCTGCCTCTTGCACTACAGAAGGTGGCAAAATGCAGAGAAGAGCCACCCTCAGTTTGGGAATGAGCTGGGAGGCATTTCAACGGCAGGTCAATCCCAGTCTTATTCAGATCACATCCCGGCATGTTTTGGAAGGGAGAAGGCACAGCTGCTATTGCCTTTGCTCGGGTTTGCAAGGCAGCGGCGAGTGATTGCAGGATTTAGTTTTATTTCCTTTCCAAAACATGCCGGGACGGCAGAGGCACAGGGCCTCCCATTCCATGTCCAGCAGCTGCTACAAACACATTTCGGGAAAGAGCCAAATCCTACTTTTCGCTTTTGACATTCTCGCCACTCGCTTGCAGCAGTTGGCACGAGCAACTACCCGTGCTGCTGTTGGCCTTGTGAGAGCTCTTAGCCTTCCTCGCAGGGCTGCTCTCGGCAACCCTGCTGGGCTGCTCCTGGATGAGTTGGCTGAGATCTATGACCTCTGGAGTGCCCCCCTCCCACTGCTAGCTGCCAGGACCCTTTGCCAGCGACCACTGGTGGAGCTATGCCACTTCACCTGCTGCCACTTGCGTGTTGCTAAGCGCCTTCTGCAGGTCTACTCGGTGCTACAGGCTCCAGAATATGAGCTGAGCCTGGAACTCTTCAGGCCCTGGAGGGCACTAGCTCTCATGCTGGCTGTGTGAGGTGGCACGGGTGGCGCAGCTCCAGCAGCAGCAAGGGGGCACTCTGGAGGTCATAGATCTGGGACGACTCACCCTGCACTAGGCAGGAACAGTCCAGCAGGATGGCTGAAAGCAGCACTTCCAGCAGGGCGAAGAGTGCCCACAAGGCCAGAGCAACACAGTCAGCAGTTCAGCAGCCAGGCAGCAGCAGGGCCAGCAAGCAGGGCAGGCAGAAGCCAGGGTGCGGAGAACTTGGGTTATTGCGGCCGCAGGCAAGCAGGTGGTGGGATGGAGAGGGTGGGACCAGTGGGCTTGCTGCCTCCTATACATGTAAAAAATAAGACCTCCTTGAAAATAAGCCCAAGTGCTTATTTTGGGACTTAAAACAATATACGACCCGGTCTTATTTTCAGGAAAACATGGGTAGGTGTCTTTTGCAGCTGAATTTCTTTCTGTCTAATTTTGTCCAATATTCTTTGCATCTTTACAAATAGCTATTGCAAGTTTTGCATATTAATACATAGAAGTGTTTCGTTTAGTTCATGTTAATAAACAGTTCCTCAAACTTGTATATTTAACTGATAACATCTTTATTTTTAGTGTCATATAGAAGAGATGAAATGTGGTCAGAGCGGTATGAATATGAAAGATTACCACGAGAAAGACTTCCTCCACGTCCTGATGTAAGCAGATTGCTAATAGTTATGGGGTTTCTCTTTTTAATCTTTTTAGCTGTTGATCAGGAATTTAAATTTATGATCCCAAACTTATGGGGATTATAGTACACACATGGACGGACACTCAATTAGGAGGCCTACACTGGTTCACAATGCTGTGTTTTATAAAACTTGGTATCATTCCTAATATGGTCTTTCTTAAATACCTATGTTGGGCTTTGTAAAATGCTTTTTAATAGAGCTTTTATCTTGATCATGTGAGTCTCTTATCCTAGAATGGACAAGCAAGAAGGAGAAACAAATCCTTTATATTCAATAACTTTATATTCAATAACTTAAGATAGCGATCATATCCTACACGTACCTTCCTCCTATTTCCCCCAAAATAACAACCCTGTGAGATGAGTTGGCTCGAAGTCATCCAGTTGACTTTAATGGCTAAGATGGGACAAACTGACCTAATTGTCTTTACCAGAAAATTATTAATTGGAATCTCTTGCCTATCCATGGGTTATTTGTTGGATTCTAATGTACAGGTGAAACTCAAAAAATTAGAATATTGTGCAAAAGTTCATTATTTTCAGTAATGCAACTTAAAAGGTGAAACTAATATATGAGATAGACTCATTACATGCAAAGCAAGATAGTTCAAGCCGTGATTTGTCATAATTGTGATGATTATGGCTTACAGCTCATGAAAACCCCAAATCCACAATCTCAGAAAATTAGAATATTACATGCAATCAATAAAACAAGGATTGTACATAGAATAATACTGGACCTCTGAAAAGTATAAGCATCCATATGTACTCAGTACTTGGTCTGGGCCCCTTTTGCAGCAATTACTGCCTCAATGCGGTATGGCATGGAAGCTACCAGCCTGTGGCACTGCTGAGGTGTTATGGAAGACCAGGATGCTTCAATAGCAGCCTTCAGCTCTTCTGCATTGTTCGGTCTCATGTCTCTCATCTTTCTCTTGGCAATGCCCCATAGATTCTCTATGGGGTTCAGGTCAGGCGAGTTTGCTGGCCAGTCAAGCACAGTAATCCCACGGTCATTGAACCAGGTTTTGGTGCTTTTGGCAGTGTGAGCAGGTGCCAAATGAAGTCAGCATCCCCATAAAGCTCGTCTGCGGAAGGAAGCATGAAGTGCTCCAAAATCTCCTGGTAGACGGCTGCGTTGACCCTGGACTTAATGAAGCACAGTGGACCAACACCAGCAGATGACATGGCTCCCCAAATCAACACAGACTGTGGAAACTTCACACTGGACTTCAAGCATCTTGCAGTGTGTGCCTCTCCATTCTTCCTCCATACTCTGGGTCCTTGGTTTCCAAATGAGATGCAAAAGTTGCTCTCATCAGAAAAGAGGACTTTGGACCACTAAGCAACAGACCAGGTCTGTTTTTCTTTAGCCCAGGTAAGATGCTTCTGACGTTGTTTGTTGTGCAGGAGCGGCTTGACAAGAGGAATACGACATTTGAAGCCCATGCCCGGGATTCGTCTGTGTGTGATGGCTCTTGATGCACTGACTCCAGCCTCAGTCCACTCCTTGTGAAAGTCCCCAACACTTTTGAATGGCCTTTTCTTGACAATCCTCTCCAGGCTGCGGTCATCCCTGCTACTTGTGCACCTTTTTCTTCCACACTTTTCCCTTCCACATAACTTTCTATTAATGTGCTTTGATACAGCACTTTGGGAACATCCAACTTCTTTTGCAATTACCTTTTGAGGCTTTCCCTCCTTATGGAGGGTGTCAATGATGGTTTTCTGCACAACTGTCAGGTAAGCAGTCTTTCCCATGATTGTGATTCCTACTGAACCAGACTGAGAGACCATTTAAAGGCTCAGGAACTCTTTGCAGGTGTTATGGCTTAATTAGCTGATTAGAGTGGGACACTTTGAGCACCTTTTCACAATATTCTAATTTTCTGAGATTGTGGATTTGGGGTTTTCATGAGCTGTAAGCCATAATCATCACAATTATGACAAATCACGGCTTGAACTATCTTGCTTTGCATGTAATGAGTCTATCTCATATATTAGTTTCACCTTTTAAGTTGCATTACTGAAATAAATGAACTTTTGCACAATATTCTAATTTTTCAAGTTTCACCTGTAGATGAGCTGAGTTTGGCTTTTTTTTTGCTTTGCTTTGCTTTGCTTTTTTTTAAAACAAGCTTCCTTTCTCCAAGGCACTGTTTCCAGCTGTCTCAAAATAGTACTGCACAGTGTAAATGTAGGTATCTCTAAGCTGGACAAATACAGGTTCCCTAAGGGTCTGGAGAGGAAGAGAGAAAACAGGGAGGTGGTTGTTACAAGCCCTGGCCTACACCTTATTTTTGGTTTGATTTTTAAAAACTGCATAAACTAACCATTTTCTCTATTCAAAGGCAGATTTTCTTATTTATTTCATTGGACAGCTCAGAGAGCAGTCTCAAATTTGTACCATCATTCTTTGTATTCCATTAGAAAGTCTATGTTTATTCAGGATGATGCCAAAAGCAATGGTTATTTTGTACAGAAAAAGGTTTTTTGCTGTTATGTGCCATTATTTTTCCCATATATGCTATTAATTTTTTAAATCCTATTTAGGTCTAAACAGTTACAGCTGGGTAATTTAAAATTTTATAAACAATTTCCAAATAATGGTAAAGATTTTATAATATGGTGCTTGATACTAAATTTGTAGAAAAACAATTAGTTCAAGTATTTGTTCATTTTTTATGAGCCTAGTATCATTATTGTTCAGTTAAATACATATTTTGAATCTTGTTAAGTTCAGGCTGCTTCCTCTGCTCTTTAACAAGAGGCATGAACTAAAACAAGAAATATTGATTTCTAATGTATTTACCGTGTTTCCCCGAAAATAAGACACTGTCTTATATTTTTTTTGGCTCCCAAAAACACACTAGGTCTTATTTTCAGGGTAGGTCTTATATATTTATGGTGCCAAATAGTGGGTGTGAGTGTGTAGGGGGGGTGTTTCGCGGGTGCACGGTTGCTCCCTGAAAAGTCTTCCTGGAACTGGAGATTTACACTAGGTCTTATTTTCGGGGTAGGTCTTATATTAGGGCAGGTTTAGTAAATAGTGCTAGGTCTTACTTTCGGGGTAGGTCTTATTTTCGGGGAAACACGGTACTGGCTTTATTGAAACTTCAATATCCATATTAATCTTTGAGATTATTTTTATTATTTATAATTTTTAATGATTGGCATTGTATATAATTTTAGGATGACTACCATCGAGTAGTCAGTTTTGCATCCAAGAAACCACCACTTCCAGAAAGATCTGGTGAAGGAGGCTATAATAGATATGAATATGGCCATGCTCATGTAGGCTATAGAGACTATGGTGAAGGTCGAGGTTTTGCCCACGAACGAAGAAGTGGACTACCACATAGAACTGTGAGTTTCCCTTTCCTGATGAATATGTGGCTGGAAGTTAAATGTTCCACAATTGTTTTAGGTACAGCCCTGTGTTACATTAATAGCACTTAAAAATAATTTGGATATTTAAATGTTATACTGTGACTCTATGAACATACTGTACTAAAGCAATTGTGCTTTTGCAATCTTGAAGATTAATGCTTAAAACTTCCATCTCTCTGGAGAAAACATGAGAAGGAGCAATGGGCTTCAGAAGAGGAAGAGAATTCATTCACAAATATTGTCTGAAGGCAAACAACAACATTGGATGAACAGCCATTACCAGTCTGTTTTAATGATATATTGGCTATTTCTTGTACAATATGATGAATCAGCCTCTTATTTTTGCATTTAGTATTTGTTCAGTTGATATTTCTTTTTCCCTTAAAATACATTAAATACATTTTAATGGGATGTTAAATTTCTTTTAATTGATATTTTTGAAGAAATTATAAAAAAATAGTTCAGTGGTGTTTCACAGTATCTTATTGCTATTAGCTTCTTGAAACTAATTTTTTCTTTATGCTGAACTATTCCATTGTAGGATGATCCAGGATATAGATGGTCAAGAGAAGACCATTCTGAAAGTCGGCCACCTGATTATAGGTATTGTTTTTCAATTTAGCTGCATAAAATTCTGAAGTCTCTAGAATAAAAAAATGGAAACACAGTTTGTGAACATTTAAATTAACTGGTACTCTGAGATTTGAATATAGGCACCCAGGAGAGTCCAGCAAATTGAAGTCTTCAGTGACAGATGGTTGTCATTTGAAAGATATAGCAAAGCATAGATGAAATATTACATGATTTGAAAGAGGCAAATACCTCAGGCTTTTAAATTTGAAAAAATATATGTTCGTTTACTGGTTTATTTTCAGAATTAAGTAAGATACCAAAATGTACAAAATTTAAAGCAATGAAATGTTGACATGATGCAATGAAAGTAAACATTTTGGGATATGGATATTCCTCACTTAATAGGCTGATTAGTGGCTGTTCGAACTTATGAAAGTGCTGAGTGAGTGAGCAATCCTTGAAGATATGACCATCACAGTACCCCTGCAGTCACATGATCACAATCTGTACGCTTAACAAGTCTGGAATTCATCACACTGTCCACATGTTACATGATCACAATTTCTGACCTTCCCTGCCAGTTTTTCACAAGCAAAGTAAATCAGGAAGCCAACAGGAATTCAGAAGTCACAATCATACAAAGTCCTTGTTTAATGACTTGTGATAACGAGATCATTAATGGCATGCTTAACTATGGCAACCAGGGACTGTCAGGATTGCCGTCACTAAGCAATGCAATCACGTGATGTTGCATTTTACAGCCGCATTGCATAGCCAAGGAAATTCTGGTCCTACTTAGAGTCATTATGTGGGGAGTACTTGTATTTTTCCCAAGGGACGCGGTGGCTCACTGGATAAGACACTGAGCTTGTCGATCAAAAAGGTCGGCAGTTCAGTGGTTCGAATCCCTAGCACCGTGTAACGGAGTTGGCTCCCATTAGTTGTCCCAGCTTCTGCCAACCTAGCAGTTTGAAAGCATGTAAAAATGCAAGTAGAAAAATAGGGACCACTTTGTTGGGAAAGTAACAGCGTTCTGTGCGCCTTCAGCATTTAGTCATGCCGGCCACATGACCACAGAGACATCTTCGGACAGCGCTGGCTCTTCAGCTTTGTAACGGAGATGAGCACCACCCCCTAGAGTGAGAAATGACTATCACGTATGTGTGAGGGGAACCTTTACCCTGTATTTTTAATTTTCTATACTGCTTATGACTTTGATGTGATATTATTTATTATTTTATTGTGATTGATTTTGTTTTTAATGACCGTTATATCATCTAATAACATAGGGCATAGAGTGGTGTTAAAATACTACAATAAATGTAAGAGCTCATTCTCTTTTGTAAGGAAGGATGGGATAAAATTCCTACAAGCCAGTGTGCAGGTCTGATCCATGGTTTTTGGAAATGTTTTGTTGCAGTTATTTCTACCCTAAGGGATCCATTCAGCCCTTTAACTTAGCCTTCAAGGTTCCAAAATCAACCTTCAACTGCCTTTTGTTGTTTTCCAGAAAATAAAACTTCTCTTTTTAATCCTTAAACTTACATTAAACTTATTTATCCAGGATAGAAAAAAACTTTCCTGGCATGAGTGAACCTGTCTTTTGAGAAGGTTCGTAACATCCAGAAAATCACTAATAAGCAACTTCCTAAAGAAGTTAAGAGAGGAAGTTGGTGAATCTGCTATCTGAAGGTGCTCAACCATTAGACAAATGGTTTCCAGAGCTCTCAAACCAGCTAGAGATTAGTAATTGTGGGCAGACTCTGTAAGAAACGAACTAATGAGTGATCCTTGTCCTCTCCTTAATCTGGAGAGGAGTTTAATTTTTTTTAATGTTTTATTTGGACTTACAAGCCGCCCTCTCTCCCGAAGGACTCAGGGCGGTGTACATAAAAGACAGAAAATACAAAAGTTAAAAGAAATTAAAAAGATATTAAATTAACCCCCGATCCCCTGTCAGTCCAGGCCGGATTGCAAAAATAGCCATGCTTTGAGGTCGCGGCGGAGGAGCGGAGATCAGGGGCCAAGCACAACTCAAGGGGTAGTTCCAGAGGGTGGGCGTCCCCACAGAGAAGGCCCTACCCTTAGGGGCCGCCAGCCTACACTGTTTAGCTGCCGGTATCCCCAGGAGGCCCCATCTGTGGGAGCGCATAGGGCGCTTGGTGTTTGTCAACGGAAGGAGATGTTCTTGCAAGTACCCTGGACCTAAGCCATACAGGGCTTTATAAGTTGTTACCAAAACCTTGAATCTCACACTACTACAGTCTTCTCTTGTTGCTGTGGTCATTGACTCCACTCTCATTGAGCTGTCTTCAGCTTCCCTGGAAGCTCCAGACATTTTGTTGGGTTGAAGTTGAATTATACTCTACATTTTAGCTACAATAAAGATTGCAGATTTGTACTTTGGTTGTTACAGAAACCTCTTCTATTGAATTTCTATATATTGGGGTCAAATATTTGGTTATATTACTTTCAGGGTCTAAGTCAGTGGTGGCTAACCTTTTGGGGCTCCTGTGCCAAAAATTGTGTATGCGCTGGTGCGCGCGCTCACATGCCAGCACCCAGAAGGCAGTGTGCTCCCCTGTGCATGCACGTGCAATCCCCCCAACCCTTTTGTGCCCCCCTCCCCCTTACCTGCACTGTGCCTCACAGCTGATTTTCAGCTGGTTTGAGGCCTTTCTTGGCCTTCCAGAGGCTTGAAAAAAGCCTCTGCAGGCCGAATAGGCCCGTTTTGTCACTTCCGGTATTATAGGAAGTGATGAAACAGGCCTATTCAGCCTGCAGAGGCTTTTTTCAAGCCCCTGGGAGGCCGAAAAAGGTCTCAAACCAGCCGAAAATCAGCTCTGAGGCGCGTGCATGTGCAGTGAGGTAAGTTTGCCTGCGGCTCATGTGCCGGCACAAATGGCTCTGTGTGCCACCTATGGCACATGTGCCATAGGTTCGCCATCACGGGTTACTCTGGAAGTCATGCACTTAACAACGTATACTTGAAAGAGACAGAAATAAGCAGTTAAATAACTTGGGTTTCAGGTTGCTTTAAAAAGTTCCTTTTTATTGCATGCAATAAAATGGCTGTAAAAGCCTCTGGTAAGAATTCTTCAGTACATTGAAAAGTACCCCTTCACCTGTTTCCTAGCTGTAATGGGCAGCCCTAATCTGGATCTACTTAGTGTGGGTTTACACACTTAATTTATGAGTATCTCTTCAGTTTGAAGTTTTGTTTATTATTCTTATGTATTTTTCCCTAGTATATTGTGCTTTGATTGGTCAGAGGCAAAGTTAACTTTGGCTAGTTAGTTTTCTAGTGAGTAGAATTTTGTTTTCATTAGATTTAAATTGATCATTATATAAAAGTATGAAATAGTGTGAACAAAGGAAACCTCATATTTTTCCCCTGAACAATGACTTCCATATGGGTAAAACATAGTGATTGATAAAAATATAGAGCTGGATCAGGAAATGTTCTGCTTGTTATTGTTTAGTAAATGGGTTTAGACAATTGTTTCTACAATCCAAGAAAATATAAAAAAGATTTAAGTCATAAAATACCTTTAAAGTCCTTTTTTCTTAATGGGAAAATATTTAAAAACATAAAAAATATATTTAAAAAATCTTCCAGATTCCTAAAATCAATTAGCAAAGGAACAGTACTTATTTTTGTGATAGCTCAAAATTTGAACTTGCCTCCTACCCTGCAATACTTTCCATTATACACTTTGTTGATAGTTTTTCTTGTTTGAGTGATTAAGTCATTTTTTTTAAATTACAAAAATCCTGATTTTCATTGCATTTCTCCCTTGTCAGTTAGAGAATTGAGAACCTTCTCTAAGGAAAGATTCAGAAGAAGATTGGTCTTTACTTGGAGCTCTTGCTGAATAAATGAATGTTTTTATTTGTTTATTGCAATGATTTCTAAAGAGATGGCATACGACGGAAACCTATATATCCTCAGTATGCAAGAGATCGCTCCCCACATAAAAGGGATTCCCCTTACTTCAGAGAATCACCGATTGGCCAGAGGGAATCTCCTCACAGCAGATCTGGCTCCAGTGTCAGCAGCAGAAGTTATTCACCTGACAGAAGCAAAGCCTACACCTTCCATCAGTCCCAGCATAGCAGAAGTATGTCATCTTTACATAAAAGAAATATTTCCCTGCAAGGTAATGTAGGATTAACCATTCAAAAAAAGAACACCCAAAGCCATGAGATGGAACGGCTATCCTTACAAACAGAATCTAGAATACTTAAAACCGGAAAAAAAAATCAGTCCTTGGCACCATGTAATTTTACATTTTCTCAGGTGAAAGAATATTTCAAGTAGCAATTTTGCATAGTAAGCGAACAGGAAAACCCTTTAATCTTAAAATGACACGACAGACAGGAAGAGAAGACACAAAGGGGGTGGGAAGAAGAAGAAGAGGAAAAGCAAGTAATTTCATTTTTTTTATCTTGTCATTTCACTTCAACACACACATTTTGTTGGTATGCAATATTTTATTGCGAATTCTCATTTCATTGAGATTTTTTTATATTATATCTTTGTTTACAAAGTAAGACCTCCTCTAAAATTTTATCTAACCCAGCATTTCACATTTCCTTATTACCGTGTTTCCCCGAAAATAAGACCTACCCCAAAAGTAAGACCTAGCACTATTTTCTAAACCTGCCCTAATATAAGATCTACCCCGAAAATAAGACCTAGTGTAAATCTCCAGTTCCAGGAAGACTTTTCAGGGAGCAACCGTGCACCCGCGAAACATTCCCCCCCCTACACACTCACACCCACTATTTGGCACCATAAATATATAAGACCTACCCTGAAAATAAGACCTAGTGTGTTTTTGGGAGCCAAAAAAAATATAAGACAGTGTCTTATTTTCGGGGAAACACGGTAAATACATTAGAAATCAATATTTCTTGTTTTAGTTCATGCCTCTTGTTAAAGAGCAGAGGAAGCAGCCTGAACTTAACAAGATTCAAAATATGTATTTAACTGAACAATAATGATACTAGGCTCATAAAAAATGAACAAATACTTGAACTAATTGTTTTTCTACAAATTTAGTATCAAGCACCATATTATAAAATCTTTACCATTATTTGGAAATTGTTTATAAAATTTTAAATTACCCAGCTGTAACTGTTTAGACCTAAATAGGATTTAAAAAATTAATAGCATATATGGGAAAAATAATGGCACATAACAGCAAAAAACCTTTTTCTGTACAAAATAACCATTGCTTTTGGCATCATCCTGAATAAACATAGACTTTCTAATGGAATACAAAGAATGATGGTACAAATTTGAGACTGCTCTCTGAGCTGTCCAATGAAATAAATAAGAAAATCTGCCTTTGAATAGAGAAAATGGTTAGTTTATGCAGTTTTTAAAAATCAAACCAAAAATAAGGTGTAGGCCAGGGCTTGTAACAACCACCTCCCTGTTTTCTCTCTTCCTCTCCAGACCCTTAGGGAACCTGTATTTGTCCAGCTTAGAGATACCTACATTTACACTGTGCAGTACTATTTTGAGACAGCTGGAAACAGTGCCTTGGAGAAAGGAAGCTTGTTTTAAAAAAAAGCAAAGCAAAGCAAAGCAAAAAAAAAGCCAAACTCAGCTCATCTACAGGTGAAACTTGAAAAATTAGAATATTGTGCAAAAGTTCATTTATTTCAGTAATGCAACTTAAAAGGTGAAACTAATATATGAGATAGACTCATTACATGCAAAGCAAGATAGTTCAAGCTGTGATTTGCCATAATTGTGATGATTATGGCTTACAGCTCATGAAAACCCCAAATCCACAATCTCAGAAAATTAGAATATTGTGAAAAGGTGCTCAAAGTGTCCCACTCTAATCAGCTAATTAAGCCATAACACCTGCAAAGAGTTCCTGAGCCTTTAAATGGTCTCTCAGTCTGGTTCAGTAGGAATCACAATCATGGGAAAGACTGCTTACCTGACAGTTGTGCAGAAAACCATCATTGACACCCTCCATAAGGAGGGAAAGCCTCAAAAGGTAATTGCAAAAGAAGTTGGATGTTCCCAAAGTGCTGTATCAAAGCACATTAATAGAAAGTTATGTGGAAGGGAAAAGTGTGGAAGAAAAAGGTGCACAAGTAGCAGGGATGACCGCAGCCTGGAGAGGATTGTCAAGAAAAGGCCATTCAAAAGTGTTGGGGACTTTCACAAGGAGTGGACTGAGGCTGGAGTCAGTGCATCAAGAGCCATCACACACAGACGAATCCCGGGCATGGGCTTCAAATGTCGTATTCCTCTTGTCAAGCCGCTCCTGCACAACAAACAACGTCAGAAGCATCTTACCTGGGCTAAAGAAAAACAGACCTGGTCTGTTGCTTAGTGGTCCAAAGTCCTCTTTTCTGATGAGAGCAACTTTTGCATCTCATTTGGAAACCAAGGACCCAGAGTATGGAGGAAGAATGGAGAGGCACACACTGCAAGATGCTTGAAGTCCAGTGTGAAGTTTCCACAGTCTGTGTTGATTTGGGGAGCCATGTCATCTGCTGGTGTTGGTCCACTGTGCTTCATTAAGTCCAGGGTCAACGCAGCCGTCTACCAGGAGATTTTGGAGCACTTCATGCTTCCTTCCGCAGACGAGCTTTATGGGGATGCTGACTTCATTTGGCACCTGCTCACACTGCCAAAAGCACCAAAACCTGGTTCAATGACCGTGGGATTACTGTGCTTGACTGGCCAGCAAACTCGCCTGACCTGAACCCCATAGAGAATCTATGGGGCATTGCCAAGAGAAAGATGAGAGACATGAGACCGAACAATGCAGAAGAGCTGAAGGCTGCTATTGAAGCATCCTGGTCTTCCATAACACCTCAGCAGTGCCACAGGCTGGTAGCTTCCATGCCATACCGCATTGAGGCAGTAATTGCTGCAAAAGGGGCCCAGACCAAGTACTGAGTACATATGGATGCTTATACTTTTCAGAGGTCCAGTATTATTCTATGTACAATCCTTGTTTTATTGATTGCATGTAATATTCTAATTTTCTGAGATTGTGGATTTGGGGTTTTCATGAGCTGTAAGCCATAATCATCACAATTATGACAAATCACGGCTTGAACTATCTTGCTTTGCATGTAATGAGTCTATCTCATATATTAGTTTCACCTTTTAAGTTGCATTACTGAAATAAATGAACTTTTGCACAATATTCTAATTTTTCAAGTTTCACCTGTAGATGAGCTGAGTTTGGCTTTTTTTTTGCTTTGCTTTGCTTTGCTTTTTTTTAAAACAAGCTTCCTTTCTCCAAGGCACTGTTTCCAGCTGTCTCAAAATAGTACTGCACAGTGTAAATGTAGGTATCTCTAAGCTGGACAAATACAGGTTCCCTAAGGGTCTGGAGAGGAAGAGAGAAAACAGGGAGGTGGTTGTTACAAGCCCTGGCCTACACCTTATTTTTGGTTTGATTTTTAAAAACTGCATAAACTAACCATTTTCTCTATTCAAAGGCAGATTTTCTTATTTATTTCATTGGACAGCTCAGAGAGCAGTCTCAAATTTGTACCATCATTCTTTGTATTCCATTAGAAAGTCTATGTTTATTCAGGATGATGCCAAAAGCAATGGTTATTTTGTACAGAAAAAGGTTTTTTGCTGTTATGTGCCATTATTTTTCCCATATATGCTATTAATTTTTTAAATCCTATTTAGGTCTAAACAGTTACAGCTGGGTAATTTAAAATTTTATAAACAATTTCCAAATAATGGTAAAGATTTTATAATATGGTGCTTGATACTAAATTTGTAGAAAAACAATTAGTTCAAGTATTTGTTCATTTTTTATGAGCCTAGTATCATTATTGTTCAGTTAAATACATATTTTGAATCTTGTTAAGTTCAGGCTGCTTCCTCTGCTCTTTAACAAGAGGCATGAACTAAAACAAGAAATATTGATTTCTAATGTATTTACCGTGTTTCCCCGAAAATAAGACACTGTCTTATATTTTTTTTGGCTCCCAAAAACACACTAGGTCTTATTTTCAGGGTAGGTCTTATATATTTATGGTGCCAAATAGTGGGTGTGAGTGTGTAGGGGGGGTGTTTCGCGGGTGCACGGTTGCTCCCTGAAAAGTCTTCCTGGAACTGGAGATTTACACTAGGTCTTATTTTCGGGGTAGGTCTTATATTAGGGCAGGTTTAGTAAATAGTGCTAGGTCTTACTTTCGGGGTAGGTCTTATTTTCGGGGAAACACGGTACTGGCTTTATTGAAACTTCAATATCCATATTAATCTTTGAGATTATTTTTATTATTTATAATTTTTAATGATTGGCATTGTATATAATTTTAGGATGACTACCATCGAGTAGTCAGTTTTGCATCCAAGAAACCACCACTTCCAGAAAGATCTGGTGAAGGAGGCTATAATAGATATGAATATGGCCATGCTCATGTAGGCTATAGAGACTATGGTGAAGGTCGAGGTTTTGCCCACGAACGAAGAAGTGGACTACCACATAGAACTGTGAGTTTCCCTTTCCTGATGAATATGTGGCTGGAAGTTAAATGTTCCACAATTGTTTTAGGTACAGCCCTGTGTTACATTAATAGCACTTAAAAATAATTTGGATATTTAAATGTTATACTGTGACTCTATGAACATACTGTACTAAAGCAATTGTGCTTTTGCAATCTTGAAGATTAATGCTTAAAACTTCCATCTCTCTGGAGAAAACATGAGAAGGAGCAATGGGCTTCAGAAGAGGAAGAGAATTCATTCACAAATATTGTCTGAAGGCAAACAACAACATTGGATGAACAGCCATTACCAGTCTGTTTTAATGATATATTGGCTATTTCTTGTACAATATGATGAATCAGCCTCTTATTTTTGCATTTAGTATTTGTTCAGTTGATATTTCTTTTTCCCTTAAAATACATTAAATACATTTTAATGGGATGTTAAATTTCTTTTAATTGATATTTTTGAAGAAATTATAAAAAAATAGTTCAGTGGTGTTTCACAGTATCTTATTGCTATTAGCTTCTTGAAACTAATTTTTTCTTTATGCTGAACTATTCCATTGTAGGATGATCCAGGATATAGATGGTCAAGAGAAGACCATTCTGAAAGTCGGCCACCTGATTATAGGTATTGTTTTTCAATTTAGCTGCATAAAATTCTGAAGTCTCTAGAATAAAAAAATGGAAACACAGTTTGTGAACATTTAAATTAACTGGTACTCTGAGATTTGAATATAGGCACCCAGGAGAGTCCAGCAAATTGAAGTCTTCAGTGACAGATGGTTGTCATTTGAAAGATATAGCAAAGCATAGATGAAATATTACATGATTTGAAAGAGGCAAATACCTCAGGCTTTTAAATTTGAAAAAATATATGTTCGTTTACTGGTTTATTTTCAGAATTAAGTAAGATACCAAAATGTACAAAATTTAAAGCAATGAAATGTTGACATGATGCAATGAAAGTAAACATTTTGGGATATGGATATTCCTCACTTAATAGGCTGATTAGTGGCTGTTCGAACTTATGAAAGTGCTGAGTGAGTGAGCAATCCTTGAAGATATGACCATCACAGTACCCCTGCAGTCACATGATCACAATCTGTACGCTTAACAAGTCTGGAATTCATCACACTGTCCACATGTTACATGATCACAATTTCTGACCTTCCCTGCCAGTTTTTCACAAGCAAAGTAAATCAGGAAGCCAACAGGAATTCAGAAGTCACAATCATACAAAGTCCTTGTTTAATGACTTGTGATAACGAGATCATTAATGGCATGCTTAACTATGGCAACCAGGGACTGTCAGGATTGCCGTCACTAAGCAATGCAATCACGTGATGTTGCATTTTACAGCCGCATTGCATAGCCAAGGAAATTCTGGTCCTACTTAGAGTCATTATGTGGGGAGTACTTGTATTTTTCCCAAGGGACGCGGTGGCTCACTGGATAAGACACTGAGCTTGTCGATCAAAAAGGTCGGCAGTTCAGTGGTTCGAATCCCTAGCACCGTGTAACGGAGTTGGCTCCCATTAGTTGTCCCAGCTTCTGCCAACCTAGCAGTTTGAAAGCATGTAAAAATGCAAGTAGAAAAATAGGGACCACTTTGTTGGGAAAGTAACAGCGTTCTGTGCGCCTTCAGCATTTAGTCATGCCGGCCACATGACCACAGAGACATCTTCGGACAGCGCTGGCTCTTCAGCTTTGTAACGGAGATGAGCACCACCCCCTAGAGTGAGAAATGACTATCACGTATGTGTGAGGGGAACCTTTACCCTGTATTTTAATTTTCTATACTGCTTATGACTTTGATGTGATATTATTTATTATTTTATTGTGATTGATTTTGTTTTTAATGACCGTTATATCATCTAATAACATAGGGCATAGAGTGGTGTTAAAATACTACAATAAATGTAAGAGCTCATTCTCTTTTGTAAGGAAGGATGGGATAAAATTCCTACAAGCCAGTGTGCAGGTCTGATCCATGGTTTTTGGAAATGTTTTGTTGCAGTTATTTCTACCCTAAGGGATCCATTCAGCCCTTTAACTTAGCCTTCAAGGTTCCAAAATCAACCTTCAACTGCCTTTTGTTGTTTTCCAGAAAATAAAACTTCTCTTTTTAATCCTTAAACTTACATTAAACTTATTTATCCAGGATAGAAAAAAACTTTCCTGGCATGAGTGAACCTGTCTTTTGAGAAGGTTCGTAACATCCAGAAAATCACTAATAAGCAACTTCCTAAAGAAGTTAAGAGAGGAAGTTGGTGAATCTGCTATCTGAAGGTGCTCAACCATTAGACAAATGGTTTCCAGAGCTCTCAAACCAGCTAGAGATTAGTAATTGTGGGCAGACTCTGTAAGAAACGAACTAATGAGTGATCCTTGTCCTCTCCTTAATCTGGAGAGGAGTTTAATTTTTTTTAATGTTTTATTTGGACTTACAAGCCGCCCTCTCTCCCGAAGGACTCAGGGCGGTGTACATAAAAGACAGAAAATACAAAAGTTAAAAGAAATTAAAAAGATATTAAATTAACCCCCGATCCCCTGTCAGTCCAGGCCGGATTGCAAAAATAGCCATGCTTTGAGGTCGCGGCGGAGGAGCGGAGATCAGGGGCCAAGCACAACTCAAGGGGTAGTTCCAGAGGGTGGGCGTCCCCACAGAGAAGGCCCTACCCTTAGGGGCCGCCAGCCTACACTGTTTAGCTGCCGGTATCCCCAGGAGGCCCCATCTGTGGGAGCGCATAGGGCGCTTGGTGTTTGTCAACGGAAGGAGATGTTCTTGCAAGTACCCTGGACCTAAGCCATACAGGGCTTTATAAGTTGTTACCAAAACCTTGAATCTCACACTACTACAGTCTTCTCTTGTTGCTGTGGTCATTGACTCCACTCTCATTGAGCTGTCTTCAGCTTCCCTGGAAGCTCCAGACATTTTGTTGGGTTGAAGTTGAATTATACTCTACATTTTAGCTACAATAAAGATTGCAGATTTGTACTTTGGTTGTTACAGAAACCTCTTCTATTGAATTTCTATATATTGGGGTCAAATATTTGGTTATATTACTTTCAGGGTCTAAGTCAGTGGTGGCTAACCTTTTGGGGCTCCTGTGCCAAAAATTGTGTATGCGCTGGTGCGCGCGCTCACATGCCAGCACCCAGAAGGCAGTGTGCTCCCCTGTGCATGCACGTGCAATCCCCCCAACCCTTTTGTGCCCCCCTCCCCCTTACCTGCACTGTGCCTCACAGCTGATTTTCAGCTGGTTTGAGGCCTTTCTTGGCCTTCCAGAGGCTTGAAAAAAGCCTCTGCAGGCCGAATAGGCCCGTTTTGTCACTTCCGGTATTATAGGAAGTGATGAAACAGGCCTATTCAGCCTGCAGAGGCTTTTTTCAAGCCCCTGGGAGGCCGAAAAAGGTCTCAAACCAGCCGAAAATCAGCTCTGAGGCGCGTGCATGTGCAGTGAGGTAAGTTTGCCTGCGGCTCATGTGCCGGCACAAATGGCTCTGTGTGCCACCTATGGCACATGTGCCATAGGTTCGCCATCACGGGTTACTCTGGAAGTCATGCACTTAACAACGTATACTTGAAAGAGACAGAAATAAGCAGTTAAATAACTTGGGTTTCAGGTTGCTTTAAAAAGTTCCTTTTTATTGCATGCAATAAAATGGCTGTAAAAGCCTCTGGTAAGAATTCTTCAGTACATTGAAAAGTACCCCTTCACCTGTTTCCTAGCTGTAATGGGCAGCCCTAATCTGGATCTACTTAGTGTGGGTTTACACACTTAATTTATGAGTATCTCTTCAGTTTGAAGTTTTGTTTATTATTCTTATGTATTTTTCCCTAGTATATTGTGCTTTGATTGGTCAGAGGCAAAGTTAACTTTGGCTAGTTAGTTTTCTAGTGAGTAGAATTTTGTTTTCATTAGATTTAAATTGATCATTATATAAAAGTATGAAATAGTGTGAACAAAGGAAACCTCATATTTTTCCCCTGAACAATGACTTCCATATGGGTAAAACATAGTGATTGATAAAAATATAGAGCTGGATCAGGAAATGTTCTGCTTGTTATTGTTTAGTAAATGGGTTTAGACAATTGTTTCTACAATCCAAGAAAATATAAAAAAGATTTAAGTCATAAAATACCTTTAAAGTCCTTTTTTCTTAATGGGAAAATATTTAAAAACATAAAAAATATATTTAAAAAATCTTCCAGATTCCTAAAATCAATTAGCAAAGGAACAGTACTTATTTTTGTGATAGCTCAAAATTTGAACTTGCCTCCTACCCTGCAATACTTTCCATTATACACTTTGTTGATAGTTTTTCTTGTTTGAGTGATTAAGTCATTTTTTTTAAATTACAAAAATCCTGATTTTCATTGCATTTCTCCCTTGTCAGTTAGAGAATTGAGAACCTTCTCTAAGGAAAGATTCAGAAGAAGATTGGTCTTTACTTGGAGCTCTTGCTGAATAAATGAATGTTTTTATTTGTTTATTGCAATGATTTCTAAAGAGATGGCATACGACGGAAACCTATATATCCTCAGTATGCAAGAGATCGCTCCCCACATAAAAGGGATTCCCCTTACTTCAGAGAATCACCGATTGGCCAGAGGGAATCTCCTCACAGCAGATCTGGCTCCAGTGTCAGCAGCAGAAGTTATTCACCTGACAGAAGCAAAGCCTACACCTTCCATCAGTCCCAGCATAGCAGAAGTATGTCATCTTTACATAAAAGAAATATTTCCCTGCAAGGTAATGTAGGATTAACCATTCAAAAAAAGAACACCCAAAGCCATGAGATGGAACGGCTATCCTTACAAACAGAATCTAGAATACTTAAAACCGGAAAAAAAAATCAGTCCTTGGCACCATGTAATTTTACATTTTCTCAGGTGAAAGAATATTTCAAGTAGCAATTTTGCATAGTAAGCGAACAGGAAAACCCTTTAATCTTAAAATGACACGACAGACAGGAAGAGAAGACACAAAGGGGGTGGGAAGAAGAAGAAGAGGAAAAGCAAGTAATTTCATTTTTTTTATCTTGTCATTTCACTTCAACACACACATTTTGTTGGTATGCAATATTTTATTGCGAATTCTCATTTCATTGAGATTTTTTTATATTATATCTTTGTTTACAAAGTAAGACCTCCTCTAAAATTTTATCTAACCCAGCATTTCACATTTCCTTATTACCGTGTTTCCCCGAAAATAAGACCTACCCCAAAAGTAAGACCTAGCACTATTTTCTAAACCTGCCCTAATATAAGATCTACCCCGAAAATAAGACCTAGTGTAAATCTCCAGTTCCAGGAAGACTTTTCAGGGAGCAACCGTGCACCCGCGAAACATTCCCCCCCCTACACACTCACACCCACTATTTGGCACCATAAATATATAAGACCTACCCCAAAAATAAGACCTAGTGTGTTTTTGGGAGCCAAAAAAAAAAATAAGACAGTGTCTTATTTTCGGGGAAACACGGTATTTCCTTATTGTGTATGTCACTACATATTTTCAAGCCACAGGTTTAATAATTCAAGGATATCCCTGTAAGCATGTTGATGAGATCCAAAGAGTCCTTATCTATATGAACGTGGGAGCATGCTTTCACTTTATACATTCTTCTTTATCCCTGCCACTTCTTGGTTTCCAAAACAGCTTCCAAGAAAATGGGTAAAGTTATCTGGATGGTGGAGGAGATGATGCTGGGAAAACAGAAGGAAACATTAATTGATGAAAATAATTTTCCACTTAAAGGATGTATGGATGTTACACACAAGTGTAAAATCTCTTGAGCAGTAGTTCTGTCCCTTAATATCTAGGAAGCAGTCTCTGCATCTGTCTTGAGCTGGGAATATAATAAGAATTATGGGAACATGTTTTTATGTTCCTCAGTGAAATTGCTCCTAGAAATAATACAATGTAGTCCCTTGATTTTATTTAGGAAAATACTAAAGCAATGAAATAATATGACTCTCAAAGCAACGTTATATTAGAACTTTGTGACAGCTTTATTTGAATTGAGTTTGTACATAATTGTTTCACTGTAACATGACGCTTTGTGATATTTTTTCCCTTTCCCTTTTTCTCTTTGGGATGGGTGTGGTCTGTGCGTGACACATCTGGCCCGTGGGCCGCCAGTTTGACACCCCTGATCGAGATTATTGTCCTCTTAGGTCTAAATGAAAAGGCAGAGTTTATTCAAGCTGTTCAGTTGATGTTGTATATAAAGTGCCAAATATATCAAACTTCATGCTGGTCACAAAGTGAAAGGGAGATAAATCTTAATTATCAGGAAAATTCCCATTTCCTAGTAATTATATACTAGGAAAATAAAAAAATAAAAACCCTTTTATTTATCATACCACTGGTTTGCATACTATAGGTTGAAAAATATTGGTCTAACCCAGTGGACCTTGAAGTGTGGTCTGGGAAATCTGATGATCCCCAAAATCTTTCAAACGGTCCACAAAGTCAAATATTTTTAACGTTACAAATTTTTAATTTTTGATGCAGCAGATACTGATAGATATAAACCATGTAAACACATGCTCTTTCAATCACTTAAAAGAGGAGCCTCAATCATTAAGAATGTTAGAGAGCTGTTCAGACCAAAATATTTTGAAATCCACTAGTCTAATCCACAGTCAACACACAGGATCTTAGTTTTGTAAGATTTTCAGTCTAACCATACAGGCTAAAATGTTTTTCTGCTCATATTTTTGTATCCTCTTTACATAAAGAGAGATCTTCAACTCAGAGTTTGAAGACTTCAAGAGATGTATCTCCTTCAGGAACTACAGCACTATCACCTGCAAAAGTAAGCTTATTATCTAAATTGTTCTAAATCTTTAGCAGTAAAAATAATTTGAATGGAGAATATTTTTAAGTGTTACATTAAGCTATAGTGCAATGGGATTTTCAATTAGTCTCTTCTGTACCTTGGTACACCTGTGTCCTTAGTTTATTTTGGAAAGTTTCTCAGTTTTCTGCAGCAGATCTATTGTTGGGAGGTTCTGCTGGAAGAAGGATTTAAACATTCTTTATTCAGTACGTAGCTCTTGCTGCAGTAATACATTTGAGTCTGCTTAATGATGCTTGAACTACTCACTGAAATGTTTCTATCTTATTGTATATAACTTCATTTACACTTTGGGATTCTTTTTTTATCAGACTTTAGACAAAAGCAGCAGATTATCAGAAAAGGAGCTTGCAGAGGCTGCAAGTCGATGGGCAACTGAAAAGGCAGAGAAAGTCGAAGCAAGCAGTGTACCTGAAATTTCAGAGTATGACGTGAGTAAAAATAACACTAATAAACATTTGTGCATGGTCATTTATTTTACTCATTCGTTTATATTCTGCCATTCCTCCTGTAGCTCAGTTCCTTCAGTACTGGGCTTGCAAGTATGTGAAATAGGTTGAACAGAAAAATAATGAGTAATATACATATGTTGAATGGATGATGTTTCCTAATTGCTTAACCTCACCATATTACTACATTTGATAATTCTCTAGTTATCAATTTAACTTGTGCAAGTCTGTAGACCAGCCGTGGGCATTTTATACTCTGTGGGCCACATCTGGCCTGCGGGTGGTCCCGGTACAGCCTGTGGGAGTGGGGTATTGGCAGTGCAGGATAGCAGTGCAGGGCGGGGGGGGACGGTAGCGGCCCTTTGGAAAAATTACCACCCCTGATATAGTATGACCTAATAGTTTAGTAATACGGAATTTTTTATTACTTCTGTGTAACCGATATTTATTGATTACACTTAGCCAGAATTTTTTCCATCTTAACTTTAAAAAAAAAAAAAAGAAAGAAATATGGGCATGGGTCCAGGGTATTTACGAGAACGACTCCTGCTGCCATCGAATGCCAACCGCCCTGTACGAGCGCACAGACAGGGGGTCCTTGGGGTACCGTCTGCGACCCAGTGTCTCTTGGCAGTGTCCCGGGGGAAGGCCTATTCTGTGGCAGCTCCCACTTTGTGGAACCAGCTTCCCCTGGGGCTCCGTTTGGCCCCTGACCTTCACACCTTCCGCCATGACTTAAAGACCTGGCTGTTTGGACAGTCCGGGCTGTGCTGACCTCCTGCGGGTGGGGTGATTTTGTTTTAAATTGTGGGGGTTTTATATGAATTTGACTTGGTTTGTTTAATATGGTTTTATTTAATTAATTTATTGTGTGGTTTTAGCTGTGAGCCGCCCCGAGTCCTTTTGGAGAGGGGGTGGCATACAAGTCAAATTAATAATAATAATAATAATAATAATAATAATAATAATAATTATTATTATTATTATTACATGTTTTCAGGGAGTGTATCATGTTAATGTGATGCACAGAATTAAAAAATAGTTATATATTTCTAAAGATGCAATAGAACTCAGTTTATGAGATTTATCAAATATTACCCTTAGTTGAGACCCTTGCATACCATCCGGAGATTGCAGCTGGTGCAGAATGCGGCGGCGCGGGTGGTGATGGGAGTCTCCCGATTCTCCCATGTTACCCCCCTCCTGCGCTGCCTGCATTGGTTGCTGGTTGCACTCCGGGTGAGATTCAAGGTTTTAGTTTTAACATACAAAGTCCTACATGACATGGGTCCTCAATATTTAAGGGAGCGACTCCTGCCGACATCGAATACTAATCGCCCTGTGCGAGCACATAGGCAAGGACTCCTTGGGGTCCTGTCAGCCGGCCAATGCCAGCTGGCGGCCCCCAACGACGAGCCTATTCTATCGCAGCCCCTGACCTCTGGAACCAACTTCCCTTGGAGCTCCGCCTGGCCCCTGACCTCCGCACCTTCCGTCATGATTTGAAGACCTGGTTGTTTGACCAATCCGGGTTGTGACCCTCTTGGTGGGGTGCTTTTATTCTTTTATTCTTTTATTTTGTATTTGTATTCTCTTGGGGCTTGTTTAGTTTAATTTTTTCGTAACTATTTATTGTTGTTGCTGTTTTTAGTTGTGAGCCGCCCCGAGTCTTCGGAGATGGGGCGGCATACAAGTCCCATTAAGGAAGGAAGGAAGGAAGGAAGGAAGGAAGGAAGGAAGGAAGGAAGGAAGGAAGGAAGAAAGACTAGCAATTAAATATAAAAAATATAGGCTGTAACAATGTTATATGAAGTTAAAAGTAAGAAAGCCACCCTGAGTCTTTGGAGAAGGGCGGCATATAAATGTAATTAAAACAAAAACAAAAAGAAAGGAAGGGAACAAAAGGGTCTGTGCAATTGTAGGAAAGGCACAGTGAAGGGTAGGGAGAGTGCAAAAGAGGTGATGCAGGCAGCCTAAGGAGATGCATAAGTGGCGAGAGTTGGGAGGGATGCATGGGAGTGCAGTGCAAGTCGTGGTGAGTGCACAAAATTATGTGTGGTTGATGTGACATGAGTGCAGAAGGACTGGGGTAGAATGAATCAGTGGAAGAGACTTACTTTAATAATCTTCAACCTTTCCTGCCAGCCCCCCACTGACTCTTCTGGGAAAGTCCAACAGGGAAGGTTGCAAGGGCTGATCACAGGGTACTGCAACCATTTGTAAGTATGAACAAGTTTCCAAGCTCCCAGATTTCTATTACATGACCACAGGCCATGTGGTAGAATTTTGGATCCTTGGCAACTCACTCACACTTACAGCTACAGGAGCAATTCAAGCTCAAACATAATGCAAACGACAACTGGAAAAAATTTGGGTCCAAAAAGAAGGCAGCAAAGGCAATGAGCCATTTCTGCTTTGGTAGCTGGGTGCAAAAATGAAAGATTAGGGAACTGGGAGAGAAGGCCAGTGGGCAAGCCGTACTATCCTGGGGCTGCTTGCTCATCCGCAAGACAGGGTGCAGGTTGGCCAAAAGTCAGAGGTGGGGGGAGATGAGGAGATGGGAGAATTGGAAGCAGTGCCTTCCCTTACTGAGGCTTGGATTCGAGAAGGTACCCAGTTAATGACCCATGATCTTGGTTAATGGTTGCAACGGTGAACATCATGATTGCGATCATAAGTTGCTGTGTTTACATATCATCTTGTTTTACGACCAGACCAGTGATGGGATTCAAATAATTTAACAGCTGCCCTAATGACTGGCCGGGTGGGCATGGCTAGGTGCTCATGTGACTAGGTGGTGTGGCCAACTCAACATCACTTTGCCCGAATGAATGTTTTAAGTATAAAAAAAAGATATACCAAAAGGTAGTTTCTTTCATACATTTAATACTTAAATAAGAACAATAAAAAGGTACACAAAATGAGATTTTGTTACGAGACACAGTTTTAAAATATTAATAAAGAACTGTTAGATAATACTTGGCAAAAAAATCAATTTCCAAATTTCTGTTTTATTGGCGTCCTCACTTGCACTTTTCTTCACTTTTAACTCGAGCATCGTCGGCTGTGTGATGTGCTTTCAACCATTTTTTGACTGTAGGAATAGGGTCCCATTCTTGTACAGGTAGGCCAATTAGATTAATAGTCATTAGGCTTGTTATATTTGAAATAGATAGGTGACGTCTCTCTGAACATACGTTCATTTGTGAAAAACCCCTTTCTGCTTCTGCTGAACTTACAGCAATTGTTCTGACAATATCTTTAGCTTTTTGAATACTGTCAGGAATTCAATATTTCTGGGAATTTTTAAAAACATTTTCTATGAAATCTCAATAATCGTTGATATTAATTTGGTAATTAAAAATGTCATTAAATTCAAGCAATTGTTCTTCAGCTTCTTTCCATGGAACTACTACTTCTTCAATATTCCAGTAATCTGGCTCCAAAAAATTGAGAAATTTAAATTTATTTCAGTCTTGAAATTGGCTCCCTGTTTTTAAAGTTTGCAAGCCATTAGTCTTTTATTCAAATTTCTTACGATGCTTTCTAAAAGTCTTTCCCGAGGAAGCACAGCAAATGAATGGTTTTCTATAAATTTTATATTTTTGAAGGCTTCTGAAGTAATTAATCCATCAAATTTTTTTTCGTATGCACCCTTTTCCTTTCTAAGCATTTCAAGTGCTTTAATTGATCTTATCACAAGCTTTTCAGCCTTTATGATGTCTACATTTCTTGTTTGCAGTGCATTTAAAAGAAGATAAATTTTGTTTAGAATATCGATCATCAATGCCAAATCAGTCATAAAATATATATTTTCAAGACCGGCAGCCATACCTAAGTATTTTTCATTTGAATGTAAATAGTGATGTAACACTGGATAAACATGCCACACAGCTAGGGTTGACCTTAAACTACAGGCAGTCCCAAAACTTGATCCCCAAACTCTAGCAATCTTTGTAATTTCATTTTCAAGCTGTTCGGATATTTTGATAAGTTCAGTTTGGTTCTTATTGGATTGATGAAAAATAGTATATATCTTATCACTAAATATTTTAAAATGATTTGCTTGCTTTATTTCCTTTATGGATTCATCTAAAACAAGTTGGAGCCAACAAGTTGGAGCCAACTTGTTTTGGATCTGCAACCTTAAACACTCAAAGAACCACTTGGCCCATTTCCCACAGAAAACAAACACTGGGAGCCACAAAACCTGGGTCGGCATGACCAACTCGATGTTAATTTTACATCTGTTAACAGCGGCTAGAATTATGTTTGCACAACAGTGGGAAAACAAAGAAATCCCTATAGATGAAAATGTAATAAAAATATTAGAATGTGCAGAAATGGATAGACTAACTTAAAATTAAGGAAGTGAATACTAATGGCTAACAAAAACAGGTTAGAAATCTAAAAATATAAAAGAATTATATAAGGAAAGTTCACTAAAATGGATAAGCAAATATTATTAGTATGTGATCATTATTGTTATAAATATTATTGTCATTATTTCACAAAATTATCTATACCCAGACAACACACCATGTAAATATTGGAATTTTTTAATGCTTATTAAAAAGAAAAAGAGCAACTTACCAAAAATTAGGCAAAGGCAGGCAAGTTGTCTCGGCCATGTGCGAGGCAGTTAGGCTGGGATTTATTTGGGTGTTGCTCTTTGCAGGCTCACCCAGGCAGATCTGGGTGCTCAGCTGGGTCGTGTGGAGATGCAGCCGTGCAGCAGGCAGGCAAACTGGCTGGACCACGTGGGAGGCAACTAGGTTGGGATTCAGGCCTTCCTGCTTGCAGGCGCACCCAAGCTGCCAGGCAGATCAGCAGAATTCAAAAGAGCTACTGCCCTGGAATAGAAGCTGTTTTTCAGCCTATTTGTCCTTGTTTTTATTATTCTGTGCCGTCTGCCAGATGGTAATAGTTCAAAAAAAGGGTTCCCAGGATGAGATGGATCTTTGAGAATGTTTTGAACTTTCTTAAGGCAGCGGGAGCTATAAAGCTCTTCCAAAGAGGGGAGAGGGCAACCAATGATCTTCTGGGCAATGACATTAATCCTCTGGAGTACTTATCTGCCACTGTGCAATTGGCAAACCATACAGAGGTGCAGTAAGTTAAAATGCTCTCTATGGTGCAGCGGTAGAAGGTCACCAGCAGTTTTTCATTCAGTTGTTGTTTTCTGAGAAGTCTCAGGTAGTATAATCTCTGCTGGGCCCTTTTGACCAGGGCTGCAATGAGGGCACCCCAGGTCAGGTCCTCTTTTAGGGTAACACCCAGAAACTTAAAACTGGCCACTTGCCCCACTCGGTCTCCATTGATAAGCAAGGGCTGGATGTCTGATCTGTTCCTTCTATAATCCACACCACGAAAACAACCGGTCCACCTCATCTCGGTAGGCAGACTCATCCCCACCGGAGATAAGTCCCACCACTGTTGTATCATCTGTAAATTTAGCAAAAATATTACTAACGTGAGTGGGAATGCAGTCATGCACATAAAGAGTATAGAGTAAGGGACTCAACACGCAACCCTGTGGTGTACCAGTGTTAAGAATAAGGGCTGAAGAGGTATGATTACCTAATCTGACCTTCTGTGAGCGGCCAGACAAGAAATCCATAATCCAAAGGCAGATTGAATTAGAAAGCCCAAGGTCCAGAAGTTTAGACACTAGTCTATGTGGAAGAATTGTGTTAAACGCAGAACTAAAATCCACAAAAAGCATTCTCACATAGCCCCCCGCTGTTCTAGATAAGTCAGAGCAGTGTGAAGAGTGATGGCTGTAGCGTCCTCTGTAGATCTATTTTTTCTGTATGCAAACTGGTGTTTATCAAATGGCCTTGGTGGTGCAGGCTGCTAAATGCCTAGCTCTTAAGTTCCAGCTGCCTGCAATTATTGCAGGCTCGAATCCCACCAGGCTCAAGGTTGATTCAGCCTTCCATCCTCTCGGGGTAGGTAAACTGAGGACCCAAGATTGTTGGGGGCAATAAGCTGACTTTGTAAAAATGCCGCTTAGTAATAAGCAGGCATATGCAATGGAATGAAAGCTATTGCTGAGCACATTGGGTTGTATCCCAAAAACTGTAAGCCGCCCTGAGTCTCCAGAGAAGGGCGGCAAATAAATGTAATTAAAAAAAAAAAAGTATGCGGAAGACCAGAAATGATGTGCCAGCAGACCAATTTCTCAAAGCACTTCATGATGATAGGAGTGAGTGCCACTGGTCTGTAATCGTTGAGGTTGTTGATAGGGAACTTCTTTGGCAGTGGAACAATGGTGGAAGCCTTCAAACAAGATGGAATAGTGGACTGGGATAAAGACCGATTGAAGATCCTGGTAAAGACTCCAGCCAACTGATCAGCACAGTCTTTAAGCACTCGGCCAGAGATACCGTCAGGACCAGCAGCCTTTCTTTCCAAAAAGATTTTTATTTTTTAAGACAAACATATACAAACAAAACATAAAAAACATAAAACCATCTTCCATTTTATATACATACAGTGTGTCAGTTGGTTACAAATCTTTTGTGCTATCCTTTTGTAGTCATCACTCACAGTTTATATAAATTCTCACATTATCAATCTAACATATACTTATATATTTATCAGTTATTAATCATTCATGACTAAACTATTCCATCATTTATACGAGATATCCTCAATTTTGTTATAAAATTTATATTACACTTTTATCCAATGGTTATATATATATATGTATTATATTTTATATCAATCTATTAAACTTCTATTATAAGATTTCCTAACATATTACATTGCCATGTCTTTTTATCCAACCATTGATAAAACAAATCCCATATCATGTAAAATTACTTATCTTCTTGTTCTCTGATTTCAAATGTCAATTTACTCATTTCAGCACAGTCCATAATTTTCTTAATCACTTCCTCCTGCATAGGTATTTTTTCACTTTTCCAATTCTTAGCAAATACAATCCTAGCCGCTGTCAAAATATTTACAATCAAATATTTCAATTCTTTATTGTACATTTCCGGTATAATTCCCAATAAAAATATCTCTGATTTAAAGTCTATATGTTGTTTTATCATTTTTTTCCAACCATGTGTGGATTTTAGTCCAATATTTTTTAGCGTCCAAGCAAGTCCACCACATATGGTAATATGAGCCAGGTATTCTCATCGGGGGTAAGTGCCACCTGTAAAACATCTTATACAAATTTTCTTTATAAGCAGTTGACATTGTCATTTTATAATTTTATGACCATAATTTTTGCTATTTGTCTAAATCAATCCCATATCCAAAATTTTCCCCCCAAGCAATCATTGTTTCTTTAACTTGCTCCTCCTCCAATTTAAATTCTAATAAATGTCCATAAAGTTTTTTCAATACATTTTCATCAGTACCTATCAAAATTTTATCTAAGTCAGTCAACTTATCATAAGTACCTTCTAATTTAATATCTTCATCAAATCTGGATTGCATTTGCAAATATGAAAACCAATTCATTTTTATACCTTGTTCTTCCAACGCTTGCATAGATTTAAGTTCACCCTTTTCATTCAATATCTCACCATATCAAACTGTTTGTTCCTTTTTATATATTATTGGATAAGAAAAAGCTTCAGTAGTAGATATCCATAATGGAATTTTTAAATAATACTGCTTTTTTGTCTTCTCCCAATTTAAAAACAAAGCCTCTCGAATATAATGTCTTCTGAAGCACCCTTGTGTTTTAGTTCCCTTATACCAAAGAAAAGCATGCCATCCCAACAGCAAGTCATGTCCTTCTAAGGTCAATAGTCTACTGTTCCTTAATGTTATCCATTTCTTTACCCATATCAAATTTGCCGCCTGATAATATAGTTCCCAATTGGGCAAAGCGAACTCTCATCTTATTCTTGCATCTTGTAACAGTTTAAGTTTTATTCTCGTTTTCTTGCCCTGCCAAATATATTTCAACACAATGTTATTTAAGTCTTCAAAATACTCTTTCCCTAATCTAATTGGAATTGTCTGGAATAAATATAAAATTCTAGGCAGTACATTCATCTTAATTGTTGATATTCTCCCAATCAATGATAATTGTAATTTTTTTCCATTTTGCCAAATCTATCTCAGTCTGCTGTTTGAGTTTAAGATCTTCTTTTAGTGTACTACATCTTGATGTAATATATATCCCTAAGTACTTAACCTTATTTGTGACCTGAATTTCTAAGATTTTTTCCAGCTCTTTCTTTCATCTTGCTAACATATTCTTTGTTAATATCTTTGTTTTATCCTTATTAATTTTTAAACCTGCTACCTTTCCATACTCTTCTATCCTTTCTATTAATTTGGGTGCTGTTTCCAATGGATCCTCTAATATAAATACCAGGTCATCTGCAAAAGCTTGCAATTTATACTCTTCCTTTTTAATTTTCATTCCTTTTATTTCTTTGTCTTCTCTAATATTCCTATTCAACACTTCCAGTGTTAACACAAACAGCAGAGGCGACAGTGGACAACCTTGTCTAGTCCCTGTTCTTATATCTACAGATTCTGTCAATTCTCCATTTATCATGACCTTTGCGGTTTGTTTATGATATAACATTTCAATGGCTTGGATAAATTTTTTACCAAAGCCCATTTGTGCCAGTTGTAATAACATAAAACGCCAACTCACATTATCAAAGGCTTTTTGAGCATCTAGAAACATCAAAGCCATTTGCTTTTCAGGGTGCACCTCATAATATTCCAAAGTATCCAGAATTATTCTCATATTATGTTTAATTTATCTCTTTGACAGAAATCATTTTGATCAGCATGGATAAAATTATTTAAATATCTTTTAAATATTTCTGCCAAAATTGAAGCAAAAATTTTATAGTCTGAATTTAATAGGGAAATAAGTCTATTGTTTTTAACTTGCTGTGGATCTGTATCTTCCTTCGATATAAGTGTGATATATGCTTCTGACCATGTCTTGAGTATTCTCTTGTTTGACATAATTTCATTCATGACTTCTAATAATTGAAGATTCAACACTTCATGGAAGGTCTTATAAAATTCCACTGGCAATCCATCTGAACCTTGTGCTTTCCCTGTATTTTGTTTCTTTATTCTTGAATATTTTCTTGATAATACAGTTTTCCATAATAATCTTGTATAATTTTTTTTCTTTTCCTCACTTCCATAGCAAACATGTCCTTCTTCATCTATTAATTGATTAATCATTCTTGATTCTCTTTCTCAGTTTATAAGCTAACCATCTGCTTGGTTTGTTTGCATCTTCAAAGTAATTCTTTTTAGCATTTTTAATTTTTGTGCTAATTCCTCTTTTTCCATTAATCCCATTTTATGTTTAGTTATGTCCATTTTAGTTTTAAAGTCTTTTTTTGCCGAAATTTCTGTAATTCTTTTTCCAGTCTCTTATAGTCATCTTCCAGTAGTTTGAAAGTCTTTTTTTGTTTTATGTTTCTTTTCTTTTTATATTCTAATATCAAACCTCTTGTGTAGGCCTTCATCCTGTCCCAGAGATTCTTTAAAGATGTATCCTCTTTTTTATTTTCTTTAAAAAAGAAAAGCTATTCTCTCAATTTTCTGTTTAAAATCTTTTTCCTTTAATATTGTATTATTTAAAGTCCATCTGGATCTCCTCTTTTGTCCTTTCCAGGTAACTGTCATTGGATTGTGGTCTGCCCAAGTACTTGTTTCTATTTCAATTTCTTGTATATTAGAAAGTAATTCTGCTGACATCCATATCATATCTATTCTAGACCATGATGCATGTCTATTTGAATAAAAAGTATATTGCTTATTTTCCACATTTCTCTCTTTCCATGCATCTTTTAAGTTTGTTTCCTCTATCGTTCAAAAAATAGATTTTGGTAATGTCTTTCTAGTTTTCTTCGTTAATTTCTGTGTTTTATAATCCAATTGCTCATTAATTATTCCATTGAAATCCCCCATCATACAAAAATTGACATAGTCCAGTTCAATTATTTTAATATGTAATTTCCTGTAGAATTCTTCTTGATTATCATTTGGAGCATAAATTGCTATTAAAAGTGTTTTTACATTATTGTCCATTATTTCCACCATCAAAATCCTTCCATCATGTGTAGATTGGTTCTGCCGGAATTGTATCTCTAATATATAAAACCACACCTCTGTTTTACATTGTGTCAATGATGTGAATAATTTTCCTAATTTTTTTTGTTTCAATATATATTCATGTTGTTTTTTGATATGTACTTCTTGTAGGCAGATTATATCAAACTTTAATTTCTCTAATTTGTGAAATACTTTTCTTCTTTTAGTAGCTAAGTTAAGTCCATTTATGTTAATCGTAATCAATTTTCTTTCATCCATATTAGACTTTATAAGAGGGTTTTGTTGCTCTAGTAGATCTTATTTCTCGTTGCTGCCTGGGTGCACCACCTACTGCACCTTCTTCTTTTTCTTTTTCAATTGCTGCTATACACTCCTCTAGAAATTCAATTAGTGACTCTTCTTTTCTTGTATCTTCCTCCTTTCCTCTAAGATACTCTAAATAGAATAGCTCCGCTTTTTCAACTATGTCAATTTTGTGTCTTTGTTCCTGCCAGGTGAACAAGAGACTTCTGGTATTAACCATCTGTAGTTTACTCCTCTTTTAAGTAATTCTTTGGTCAAGAATAAGTATTCTCTTCTCATCTCTCTTACTCTTCTTGGTACTTGTTTCAGCACCACAATTTCTTTATCTTTGTACTTTAACATTTTGTCTTTTGCCACCTGTGGTATCTGTGTTTTAATAGTTTTCTTAGTAAATCTGGTGTGAACTTCTCTTGGTAACTTATTTCTCATTGCATATTTAGTATAGATACGGAACACTTCATCCATCCCATCCATCATCTTCTCTTTGGTTATCTCTAATGCTTCTGCCAGTATTTCTATCATTATTTCAGCAAAATTTTCACCCTTCTATATTTTGGAATCTCAAGTAGAATTCTGATCTATTGATTTTCCATCCTAATGGACCACTCCTGCCCTTTTCAACTTCACGCAGTCGGGTATCAATATCCCCAATCTTCTTATCTCTTTGTACATCTTGTTCTTCAATTTTTTAAAATCTGTCCTCATATTTCATCATCATCTGTTGAATATTCTCAACTTTCTCATCTGTCTTTTCAGTTCTTTGCTCAATATTCTTTGTTCTCTTTTCAATATTATCTGTTTTTGCTTGTATTTTTTGAATTCCTTGCATAAGCATCTGCAGTGTCACTTCCTTCTCCTTCTCCTGTTGCAATATCATCTGTATTGATGGCTGTCCTCCAGATGGTGAAGAGGAAGCAGTTGGTATTTGAGAAGCTGGAGGATTTCTCCTGGCAAATCCCAAAGACACTCTTCCCTCTCTCCCTCCCCCACTCCTTCTTTCTCTGCCAAGCTTCCCAAAGCATTCTCCTGCTGATTCATTCATTGCTAAGGGTCTGTAGGATTATTCCCGTTCTCTTATGTTTGGATTGGAAGCTTTGCCTCTGCTCGAAGGGCAAAATGGATGGATGGTTCCCTTTTTAAAACTACCGGGGGGAGAGGAATCATCTTGCAGACCCTTAGCACCTCCTTAGAAGTAGGAATGAATGAATGAATCAAACTGTTCCTCCACCGGCTGGAAAGCCCACTTCTCCGCTACCGCTGCGCCACAATGTCCAGCAAGGACTCTGGCCTCTTCATGTTGCCCAATGGCAGCACTCCGAACGCAGCTTAAGCCACGGCGAGGGCAGAAGGGAAAGCGACAGCGGCGAAGGAAGCAGCACAAAGTGCCCTGCCGCCGCCAAGGCCAACATCCACGCCGCCGCTGCCCACTGACCCAGCACCATATCCGGGTCTGCAGCAAAGGCGGTTGGGGTAGGGAGCTCTCTGTGCTCTGCCATGTTCAGCAGTTAGGAGCGGCTGGTGGTGAGGCATGGCTGCCTGTGAGGCGCTTCTAATGGCAAGTTCCCCCTGCCCTTCCCCCCATTTTGCATGTTTTAAAATAGGCCTAAATTTTGGAGGAGAGGCTTAATTTTACCTCATGACTAGAAAACATGCTGGGCCTGCCTATTAGGGGAGGCCATATTGTTGGAGAAACACAGTGGTTCAAGATCCAGTTTGTCACCAAAATGCAAAGCTGTTCTCCAAAGAGGAAAAAATGTTCTTTAAGGTTAGGCAGTGAGGATTGCACAGCTTTTGTTGAAAAGATTTGGAAATATGGACCTCATGTTCTTTTCAAATTTCTCATTCTTCTTCCATAGTAACTATATTACTAAACCATATGTACTCCTCAGTATAATTTGATTTCACTTAATTTGTATCCTTTGCTTTATGCATGTTTAAACTCTGAAAGATAGTATCTTAAAATGTATTTATTTATATCCCATCTTTATTATTTTTATAAATAACTAATGGCAGCAAACAGCTAATACTTTTTCCTCCTGGTTTCCCCTCAAGAGCAACCCTGTGAGATAAGTTGGGCTCAGAGAGAGAGAGTGACTGGTCCAAGGTCACCCAGTTAACTTTAGTGGCTAAGGTGGGACTAGAACTCTTTCTTGGTCTTCCAGTTTCTAGACTGGTGTTTAATCACTAGGCCAAACTTTCCAGTGTAATACATCTGGCTGCTCTCACAACACATCAGATCTGAATTATGTACCATTTACCCAATGATTTGTAATATATTTTGATACCTAGTTTAATGTTAGTATACATACATATTCCATACGTAGAATAAATTTGATTTTCTAATGTAAACTGTGAGGATTGCTTGAAATACAAGAATCAGATAACTAATGGCAATTATTTAATTTAACAATATTTCATATAATGCATTTTAGCCACATAAAATTATTCTTCATTTCTAAAGGCCACATCCTCGGATCCATTATATATAAAACACCATGAAGAAACAGGTGCCAGTGTAACAGACAGCAATGAATTATTTGAAGACAACCATCATATTAGTCGCTCAAAGGCAATTGCTCAAAAGACAAAGGAAATTGAACAAGTAAGCCACACTTTGTTTGCTTTTATGAATATTTGTGAGGGATTCTTTTTCCCTCCAAAATTAACTTTGCCATACAATTTGACTCAAAAGTTTTAAACTGATTTACACAACATAGTTTAAGATAAAATAAATAGCAAATTTATTACACTGATTTAAATTTCTAAAATAAATCTGGCACTTACTTTTACTACAAAAAGGATTTAATTGCTTTTGCTATTTTTTGTTTTTTGTTGTCAAATCAAAATCACACATTCATTGGATTGAGAATATATAGGAATGCTTCGTGAGGTTAGCTTGTTGCACTGTCCTAATAAGAGTTTATTTTAGGAAGTATAAGATTGTATTTTCACTGTAATTTGTTTTGTCATGACTTTATTTTGCAATGCTATTCGATAATGATTGTCTTATGGATAGAGTCATGACTATCTCTGGTGTTACTGCTTGTGAACATCTATTAACTTTTGTGGTGCAATGGAGTAAATGCTGACAGCAAAACACATTTCTTCACATCTCTATTTAAATGTTTAACTCATCTTCCATCCTTAAATCATTTTATACTATTTTTAATTTTAATATTGTTACTGTGAAAGTAGCGTAAATTTCCTGTGAAATATGCAACACAGCAAAATATAGATCTAGAGTAGTATGTTTAATCCCTTTTATGAAGCTGTAGCAACAGCTGCTTGGACCCACATCTATTTTAGGCTCTAGTAAAATGATTATTCTGAATCTTTCCCAATATGCTGCTTTTTAGATATATTGAGACGGCAACTTTTGCAGTATGGCCAGTATGCCTAAAGAGCAGTATATTGAGAAAAGCAGCTTAGAAAAGAAAGTAACATTTCCAGAAATTTTGAAGAAATGGGGAAAAGCACTTTAGGGAAAAATAGTAAGGGGAAAGAAAAATAAAATCTTAATTTTTAAACAAGTGCTTTGATACCAATTTTTTTACAAGATTACATTTTAGAGCAGGAGTCGCCAACCTTTTGAACCTCAGAGGCCGCCAAACTCATACTTTTAAATCCTGAGGACCACTAATATGAATTTTTAAAAAAGATAATATATTTAATATAAAATTTTTATTTTTTATATTAAATATAAATGTACTATTTAAAAAATTAATTTTATACACACGTGCACACACACACACACACACACACAAGCTTATTTAATTATAACAGAAAATACATAACAAGAAAAGCAGAGCCCCCCGCCCAATCTGGTCTCCTGTCATTTCATATCTCTTCCCAAGTCAGAAGAAACCTCTCCCTCCTTTGCCAGGTGTAGCTGCCTGGAGTTGGAGTTGGGGGAGGGAAGGAGGGCTGGGTTGGAAGCCTCCCCCCACCTGGAAACCTCCTCCCCCACCCCCGGTCTTTAACACCTGGCTTGCTTCTCCATTACTGCCTCCTCCTCTAGGACCTCCTACTCCAGGTAGGGTGATTATGAACTAACCAAACAGCTACACTGATACCCCAGCTGCTCTCTTTCCTGTGGTAAGACTTGGCATGTGGAGAAAGGAGCTGGCAGCTGCTACTTCGCGGTCCCACGGGCGAGGTGAAGTCCTCCCGGTCCCAATTAAAACATACCAGTCACACACTCAGAGTCCAAGCCGAGAGGGGTCGCTTCCCCCTGCCAGGAAGAGCGGCGGGCGTGGGCGCGCACGGTTTAGCACAGCAGGCAACTTCCACTATGGAGGCTGATGAGCCACGTGCTGAAGACCAGATGGCTGTTGAGAAGGTGTGCCAACGGGTGATACTGGCAGCAGATGGACTCATACGCGCGGGAGATCGTGGCATAGGCTTGGCCTGCGAGAGGATGGGGGTGGGGGGAAAGGAACCTCTGAACTGGTGCTACTGTCAACTCATAAAGCATTTTGTATACACGTTTTATAGTTGACAACAGAAAGAGGGGGCAGTTTCAAAGAGCAGGCAACAGTGTGAAATCAAAAGTACATTCCATTCATATTATCTTCAAAGACTGATTAGATGGATGAAGCTTCTGCCATGAAAAAATCTAATTGGAGAGGAAGATTGATGACTCTTGGCTATGGACGTTTTTCATTGGATAATACACCCAGAGGGGTGGGGGGGAAAGCAGGATCAAGGGTGACACTGAATTATGTATCTCAGAGTTGGCTACGCCCAGGTTAGTGCCGGATGTAGAATGTTACCTTCAAATAAATCTTTAGTTTTGGGAGTGTGGCTCGAGGCTCATGATTTAATTGGAGTAACTGCCGGAACCCTGAGAGAGAGAGTTGGCTAATGTTGTTGTATATCAGATAGATTCCCCATCTGTGCCTTTCTCCCCTTTTGTATTATTATGGAGAATGTTGGGATTCTGAATTAATTGGCATCTCTGAGAAAGTTTACATATTTATTTAAAATATTTATATAGTTGCCAATTTCCAACCAAAGTGGCTCTCAAATCAAGAATTAAAATAACATAAAAACTGTACTAAAACTTGTAAAACCATAAACATGAAAAACAAAAACCCCTGGCATTATGTCTAGCTTCCAGCATGCAATCACGTCATCCTATCCCAGCACTTGGGGGGAAATCAGGTCTTCAGTGCAATTCAGAAGACTAGGAGGGTAGAGGCCTGCCAAATTTCAAGGGGAAGAGTGTTCTGCAAGGCAGGGATAGCTATGGAAAAGGCACACTGCTTAATACCCATAAGATGGTAATGGTTAAAGGAAGGGATTCAGAACATGTTCACACTATATGATATGTTAGGATGGGTAGATGTCCTTAGGAAAGGCAGTCCTGGAAATAATCTGGCTCTGTGACATACAGAACTTTAAGTGATGACCAGCACCTTGCATCCTGAAAGAAACCACAAGCCAGTGCACCTCACCTAACAGTGCACATGGGTAAACCCATCACAATACATGACACCACGTTATGAATCAGAGTCCTATGCATCCTTACTTGGCATTTTGATCAGTGAGGTTAACAGCTTAATATTTAAGATAAGTAAATATAAGAATTTTTCAATCCCTTGTTGTCAGGAAATTGCACAGCCGGTGTCCAAATGGAGTCGGAGATGCTGACAAGAACTTGTGATTTTATATAAATAAATATATTTGCAGTAAAAAAGAGGGGCAAACGGCAGCATAGTCAGGTAAAACAATACAGCAGGAACATCATCAGGTAAATCACAGAGCATACAGCGCAAAAAGGCGGGAAACAACAAAACTCCATTACTCTCACAGCAACTAATTACAGCTCAGATTCCCTCATGCAGCGGGCAGCTCTTTTTAACCAATTAGCTATAAGTGTGTGTTCTTACTCATTGTCCAACCTTTCACCGCTCCAGCTATTAAAATTTAAATATCTTAACACTCCTCCAATTTATAGCTGGACAGCATTTAAACCAAATTGTTTCACAAGATCCTTGTGTTTCTGTACACCCAATGGCTTTGTCATGAGATCAAGCAAATGATCTTCTGATGGACAATAAATTAGGTCTATTACATTTTCTTTCACTGCTTCTCTGACATTACAGTACTTTATATCAACATGTTTGCTTCTGGTTTTTTACTCTCTCACCTGTTTCCATCTGTGCACATGCTGTGCTATCTTCAAACACTGGTATAGCTCCTTTCTCTCCAATATCCAACACTTCAAATCCTTCAACAATAGTATATTTTCTTCTTTTGACTTAGAACATACCCTCCTTAAAGTTTCTTTATTTCTGTTTCTAAATAGTTTTTTATTTCTCCTAGACACTTTACATTTATTCGTTTTGCCATAGGCAAGTTCAACACTTCCTGGTAGTTTTGAGGCCCACAAAAAATACCACATATCATTACCTCATCAACTTTGAATCCCTCTGGGGGGCGGAGCCAGCTGTCTAGGAGAGAGGACGTGCAAGCAGTTTTCTCTGTGAAGCACGATCCTCCAAACTTCGATTTGCAGGACCTTTCAGGGGTCAAAGGAGGCTCGTAGGGTTTCCGAAGGTGAAGGGGTGCCGAAAAACCTACATGGGCTGCAGTTTGTGTGGGGGAGCGGAGAGAACCTGGATCAAGCAGACAAAGGAAGGACAATCGGCAGACCATCCATAGAAGAAGACAGCTGGTCATACTATTGGTGAAATAGCAGAACGAAGGTGCGTACTAAACAAACAGCCTTAACAACTTTAAGTGAGTAAAACAAAAAGGGGCGCCAAAAGCAATTGATATTGAGAAAACCCGGCATTAAGAGTCAGCCCTAGTGAAGAACAGAAGGAGCGGCGGATTTAATGGCAGGCAAAGAGATCGGAAGAAGATAGGGAAGCAATAAAAAATCAGCAAAAGAAAGGGAGAAGATTGCTGCGTGTGATTGTAAAAGAAAAAAACAACAACTAGAGTGGTGCCTAGAGCTAATGTAAGAAGAGAATTTTGGATTATAATTTGTAGAAGGGTGACTTTTGAAAATACTAAGTGTTGATCTGAGAGAGACCTGTGGGATTACATATTAAAAACGGAGGGGATTTGAATGACTTGAACTAATGGATTTGATTTAACAACTTGAGAGAGAACTGATAATCTGGATCAAATATTGTGGGGGCATCTGGACTTTTTGGACTTTGGCTCTATATTTCCTTTTTTTTTTCCTGAGCTATTTTGGACTTTTTTTTTGTAAAGAGAATCTTGGAAGTTAATTAAAATGGACGGTACAAAGAAAATGAGTTGGCAACTTTGAAGTTGACAAAAAGACTCTGTTGTTGGCCACCAAATTGAAGAGAAATTGCAACAAGGAGAAAAGAAAAAGGGATACTTGGTTTCTTTCTGTCTCTTGGTTGGTTTGTTGATACTTAAGCCACTGCATATATAGGTAAATATAAGATTTTGTAGATCTCTGTATAAATTGGCTAATTTAGATTTATAGAACTATACAAATATAAATTATATACTATATACTTAACAGTTAGGTTGATTAATTAAATTATAAGAGATTTTTTTTTCTTTTTTAGTATTACAGATCTTGATATATTGGTATATTATAAATTATGTTATAGGTAATAGTATATATTATGTTATAGATTAATTAGATATATATTAACCATTTTTAAAGGTTTGATTAAGTGAGATTACTTTAAGCAATATATCTGCTATAATTATTAGATACTGATTTTTGACATTGTGGATATAACTTAGCACATTCAGCAGATTATTGAATACTGGATATTAGCTTGGATTTATTGTTAGACTAGCTTTATTATTAATATAAGCATTGGAGGGATTTGAAAGAGAAGAGAAAAATTGGAAGGTGGTGGAAAAATAATATAGTCAAGATATTTAGTATGACAAGTAACACAAATATTCCAAAATCGGGAACTGGGGAAAAGATACCCACCCAAACACTGACAACGATCTCAACGGCAAGTCCCTCGACACAGAGAGCTATAGACAAAATGTTACCAAGGGAGAGATCAAATTGGATAAAAGATCTACAAGGATTATTGTTGAATACGCAGGAAATGGTGTCTAAAAACCATGAAGACTTGAAGACAGAGATAGGATCAGTCAGATCTGAGTTAAAAGAAAAAATTCAAATTATAGATGAAAAATTTGAATGCTACCAACAAGAGATGTGGAAAAACCAGGAAAAAAAAGCGGAAGTAGAATCCAGAATGGATAAAGAGAAGAGAGTGGAAGATCTGACAGATAAGCTGATACAAGCAAATAAAGATCTGGAAACTATGGTAATACTTTTGGAAGCAGAAAAAGCAGCCCCATTACTTGAGATTCCAAAATGTTAAGGAAGAAAAAGAGGAAGATTTGCCAGACGTAATGGGTGAGATAATTACAAAAATACTAGGAACTGGAAAAGAAGAAATTGTGATGGAAATAGACGAGACATACAGAATACAGACGAACTATGCAAAAAGGCATAACCTTCCCAGAGAAGTTCATGTCCGATTGATCAAGAAGTCGACCCGTGATGAAATACTGCATAGAACGAGAGACGAGCCAGATAACTGTTCTTAAACAGGTACCGAGAAGAATAAGGGACTTGAGGAGATCCTACCATTTTCTGACAACAAAGCTCATAAAACATCATATTAGTTTTAGATGGTTGATGCCAGAGGGAATATGGCTAACTGGCAGGACAAGAGATATCGATTAGATACAATGGACAAAGTGGAAGACTTCTACGACCAACAATTTGCTAATGAAGGAGAGACAGCAGTGGAAGAAGAGGAAAAAAGGAAAGACTTGGTTGAGCAAAGAGGAGCAGAGGCAGAAAATAAGGAAGAAAACTCATCGGACAACAAGGAGAGGAGATATGGAAGAAGAAAGGCACAAATATATGAAAGACAATATACAGAATCCAGAGAAATGAGCCAAAGAAATTTTAAAAAAAGAGAGAGAAATGTGAGGTAATCTCGATTAATTTTAATGGTGTAACCTCCCTGGTGAAAAGGAAGAAAATATTCTATAATTTACAGAAATTCAATGCAGACATAATAGCTATACAAGAGGTGCATATAAAAGAGAAACAAAAATACTTGTTAGAAAATACATGCATACAGTCTTTATTGATTAGCCCTTGGGCCATATCAAGGTGCAAAGTTCCAGCAATAAATTGTTGTTAAAATTTGATAAAAACAATTCAAAATGGAATTTAGTAAAGTACCATTTAAAATGGAATTGGATAAAATACAATTTAAAATGGAATCAGAATAAAATACAATTTAGATAAAATAATAAAATACAATCTAAAATGAAGTTGTAATAATGTAGAATAATTTAAGATATAGATAAAATATGACAGCATCGTACTTTGGAGTCGCCCCTGCAATCCACCGCAATCAGTCCCACATATGCAGATCTCAACCGGATCATTTTGTTTAAGTACTGTGCTATGTTAAATGTTATTTTCAAGTTCTGGCCGGACATAAGGTAAGTTATTTTGATATGGGGATCCCAATGGGTCATTCGTCTGGTATATAGACCAAGATACCTGTCTCTCACCCTCTTATATATGCAACAGTCAAATAGGATGTGAGCCAGGTCCTCTACCCACAAATGCAGAGACGCTCATTGTACGGTATAACATGAAATCTCCTGTATCTAACTATTGTGTCAAGCTGTTCGAATTTCGCTCTTGTAAATATCTCCCTAAGCTGTTTTGGGAGTTGTAACTTCAAGTAACTGTCTACTTGAAAAGTACGTTTGTATTTACTCAGCCATTTCAAGTTACTCACCTTACTAAGGATAGCTATGTCAGTTTGTGCTTCTATATCCTTAATCCTTTGGGCAACTCTTTTTTTAGATTGTTCTCCTGTTACACAAGAGACAGGAAGGCCACAGCTTCTTACAAAATTTGTTAGTTTGGTGATCCAGGAGCTTTGTGATTGTAGTTTCATTTGCTCTAGTAGGCATAATTTGGGTAGTCTATCAGTCTCCATTTCATTAACTTTGCACCAGTAGTTATAAGCTCTAATTTTAGATAAGGCCTGAATTGTATGAATTCCCAATTCAGCTCTAACTGCTGCAGCAGATGTTCTTGGATCTACACCCAAAATATATCTCAAAATGTTGGGACTGTGTTTGTTCTAAGACTGTGGTTGAGTAAAGACCCCAAATTTCTGCTCCATACAAGAGCATTGTGGTAACCTTAGCCTTATAAACCTTGATTAGTGGGGCTAGGGATCCTGGGTAACTATGGTTTTTTAGTTTGAGCAATAAATTCAAACAGGCTTTTACTCTAAATGTTCTCCATTGATGATGGCAGGCCCAAGATCCAGTCTTGGAAAAAGTTACACCCAAATATACAAAGGTGTTAACCTGTTCAATTGGTTCACCATCTAATTGCCACTTATGTCTCTGATGGTTTCTTCCAAACACCATTATTTTTGATTTAGATTTACTAATAATTAGGGAGTTATCCCGGCAATAAGAGCTAAATCTTCTTAATAGCCTACGTAATCCTACTTGTGAGTATGATAATAAAATCATATCATCAGCATAAAGCACGCTGTTCCAGTAAGTATTTAGGATCATCGGCATGTGTACCATGGCATCCTTCATTAACCCTGGCAGGTCATTGATGTATAAATTAAATAATAATGGGGCCAGGACACACCGTTGCCTTACCCCTTTATTTGTGTGAATTCTGTTAGTCAGGGTCCATTAACCTCATACCGCACCCTCAAACAGGTACTTGTGTAAAGGGCTTTAATCAAAGCCTGGAGTCTGGGTTCTATTTTAAGAGATGTCAGTTTACTCCATAGCACGTCTCTATTCACTATATCAAATGCTGCTGTAAGGTCTATGAAAGCAGCAAACAGGGGTCTCCTCTTATAGGCGTATTTGGCAATTAGATTGTTCAAGACAAAGCAGTTATCAATAGTAGATCTGCTTTGTTTAAAACCTGCTTGTTCTTCTGTGAGGATGTTGTTTTCCTCTACCCAGATTTCAAGTCTTTTCAAAAGATACCTAGCATATATTTTTGCTACAATGTCAATCAGGGTAATGGGCCTATAATTACTAGAATCCTTTTTATTCCCTTTTTTATATATGGGGACAACTATTGCCATCTTTCACCCATCTGGTATATGGCAGGTATTATTTATGTCTGTAAAAAGACCTGCTAATACAGGGTCCCATCAGTTGGGAAATTTCTTAAATAATTCTGCTGGTAAAAAAATCCTCTCCTGGGGCTTTATTGCTCTTTAAGCTTTTAATGATGGACTGTATCTCCTTTTCTGAAACTGGTGGCCAGGGAGGGGGAGTTCTAAGGTTTGTTAAATCGCTGTTTAAAAATAATTTCTTTACCGGTTCGGTGGGGGCAAACAAGCACTGATAATAATTCTCCCAGTCCTCAGCAGAGATTGGAATGTCAAACGCAAATCTCTGTTCCTTCAGGATACCCGCTACAGAGTGCCAAAATAATACTGAGTTATGACTTCTGGCAGCCAACTCAAGTTCTGACCAGATTGAAATGGCAAAACTTTTTTTCTTTAATGTTATAGTTTTTTATATTCCCTTCTCGTGTGCAGCATCTTAGCTTGTATATGGGTAATAGGATTCCTCTGGGCAAGCCTGATGGCTGCCTTCAATTTCTTTTTCAGTCGCTGGCAATCAGGATCAAACCAGTGAGGTCTACCCGCTTGGGCTCTTTTTGTAGCAGATTTAGTTTCTTCAGTATGCTACAAAGATTGGAGAATGCATTGAAGGCTGACATCCAGTCAGTAGTAGGTGACTGGATTGTTCTACCCCACTTAGTAGCATTCTCTGTTTTAAGGCATTCTAATATTGCCTTGGTATCAACCTTGGCCCAAATTAACCTTTTATTTTGAGTCACCTCTACCTTTTTGGTGAGCCATCTATCAGCCATGTTATATGGTCTTAAATCTGTCACGCTTACAGGCTGATGGTCACTATTGTCACTAAGGTGTACTGTGACCTCCGAAAAGAGGCCTTATCTCTTGACACACAAAAGAGATCCAGTACACTACTTGAATTGGTTGAGTGGTATGTATAAGGGTATGTGTAATTCTTGTCCTTACCTCCCAAAATTTGGAGATTACCCTTAAAAATTAAGGAGATTAGGAGCAGGTCAGCGGCATTACTTTTACAGTCTCTCGAAAGCCACTGAGGATGGTTTTCAAAGAACTCCCCTGGGATTCCCTTCTTCCGGGCAAGCTCATACAGAGAGGGACCCAGTCTAGCGTTCAGATCTCCTAATAAAACCACTATGGACTGAGGGTACAGTATTGCTATATCTTCTAAGATAACTTCCAAGCCCATCCAATAATCGGAATTATAGTGCTGGGATGTGCTTGGGGAAATATACACATTTACCAATATTAACTCAAACTGATCATATTCAAATTTGACAACTAGAAAGTACGGATACTTACCTTCGTTATATAATTTCTCTCCCTGCCATTGCAACTCTTGCTTTATAAGAACGCATAGCCCACCAGAGGGTCTCCCTTTGTTCTTTGTTTTTTTGGCTGGGGAGGCCCATCCTTGAAAGCCTGGCACTTGTACTGGTTCCATTAGCCAGGTTTCTTGAAAGGCTATTACGTCAGATCTAGAGAAAAAGCTCATTAGTCCACTATCAACTGTCCCTTTCCAGCCAGCTATGTTGCAGGTCACCAACTGTATGAAGATGTTGTACCGGCCTCTCTGAGAAACAGATAAGAAGTTTCTCAGCACCATCTTCCAGCGTTGCAATCCACATGGCCCTTCCACCCTCAACATTCCCCAAGAGGTGATTCCCAGGCATCCGAGGTGCCAAGCAATGGTTATAAATCAGGTAAAAGGTTATACAAAAAGACAAGGCAAGAAATAGGATATCTAGGATAAATAGAGAGGAAAAGGAACTAAGTGTAATAAATCCAATACCCCGCCTCCTTCTTCCACCAAAGAATGCAGATACACAGAACTGACAGGTTGGTACTTTGGAGTTAAGTGGAAATAAACTTATACCATTTTTATAAGATAAGATTTCAGTTTGGGGTAGATACTATAGAGTAGATACTATAGAGTAATGTGTTTCATTGCATGCATTTCTAAAACTCATTTTAGGTATACCGACAGGATTGTGAAACTTTTGGTGCTGTGGTGAAGATGTTGATTGAAAAAGACCCTGCATTAGAAAAACCTGTTCAGTTTTCTTTGAGACAAAATTTGCATGAGATTGGTGAGCGATGTGTTGAAGAACTTAAACACTTCATTGCAGAATATGATTCTGCGAGTCAAGAATTTGAAGAAACGTAAGATAAATTATGAGTTACTCATATATAAAGGCTACCTGATTCATGGATGCTAATCTTCTAAATTTGTTCATCTTGCATTTGATCTCTTCATAAATTTGAATTAATTGCAAAAAAAAACATCATTTACTTAGTTGATTCAGTTTAGAAGATATATTGACTATATAAAGTTCAGCTCATGTCAGCCGTATTTTGAAAATCCTTAACAAAAAGCTGCCCCAATTATTGAAACAGGTTGCCAAGTATGACAGACCATTTTGTAATTTTATTAATATTGATGAATGTATAAAATAAATGTGTACCTGTATTTATATAAATTTTACATATGTGTTGCCTTTAATTACAGTAGCTATATAAATTTGATTGGAAATCATTGTTAGGACAATTCCATTAAGGTAGTTAAGCTTAGTGGTTTTGTAACTTCAAATAGTTTGTATAATTAAACTCCAGAGTTAATATCAAAATTTGCATTTCCTTGAAAGCTTTGTACACTTGTATAAACAATATTTGTCTTTAATAGTAATGGAAAGTATTATTATTCTCTTATTCTCTTCTGCAATTTCTGTAATTTCCACTACACTATGGGATATTCCTTTTAGAAATGGGTGTAGTGAAGGCAGCACAAGTGTTTTCAAAGTATGAGAATAGTGTAATTCATCATTTCACAAATGGTACAGTAATTCAGACATGATGATACTTCCCATAATCATGGGATAGAAGGGTAAGTAAATTCATAATTGCAATTCAGCAGCTAATCTTTATCCAACATCACTTCATATCTGCGGAAAATGGAGTGGCGGAACGAAGGAATGGCGTCCTACAAACCATGATGCGATGTCTCCTAGAAGATGCTAATCTCAGTCTCCCATACTGGGGTGAAGCTATCAAATATGCAAATTACATTGTTAACCGCATCTGGAGTAGTGTAATAAATCAGACACCTTTCTTCAAATAAGAAAGTTATTGGCACCAGATGGGTCTACAGAATTAAGAAGCCAAATGGTGAGTCATTATACAAGGCCAGACTTGTAGCTCAGGGTTTTGCTCAAGCCTCTCTCTGTTACAATTAGAGACTAGGCTACCTGAAAAGATTCTTCCCAGAATTGCAACAAGGTTGGTTACATTCACATATAGGTAAAGGTTCCCCTCGCACATACATGCTATTCGTTTCCGGCTCTAGGGGGCGGTGCTCATCTCCGTTACAAAGCCGAAGATGCCTCCATGGTCATGTGACCGGCATGACTAAATGTCGAAGGCGCACGGAATATTTACCTTCCCACCGAAGTGGTTCCTATTTTTCTACTTGCATTTTTACATGCTTTCGAACTGCTAGTTTGGCAGAAACTGGGACAAGTTATGGGAGCTCACTCCATTACGCGGTGCTAGGGATTCGACCCGCCAACCTGCCAACTTTCTGATCGACAAGCCCAGCGTCTTAGCCACTGAGCCACCATTAACTGCCTCATGGGCAGCTGGATTATCTATTACAGTTACCACTTGTCAAGTGTACTTTCCACATGTAATATACAGAACAATTTTGGTCCTGTAAATTCAAGTGTTGTTTACCCATGGTTAGGTGTAAGATTATTTAATTCTAAAGTAGCCAAAAGTAAGTTTCCTCTGTTTAAACAGATGGATGATTTGTAAGCAATACTTCTTGTATTCATAGGAATGAAGCGAAACATGGTGGTACATGTTTGTTGTTTAAACCCATAAAAATGAATAAACATACAGATATGCTTCTGAACACTTCAATCTGTCCCTCAGTTTGCTTCAGCTATGACAAGTGAAAGGAACTCTGAAAGTTTTAAAACAGCTAGAACGTACTATATTACATTTCAGTGTTCTAACCTACGCACAGATATTGGAAAATATGGAAACAAAGCAAATTTATAAATTATGAAAACAAATTACAATTACAGAAAGCCAGTTATTAGAAACTGAGTTAAATAATTGATCTCACTGACTAAATAGCAAATAAAATTCAGCAAAAGCCAGTAGAAAATTATATCACTTGCATGCTGATGGAACATGAGACTACTTAAAATAGGTTAAACAAATCCATATCACACTAAGCAGAAAAGCTACAAATGTAGATTTGAATTCAGTGGACCACTAACCATTCTTAGTAGAAAGCATAGTACAATTTTATTTAGTTGATCTTAAAAATAACATTTGGCTGATTGTGAAAACATTTACTTTTTGGTTGTTAGAAGAATATATAGGGCGATTTAATAATCTATCAAGGTAGGGTGAGATTAACTCACTCTTCAGAATGCCTCATCAGTCTTTATGTACTGCTACTTAACCCAAGCAGGATATAACAATGCCTCTTGTACGAATCACAATTAACCAAGCAATGTTATCTACTTTAGGTTTAGAACCTAGCATTGAAATTTAGCTTAAAGTATAATTTAGTTCAATTTATACATGCCAGTTTTATTTGTTTAATTTACACAATTTAAAGTTTATTGATAATAATTCTTTAATATTGAACCATGGCTGAAACATTATTTACATAGCTCCACCATGCAAACAGAGCTTTACTATCAAAAATTAAACATTTCACTATAAATATATGAATATTTAACAAACTCCTGCTAAAGCAAACTGATATTAAACAGTCTAACAAAATTATTTGTCTATTTTAAACAAATGCCTTGCAATTCAGAAATATAAAAATAGTCTGATAAATCTTAATTTTACAATATATATATTAATTGCACTAAGTTATAAATACAGGAAACTGTAAAATACTACTTTATAAATCTGTTAACTCTTAATTGCTGTTCATATTACATTTGAAACTTGAGATACTGTTCCGAATATAGAAGATCCTTACATATTTTCATAAGTTTTTAATTTAAGCGAATTCAGTAACATCTTCTTTTGAAAGCAGGGATTATTAGCTCACATCACTTTAGTTTTTACAAACTGTATATTAAATTACAGGTGGAACTCAAAAAATCAGAATATCATGCAAAAGTTCATTTATTTCAGTAATGCAACTTAAAAGGTGAAACTTTTAAACTTTTTAAAATGAGATAGACTCATTACATGCAAAGCAAGATAGTTCAAGCCGTGATTTGTCATAATTGTGATGATTATGGCTTACAGCTCATGAAAACCCCAAATCCACAATCTCAGAAAATTGGAATATTGTGAAAAGGTGCAATATTCTAGGCTCAAAGTTCCTGAGCCTTTAAATGGTCTCTCAGTCTGGTTCAGTAGGAATCACAATCATGGGAAAGACTGCTGACCTGACAGTTGTGCAGAAAACCATCACTGACACCCTCCATAAGGAGGGAAAGCCTCAAAAGGTAATTGCAAAAGAAGTTGGATGTTCCCAAAATGCTGTATCAAAGCACATTAATAGAAAGTTATGTGGAAGGGAAAAGTGTGGAAGAAAAAGGTGCACAAGCAGCAGGGATGACCGCAGTCTGGGGAGGATTGTCTGGAAAAGGCCATTCAAAAGTGTTGGGGACTTTCACAAGGAGTGGACTGAGGCTGGAGTCAGTGCATCAAGAGCTACCACACACAGACGGATCCTTGACATGGGCTTCAAATGTCGTATTCCTCTTGTCAAGCCACCCCTGAACAACAAATAACGTCAGAAGTGTCTTACCTGGGCTGAAGAAAAACAGACCTGGTCTGTTGCTCCGTGGTCCAAAGTCCTCTTTTCTGATGAGAGCAACTTTTGCATCTCATTTGGAAACCCACGACCCAGAGTCTGGAGGAAGAATGGACAAGCACAGACTGCAAGATGCTTGAAGTCCAGTGTGAACTTCCCACAGTCTGTTTATTTGGGGAGCCATGTCATCTGCTGGTGTTGGTCCACTGTGCTTCATTAAGTCCACTCAACGCAGCCGTCTACCAGGAGATTTTGGAGCATTTCATGCTTCCTTCTGCAGATGAGCTTTATGGGGATGCTGACTTCATTTTACAGCAGGACTTGACACCTGCCCACACTGCCAAAAACACCAAAACCTGGTTCAGTGACCGTGGGATTACTGCGCTTGATTGGACAGCAAACTCACCTGACCTGAACCTCATAGAGAATCTATGGGGCATTGCCAAGAGAAAGATGAGACACATGAGACAGAACAATGCAGAAGAGCTGAAGGCTGCTATTGAAACATCCTGGTCTTCCATAACACCTCAGCAGTGCCACAGGCTGATAGCTTCCATGCCACACCGCATTGAGGCAGTAATTGCTGCAAAAGGGGCCCAAACCAAGTACTGAGTACATATGCATGCTTATACTTTTCAGAGGTCCGATATTGGTCTATGTATAATCCTTGTTTTATTGATTGCATGTAATATTCTAATTTTCTGAGATTGTGGATTTGGGGTTTTCATGAGCTGTAAGCCATAATCATCACAATTATGGCAAATCATGGCTTGAACTATCTTGCTTTGCATGTAATGAGTGTATCTCATATATTAGTTTCACCTTTTAAGTTGCATTACTGAAATAAACGAACTTTTGCACGATATTCTAAGTTTTCGAGTTTCAGCTGTATATTAAGCAAAATTTGCCTGAGATTCACTCCCATGAAGATAAAAGACTAGTCAATTTGGTAAGAAGCAGTTCAGTGTCCAGCATAGAACCAGATCATTGTTGCTTGGCATCAAAATGACGAAAATCAAATTATTTACACATGTTAAATGAGCAATAGTTACCCTCTGTGGTCATATTCCCTCAGGGAGTAATAGTCTCTCTGAAGCTTCATGCCATGAATAGGACCCCGTTTTTTCTTCTTTTTGAAGATACATTAGATTGGACAGCTTGTCTTTGCCAGAAGTTTGAATTGATCCTTTGGAAAATGTGTTCCTTTTATAAAATATTGCATTTCTCCCTTCGAAACAGAAACTTTTGAAATTAGGCCAGGATCTATATAAAATGCTAATTCTTCATACTACCCATCTCCATGTGAAAAACTCTGTGGAAGGTTTCCATCGTCCCTGTGACCACGTGTACAGAGCTGATGAGAACAAGAATCCAATAAAATCCAAAGTACAGACTCATCTGTGATTTCATATTATATCCATAAACAAGGAAGACTGTCCCAAGCCTGGCATTCATATAATCAGAGGGACAATTTCTAATGTTTGTTTATTTTTTCCTGAATCTCAAGTTGTATGCAAACCAGAATAGTTTTAAACAAGCTAATCCATATCAAAGGGGTTTTTTTTATTTATTTTTTTGATGTAGTGTCTTAAACTGCTTTCAAAGCCTTGATGAAGAACACAGACAAATTTTTCCCATGTTACAGACTTTGCTGACATTATTTAGATTATTTAGACATTATTTATTTGCTGACAAGATTTGAAACACAGTGTAGGCACAAGGTTTATAGGCAGTACATTTTAGGAAATTATACAGTTTTTGCCTTTGTGAGTTTTCCTTTTTCTGATTTTGTTATCTGCCTAAATTGGGTAGTAGGAAGTTCAGCACTTGGACTAGAAACAAAATCTACATAGCAGGGATATCTCACAGATCTTGGCTGTGGAATGGGTTGTCCTAAGAAATATCCTTCCTCTTCAGAATCTGAAGATGATGAAGATGAGCACCAAGCTTCTTCATCCTCACCCAAAAATCCAAAAAACTGATCTCTTGGTTTCCCCATTGCAGTCAGGCGCAATATGATTATTTTGGCTGAAAAAAGTGGGAGTATATGCCCGAACTGCCTGAGTATTTTTATTCTGAACAAATGCATAATCCTGAGGTGAATAAAACTTAAGCCTTACTTTTGGAAAAGGTTTTCTTTCTGCAACCAGATGAAGTGGCCTTGGTGGCTCAGGCTGTTAAATGCCTGCATTTAAGTTCCAGCTGTCTACAATTACTGTAGGCTCGAATCCCACCAGGTTCAAGGTTGACTCAGCCTTCCATCCTCTCGGGGTAGGTAAATTGAGGACCCAAGATTGTTGGGGGCAATAAGCTGACTTTGTAAAAATGCCGCTTAGTAATAAGCAGGCATATACAATGGAATGAAGGCTATTGCTGAGCACACTGGGTTGTATCCCAAAAATTGTAGGCCGCCCTGAGTCTTCGGAGAAGCATATAAATGTAATTTTTTTTTTAAAAGTGCATTGTCAGATTGAGACTTTCTGCTGCTTTGAATATGGTCTTCAAACTGATAAACATGTCTGCAAGTCCTTTCACTCGTAGGAGGTTGCTGAATATCAAGATTGTCATAGTTTCCATTATCAATGACATCACCTGAAAATTTTACTTCTTGAGGCCTAGTCTGTGATTTGGATTTTCTCAGTACTGGTACGTGCATTGACTTTCCTTCTGGCAGTGTCTCAGCCTGAAATAATTCAGGATTTACACTTTTCAAAAACTCAGTGCTTCTATGAAGCATTGATGAATTCAAAGTTCCCATGTTGCTCATTTTCTCACAATTCTCCGCCTCTAGATCCTGATAGGTTTCAAAGGAGTACAGAGAAGATCTTGGTTTGATTTCATCAATTGAAGCACCGAAGAATGAAAAGAAAAAAGTAATTTTGGTTGGAAAATTTGTGTCATCCAGTTAAATTCTAAAAATGTAATTTAAGTTTGTATCAAAAAGCCACATTTGGATTTTGAATGTGGAATGTGTGAATTACTTATCTATTCAAATTTTCCTTCATCAAACACAGTTGCTGAACAAAACAACACTGTAAATGTATCAGATTTGTGAATTATTTCAGTCACAACTAACTTGGTGATACGATCAACCACATGCATATTTCAGAATAAAACGAGTTGCCTTTTCCAGTGGCTATAGATGTTAAAAGTGACAATAAAATTTTGAAATAACTTGATTAGTGATATCTGAAACTGCTAGTTTCGAAGCAGTCTCTTAAGGAAACTGCACCCTGTTTCAACATAGGCATGATTTTCCTTCCACAATCAGGTGTTGACTATCAGTTGCTTATCCCCTCCTGACAGCCTGAACCAACAATGAAGAGCAAAAGCCTCCAAGTAGCAGGACGGATATAAGAAAGGACGCTATCCACTTTCTTGACATTATAGGCTAAAAAAATTATTCCAGATAACTGCACAAAACGTTACCCTTGGATTCTGACCATCTGACTTCCAGTTCAAAGCAATTTATACCCATAAAGTGTCTAGCTAAAAATGTTCATCACTAAAATAACAAGGGGTTCAAGTGGGAAGCTTCTATTCCATTGTGATCTTACTCTGACCCTTGCTGGAGAACATGGTTTTATTAATTTATGTAATTATCAAATTTCTTTACTGCCCATCTCAATTGACTCTTTCACAGGTAGTTCTTAATATCTAGGACTGCCCTTGCATACCATCCGGAGATTGCAGCTGGTGCAAAATGCGGCGGCGCGGGTGGTGATGGGAGTTCCCCGGTTCTCCCATGTTGCCCCCCTCCTGTGCGGCCTGCATTGGTTGCCGGTTGCGCTCCGGGTGAGATTCAAGGTTTTAACCTTAACATACAAAGTCCTTCATGACATGGGTCCTTATTATTTAAGGGAGCAACTGCTGCCGACATCGAACACTAACCGCCCTGTGCGAACCCACAGACAGGGGCTCCTTGGGGTCCCGTCGGCCGGGCAGTGCCGGCTGGCAGTCCCCCAATGACGGGCCTACTCTGTCGCGGCCCCTGACCTCTGGAATCAACTTCCCCTGGAGCTCCGCCTGGCCCCTGACCTCCGCACTTTCCGTCGCGACCTGAAGACCTGGTTGTTTAATCAACCCGGGCTGTGACCCCGGGATGGGATGGTTTTTTTAGAGTTTTAATTCTGGGATTTTAGTGTTAATTCAGCTTGATTTGTTTAATCTGGTTTTATCTAATTTATTGTCATGTTGTTTTTTACTTTGTAAGCCGCCCCGAGTCCTTCGGGAGAGGGGGCGGCATATAAGTCGAATAAATAAATAAATAAATAAATTGACAACCACAATTGGGACAACCACCTCATTAAGGGATGCAAATAATCCAATTTCCTTCATTGATTTTGTCATAAGCCCCTGAGAAGGTTGCAAATGGTCACATGACCCCAGGATGCTGCAACCATAGTAAATAATATGCTGGTTGCCGAATGCTCAAAATTTAATCACATGAACACCAGGACTCTGCAGTGATTGTTAAATGCAGGAACCGGGAGTAAGTTACTTTTTCTTAATTGGTATTGTAACTCTGAAGGTCATCAATCATCTTAAGTCAAGAACTTGTACAAGGTAATAAATAAGCAAAAGATAAATTCATAAACACTTAAATTCCATTTTAAAATACCTGAGGCCCTGAACAGGCTTTCTTTGCAAAAGGAGCGTGCATAAAAGCAAGTAAAAGTTAATATGTAAACCCTTGTAGAACACTGGTAAGAATCAAGCTTTATGGTATGAAAATTAATTGTACATGTATCACAAGTGCTTAGTGAATGAACCATAAATCATAGTTTTTAGTTGCTTGTTATGTTAGATAAAGCAGGGAAATCCATTGAGTCTCGAACATACTGCTCTCATTTCAGGTTTGACAAACATTCCAATGAATCATTATATCTTTGCTTTTGGTCATGTTTGTATCTTGTGCCATGTTCCGTGTCTAATTCTTGGATTTTCCTTCTACCAGCAGGTCCTGGGTGGCTACCATGTGCAGAATCACCCAGGCCATCTTGAGATTGTGCCCAATCCATATTTGCCTGGTATTTCTTATTTGCTAAGCTTTGATTATTTTTCTTTAATTCTGATCTCCCTTTTCACAAATCCGCTGATCTGATCTAAAATTGGCGTCCACTGGCTGCTGAAATAGATTTTTATCAACGAATCTGAGGAGCAGCTGGGTCATATATAATCTTCATGCTCAGCCCATTCTTCTGGCGTTTCATCTCCCCTTACTTGCCAGAGTTCTTTGTCAACAGAGCTTACTTCTTGCTTTGAAAGACTTAAGTCATCCAGTTTCCATGAAAGAGTATCATCCGCTATGCTTGAAAGACCAAGGAATTTGTAATTCATTGCTGGAGACAACAGGAGGGATTGCCTGCACTGATCTGCTGATCGACTGCTTTTCCTTCTGGAGTCTCTCGAGCAAGCAGGCTGGAAAGCCGAATCAGAAGAATCTGCACCATGAACATCCTCTCCCAGACTGCATGATTTAGAACAAAAAAATTTGTCCTTGCTTGGCGGAAAAAAGGGCAACTTGCAATGAAAGAAAAGCAAGTTTCTGCAGCATGCCAGTGTTGTCCATCGTAAGTCATCTGAGCGTGATCAACCCCTGTTTAAGACAAGATCTGTGTATAAATTTGTTTGCTAAGATTCTTATAACACTTTTCTCATTAGATAAAATACTTAATACATTAATACGTTACTTACTCAGACTTCAGATTGAGGCTATTTACATTATTCTGGTGTAAAAAAATTGTAAATTAAACTACATGGTCTGGCGTAAAGCTCTATTTCCTTTTTGAATAAGTAAAGCAATCTACAGGTATTGATCTATCATTTTCTTTTAAAATAACGTAAAATAAAGGATTAATTTTTAGCCGTAGGTAACTAATGTCCAGAGAGAACTAGATAAAACAATCTAATAAATAGTTCTGAGCATAGACATGAACTAGAATAGTATATTTGTCAAATTACATTAACATAGCATGGCTAAAAAAAAAGACTGTCCAATTAGAATGGAATTAATTTTTATTCATTCATCCAATTTGCATAGCTAACCATTTATCATGACTCTAAAACAATAGCAAGAATAATGTAAACTTTGAAAAACTATACCACTATACTAAAATTTTATTAAAACAATTTGCTGACAGCCTGCATTTACATAGTCTTATTTTTCTTGAAGTTTTGTTGAAGTATGGCAACGTTGGCATCAACAGGAAAAAACCCTGTAGGCCTGAAATGATGTTCTCATCTGGATAATAATTTTAAAATAATAGGCATAATCCTAGGGACCTCGGGTTTTACAAATAAGCTAAATCAATTGAGTCATGACAGCCATTCAAAAGCAGGTCATATAACTTGTTCATCAGGTTGAAAACATAGCTTCAGCAAATATTTTTTTGCCAGTCAAAATGCAAGCTTACCTATATGTTCCCCACAAGTCTCACAATGTTCTGCATAAAGAAACTCAAAGCAGCCACAGCAGAATGGGCGCCCGTCCTTCATCATATACCTCTGTCCTCCAAGGATGGTTTCACACTCAAGGCAACGGAAGTATTTCATGTGCCAATGACGACCTTCTGCTTCTGTACATTCATCAGCAAAAATGATCTACGGTAGGTGGGAAGAAAACAGTTTAGGTTTTAGGAGTTTCTCTTATTTCTCTTTCTTTGGGGGGATAATGACTTATCCTTAAAACAATAAAACAGTGGAGATAAAACAGTTTACTGCTAGTCCTCAACTTATGACCAGTTGCTTAGTGACCATTCGAAGCTACAACCTAACTGAAAAGGGGGACTTACAACCTGGCTCCAAAGTTCCAATGGTCAGAATTCCCCCACGGTCACATTACTGCACTTCAGGCACTCACAATATGGCCGCATTTATAGCTGTATGCAACATCTTTTGGTCATGTAACTGCATTTTACAATGGTTTTGCCAAATGTGGCATTTAATTCTGGATTTTGGCCATAATGTGCCATACAATATAATGGGGTTTACTTAAGGACCACAGCATTTGCTTAATTACCATGACATTTGTGGTCACTGTATTCACATAACTTCAAAAAATTTGCAAAACCAGGTTGGTCATGTGATGACCTATTTTACAACTGTTATGACTTACAACAGCTCCATGACAGTCATAATTCAAGGATTATCTGTGTAAATAAGATATTCAGTTCAGAGATTCCAAAGGATCTTTAAAATCATTTCCCTTGTTGAAAATAACTTAATGAAAGTTAATACAAGCAGAATATAGTAACAACATACTTGATCACTAGTGTACCACTTCTACTTCTTTGCCTTCTATTTCCTTTAAAAAAAACTATTTTAACTCTTCTTTTTTCTTTGTTTTCTTTTTTCTTTTTAATAAAATAAAAAAGGGGAAAGGGGCAAAACTCACACCTATAGACTATCTGCCATATATAACCCAACAGTAGTCTTGCAAGTTACATTTCTTCAGTTTAATTATTACTTTTACTTGAAAGCAGTGCATAACAAAGTATGTGAAATTTAGTTTCTAAGTGATGTGGAAAATCATTTTTGTCCCAAAGGGTACGTGATGATGATAAGTCATATCCAAATGCACTCACATTAGTTCCTTCCAAGCTACTTTACAATTGAAGCAGCATTGGGAATCTCTGGACAAGACTTTTCCCTTTGAGCAGTAGCAATTTTGGGTACAGGTAGCAATTACCGTGTTTCCCCGAAAATAAGACACTGTCTTATATTTTTTTGGCTCCCAAAAACACACTAGGTCTTATTTTCGGGGTAGGTCTTATATATTTATGGTGCCAAATAGTGGGTGTGAGTGTGTAGGGGGTGTTTGGGTGCACGGTTGCTCCCTGAAAAGTCTTCCTGGAACTGGAGATTTACACTAGGTCTTATTCTCGGGGTAGGTCTTATATTAGGGCAGGTTTAGAAAATAGTGCTAGGTCTTACTTTTGGGGTAGGTCTTATTTTCGGGGAAACACAGTAGGAAACAAATGCTGACAACATATGTTAAAAGAGAGAAATAATTACGTTGCACTTCTTCAACATAGGGCCTTGGTGGTGCAGGCTGTTAAATGCCTAGCACTTAATTCCAGCTGCCTGCAATTAGTGCAGGCTCGAATCCCACCAGGCTCAAGGTTGACTCAGCCTTCCATCCTCTCGGGGTAGGTAAATTGAAGACCCAATATTGTTGGGGGCAATAAGCTGACTTTGTAAAAATGCCACTTAGTAATAAGCAGGCATATACAATGGAATGAAGGCTATTGCTGAGCACATTGGGTTGTATCCCAAACATTGTAAGTCGCCCTGAGTCTTCGGAGAAGGGCGGCATATAAATGTAATTTTTAAAAAGAACAGTATAAATGGTTTTCCAATCACCCAATGGTAAAGGTAATGGCCAATGAATGAATATTAAGAACTATGGTCTTTTTTTAAAACAAAAAACTCCCTTTTTATAACTGGTCCCTATTCAGGGTAGAATATGGGTGACTGAATGGAGCTGAGCATTTACTGGCTGGATGCCCTTCCTCTCACCCATGTGGAGTAAATTTAATTATCTTCTATTACAATTCCCATTATTGCATTCCTATTGTGTATTCTAATTTTGCATCCATTTCTTTATATAGTCTTTGACTTGTTAAAAGCTTGAGTCTTCAAGAAAATTCTGTAAATAAGACCAAACAAATGTTCCAAGTATTATAAAATTTACAAATTCAGTCAAATCTCCCACTATTCCCACATTTCTGCAGTTAGATTCCAATATTTCTGAAGGCTGTAGAAGAAAAATGTGCAGATCCCTCAGAAGTGCCTGTGTAATAAATGCTATGTTCATTTCGATTTGTCTTAAGTTTCGTGAGATTCTGAGTTTTTACCTCATCACATGCTGAACATCGTGGCTTGAGCAGTTCAGCATGGTGTCTGCCACAATGAATTTTTCTATCTTGGAAGAAATAGATTAGGTCACTGCATGTAAAACATACAAAACAGAATGGGTGCCAGCACACTCCAGGCCCAGCTCTTGAAGCAAATACTGCAACTTCACCTCCATTTATTTTTGTACCACACTGGAAATAAAGGCAGGGATTTAAGTATTTTCCCCCATATATCCATCTACACTACAAGACAGTACAGCATGCAATGTGGAATACACATCGGAAAGTATGCACTGGCGCCTGCAGCTGCAAGTGCACTCAGCGAACAAATTGAGCGTATTTCCCCACTGTGTGTTTTAAGTAATCCCAAAAACCGATCCGTGCAGCTGCACGCAATTCACGTAGATAAAAGCAATGAAGTTTCTTCCCGGGCGAGAACCACATCCAGCCATTCTCCACCCGCCACCGAACAGAGAAAATAAGCAGGAGTCAGGCAGAAAAGGACCGTACCACAATCAAACACTTGTGGCAATCTAGACTATTGGAGCAGAGCGGCCGATTAAGTTGCAGGAGAGAGGAAGCTCATTAACAGGTTCACTGTGGCCAATAACCGGCGTAGAAAAAGAGAAGAGCGCAGCGTCTTTTGCGTTTCGCTAATGGTACCAACCAATTACTTCCCCGACACCCGTCTCAATAGGCCGAGAGCAAACGTGAACGTATGCGCAGACTCTGGTTGCGACAGAGAGTGCGCGAAATCCGGACTAAGGAGAAGAGACAGCGAGGAAGTTCCCGTCTTGTGCAACCGGATGATGAGGCTGGGAGGTGGGCCTGTTTTTTTCTGCGTAAAATAACGCAAAGTGAGACCAGCGGCGCTTCCTTAGGTTCTAAGTAGTAAGTATTTATTTACTAGATTTCGATTCTATCGTTCATCCGGAGTTGAAGGCGGCGGATTTAGGACTCACTGTACAACAGCCATCCTATGGGGTTTTTGAGAGAGTCCCGCTGTATTGTGTCGCCTCCCAGAGTAAAGCTTCCCTTCTCTGATAAAACAACAGAAGAGTGGAAAAAGACTTTCTGTAGCAGTTCTGTGATTGGGCGGGCAGCTAGCTAAATTCTTACATTTGAACTGTTTATATTGAGATTTTTTTAAAACTGATTTTCTGTGCAGTTTGGCATAACGTGAAAAATAGCATAAAAATTAAATAATATTGAGAATGGGAAGTGATCTCTTTTGTTTTTGCAGTTTCTCTTCCCACCCTCCTGCCCAGTGCCTGCTTGTTGCATTAGGACTGGCTTTTAAAAACCTTTCCTAAGGCCCTCTTTAAAATAAGCTCTGCTTTGTCTCCCGTACAAACATGCACAGGAAGTTGGTAGGTTTTTTGGGGGGTGGGGGTATTGTAGATTAGTAGGTTATATGCATTTCATTTTTTATGATAGCAGCTCTGCCCACTAAACACTTTTGCTGTAATATATCCTGTTATGTTTGGGAAATAAATGCTATGGATGATTATAAATATGTAGTTGAGGTATGTATATTAAAGTAACAGGGTAATGAGATATTGCCTTTTGCAGGTAGTCCTCAATTTACAACAGTTCATTTAATGACTGTTCAAAGTTACAATGGCACTAAAAAAAAGTGACGTATGACCACTTTTTCACACTTATGACTGTTGCAGCATCCCCATGGTCACGTGCTCAACTGGTTGGCAGCTGGTTCATATTTATAACAGTTTCAGTGTCCTGTGGTCATGTGATCAGCTTTTGTAAACTTCTGACAAGCAAAAGTCAATGGGGAAGCCAGATTCACTTAACCGTGTTACTAACTTGACAATTGCAATGATTCACTTAACAACTGTGGCAAGAAAGATTGTAAAATGGGGCAAAAATATGATTATTTGGTCGAATTTGGTTTAATTCCTTTTTAACTTTTGTAATTTGTACGGTTGCTTTTATGTGAGCCGCCCTGAGTCCCTCGGGAGAGAGGGCGGCATATAAGACCAAATAATAAATAAATAAAATAAATAAAACTCAACAAATATCTCACTTAGCAACATAAATTTGGGGCTCAATTTAGGGAGAGCGGTGGAGCTTCCTGGTGTTACCAGTCACAGGGAACAGAGCTGGCTTCTCTGAGCTCAGACAGGAGCCAAAGCTGCCTTGTAGGGGTGGCAAAGCTAAGGAGGGGTGCTCTTGAGAGGTCGCAAGTCCCCTGCTGAACCCTGGGCCTTTTTCTCTCTACACCACAAGGAGAAGAGGCAGTCTAAGATGGCTGCCAAGAAGCTGGGCAGCAGATGACCATCTAAGGACAGTGCAGGAGCGGACTTTGGTGGACAGTTTGTGAACTGGATGACAAGAATTCTTACTATTCAAATTTCAACCCCAAAGAAATTCAGGGGAACTATCTACTTAGAACTATTCATTAAACAGCCAACAAGCACTTTGGAAAGGGATTAAGCGATTAAGCTGGAAGGAGGAGATTTAAAGAGAGAGGAAACAATTTATTCTTTAAAAATACAGAAAATTGGACTCTCAAAGTGAGAAGATGTGGTATTAAGAAGGCATTTTAAAATGCTGGAATTATGGATTAAAAAAATACTGCTTTTTCACTTGAATTGTAATCTGAAATAATCAACAATAATTAAAATCAGATGTCCCAGTAACAACATTGTGAAGCAGAGAGCGCCATTTGCTGACAAGAGGAAAAAATATACAAGCCAGGAAATAACCATTTGAAGGACTGTGAAAACACTTGTTGGATTACATTCATCTACCCTGAGATCACTGGAGAATTGAATATTAAAATAAGATTTTCAATTAAAAGACCCCTGAATGCTATGTTATATAATTGAATCCATAACATTTGAGATTTAGATAACCCTCTGATCTTTTAAAATGGATTTGACTATTTGTGAGATATAAAGAATTGTGATTTATATAAGTTCAGCCTTGAATAAATGGTTCCTTGACTTTTGGCTAAAAGTGGGATGTACTAAAATAAAATCGCAACACAAGGCAGAAATGAGTGGAATTTTAAACAAGATGAAGTTGATGTTCCAAAGCATTAAGGATTTTATACAGAAACAACACAAGGCGATGGTGGAAGTATTTGATGGCATAGACCCGTGATGGTGAACCTACGGCACATGTGCCACAGGTGGCACGCAGAGCCATTTGTGCGGGCACGCAAGCCCCAGCCAAACTTAACTCACTGTACATGCGTGTGCCTCCCAGCTGATTTTCGGCCCGATTGAGGCCTTTTTCGCCCTCCCAGAGGCTCAAAGGAAGCCTCTGCAGCCTTTGGAGGCCGAAAAGTGGGCCCATTTCGGCACTTCCGGTATTTCAGAAATACCGGAAGTGCCAAAACAGGCCCGTTTTTCAGCCTCCCAGGGCTGCAGAGGCTTCCCTCAAGCCTCTGGGAGGGTGAAAAAGGCCTCAAATAAGCCGAAAATCAGCTGGGAGGCACACGCATGCGCAGGGGGGGCAGGGCGCATTGCACTGTGGGTGCTGGCACACGTGCGTGCGCTTTTGGCATACCACAACAAAAAAGTTCACCATCACTGGCATACACCAAAAACTGGAAAATATTATACAAGGGACAACGAGCAAAGCCCAGGATGTTCAGGAAAGGAAGGAACCAGCAGAAGGAATGGAGGAAAAAACAGAACTGAGAAACCAGCGAAAAGAAGACAACAAGGAAGAGATTTCATCAAAACTAATAATGATTAAGGGATTTAAACAGGAGGAAAATAATTTAAAAGATTTAAAAAGAGAATGGGAGAAACAGGAAGATACTTTGGGAAAGGAGATAGGGGTTAGAACAGAAGACTTTAAAATTAGACAGTGGAAAAGGGTAGGGAGGGAAGAAAAAGTTGGATTGAATAGTCAGGATTCAGTTATAGATAGAGTTAAAGATCCAAGAGAAGAATATGGGAGGCAAATTAAAAAAGGATAAGACTTCAAATACTGATGAGGCCAAGAGAGGATGGATAGAAAAAAGAAAGGGGGAAAAAGATTCTTTAGGAACATACTTAAGCAAAAACGTGTATTAACATTAGAATTCTATAGAATTATATAGACTGAATAATTATTTTGTAAGTACTGTGATAGGCACTAGGATAATATTTTAATACAAATAGATATGAAGAGTGAAATATGGGAATTATGAATAAGAACCAAGCATTAATTGAAAAATTAGAGAACGAATAATGGCATTAACTTACTGAAATAATATAATGATTAGCAGTGAAATAATAAAATTAATAATATAAATATTAATAATAAAATTAAACAATGAGTAATTAGATAATGAAAGAATATATTTTAATATAAGCATGTGTATTAATAGTGGAATTACATGGATTGGAATAGAAGGAATATGAATAGATCTACCCTATATGTTTAAATGATATTGTAATTGGTGTAAGAATTGTATATTGAAACACTGAACAATGAAAGAATGAAGGATGAAACTTTAATATATACAGATGTGAAGAGTTAAATAAGGGAAATATGAATAATAAAGCAGGTGAAAGATGGAAAACAGGAAAGAAATGTCTTTGAATACTATGGTGACATGAATAAAAGTTAAAATAGAAATAGAAATAAGAGGGGAACAATAATATACATATTTTAATATAACAAGATATCTAAATAAAAAGAGGGAGGTTTAGAAATTGAATAGCAGTAATATTACAGTAGATATGTTTAAACAATATGAAACAATGAACATGAAATGTAATAACTATGAGTAATAATATGTTTATTTGTACTAAAATGTATGATACTCAGGTATCACACTGTTCACGCATTGATATGTATAAGCAACATAAAATAAAGTTGACAAAAAAATAAATAAATTTTGGGCTCAATTTTCTCATAAGTCGAGGACTACCTGTCAGCTGTGCCTCCATTCAAAATCCAGGAAAGGAAACCTTAGACTCCATTAAAATAGAGAAAAGTACTTTTACTGGATTTGAAGTGATAGCAACCAAAGGAAAGCAAGTTCTGAGGCAAATAGGTGCGGAAATTACATAATGAAAGTTATCCCAAGTTTTCCCCCCCCCAGTACTTCAAAGTGGACATCCAATATGAGGTGTGTATAACGTCATGTGGGGTACATCTTCAGGTAGTGTCTCACATCTGATATGCCAAGACGGTTGGCCTTGGCCCAGAAAAGTTAAGTGTATGCAGTTGTGCAATAAGCAGGAAAGTGTCCCATCCTTTTCAGTTCACACAGCTTAGCCCTCCAGCACCCTACCCTCCTCAAAACCAAATTACCCCTCCACCCATTTCCATGGTAGCCGGCAAGAGACAAGCAGCAAAAGATGTCAGGAAAATTTCTTGGGGGTTGACACTACCTATATTTGTTATCCTTTCAAGGGACCAGTTCACATTTATTTGGCAGGAGAATATGTGTGATGGATGATTGGTTTTTTTAAAAAGAAGCTGCTAAAATACTTCAAAACTTGTAGGGACATAGTAAACAAATACTGCATTATAACTAGTACTATGGCAAAACTTGTAAAAATAAAGTACAAATGAAACATGCATTACAGCAGGGGTCTCCAAACTTGGCAACTTTTAAGACTTGTGGACTTCAGCTCCCAGAATTCTGCAGCCAGCTATGTTGGCTGGAGAATTCTGGGAGTTGAAGTCCACAAGTCTTAAAAGTTGCCAAGTTTGGAGACCTCTGCATTATAGCCTTGGGGTTAGTGTATAGCCTTGGATTATAAAAAAAGAGCACTTAAAAGCAATTTCATTTGCATTTGTCAGGAATCAAAAATGACCAGTTCCATAACACCTTCTACCTATGTTCGTTCCCTTGGCTATGGAATGATGAGACAGCTGGCAGATTTCATTGATCCACAAGAAGGATGGAAGAAGTTAGCTGCTGATATAACTGATTCATCTGGTGTAAAACGATACAACCAAATGCAAATAAGGTAAGGTATGGAAACCAAAGGGGAAGCATTGTTACAGATTTATTTATATTTTTAATACATTTACATAGCCGCCTAACTCCTTGATTCTAGCTAGAGTTAGCTTGCAACTTGCTAAATAGTTTGGTCATTGAAAATGAAGGCAATAGAAATAGTGGATGCTCAAGCATGCTGCTTCACTATGAGTGATTGGTAATTGGAGTAAGGGACCAAAAAAATCATCAGAACAGCTGCTGTTGGGACATCACTAAGGCCCTCACCTTAGCAATGTCCCAACAGCAGCTGTTCTGATGATTTTTCTGTTCTGATCTGACAAGTAAAAGTCAACCTTTGAGATGGACCCTGACTGAGTTTTCTCCTGCTTGTATATCTAGCCTAGAAATGTGGTGAGAAGCTGTATTGGATCATGTTATTATGTTGCCTGTAGGTTTTCATTGAAAGTAGCCTGTCCAAAATAAGACTTAGGTGTCTACAGTGTGGGGTTGTCTTACAGGGATGACAACTTTATTTTAAGAATGGCACCTTGATGCTGAACCTTTCTTGTAATACCTGATTTTTGCTATATTTGTTACATACATCATTCTGTGAAAGCAATCTTGGAAATTAACTTGCTCTCCAGTTCAATTCATTTTATTTTGTTTATACCATTTGTTTCTGTGCTAGGTATAGTCCTGTTTTCTCATTGTTACTGGGCTTAATTGTTATATAATTTAAGACAGTTCATTTATCCTAGTACTTTATAGCTGACAGAATGTTTAATATTTAGCTGTTCGGGCTTGGACTAAAAATAGCAAAAGTGCAACTAAAATGGTCGTCGTATTTTTAATAATAGCTAATCCTCTAACATATGTATATTTCTTAAAGGCGATTTGAAGCATTAAAACAAGTAGGGAAGAGTCCTACATGTGAATTACTTTATGATTGGGGAACATTAAATTGTACAGTTAGTGATTTGGTGGACCTCCTCATCAGAAATCAGTTCTTGGCACCAGCAAGTCTTTTGATTCCAGGTAATTTTGATCTACACTTTATGTTTGGCATAGTTAAGAAATTAATACCAAGCATTTTGTTTTCTTGAAAATATTGATTTCATACAATTAAACTATAATGGAACATGTTTTGTTTCGGCTTATTGCTAGTATGAAACCTAGCCGTGATTAAACTGTAGTGAACCAAACATTATTAGCAATCTCTGCCTGAAACTTCTGTAGAGAGTACACCTAAATCACTATCCACTTACAAGATGACCTACAATATGATTTGACAGTGGAAAAGATAGTACAGATAAACCCTGATTAGCCTTCTTTGTGTGAAGCACAAATTCTCACAGATTTTATCAATTACACATATTTGTAGTCAAAGAAATTATTGGCTAGCATAATTGAATAACTACCACGAAGTGGCTCCTTTATACTAAGTTTTACTGAGTTGAAATCTTCATTTATTTTTGTTTGAAATAATTTTAGAGGATACAATTAAAATTTACATTTAAAAGAAAACTTTATTACATTTACTGATAGGTTATGCTGCTGAATTAATAGATTATTTTTAAATGAAGTGGATAGTATTTTCAGGACTTTAATTTTTTCATCTGGATTTGAAGAAACTCATGTAGAACTAAATATCAATAGTTAGGAAAAGAAAATAGCCTTTTATGTATGTGAAAGGGCTAGTATTTTTTTGTTTTATATTATTTATTAAAAATCCCTTTTATTCAGATGACAAAATTTTCAAGTTTACAATTGAGGAATCTTTCAGATTATGAGAGACACAGCTTATAAAAAATTGTGGTTGTAAACTCTGGTGAAGGCCATCATTCACAATTTAACCAGCCCCAAGGGGCCTTGGTGGCTCAGGCTGTTAAATGCCTGCACTTAAGATCTAGCTGTCTACAATTACTGTAGGCTCGAATCCCACCAGGCCCAAGGTTGACTCAGCCTTCCATCCTCTCGGGGTAGGTAAATTGAGGACCCAAGATTGTTGGGGGCAATAAGCTGACTTTGTAAAAATGCCGCTTAGTAATAAGCAGGTATATACAATGGAATGAAGGCTATTGCTGAGCACTGGGTTGTATCCCAAAATTGTAAGCCCTGAGTCTTCGGAGAAGGGGCATATAAATGTAATTTAAAAAAAAAGTTTTCATACCATTCTAGTAGACTCATACCGTGTTTCCCCGAAAATAAGACACTGTCTTATATTTTTGGCTCCCAAAACACACTAGGTCTTATTTTCGGGTAGGTCTTATATATTTATGGTGCCAAATAGTGGGTGTGAGTGTGTGTGGGGTGTTTCTGGTGCACGGTTGCTCCCTGAAAAGTCTTCCTGGAACTGGAGATTTACACTAGGTCTTATTTTTGGGGTAGGTCTTATATTAGGGCAGGTTTAGAAAATAGTGCTAGGTCTTACTTTTGGGGTAGGTCTTATTTTCGGGGAAACACGGTATTATAGCGTTTTGTTAGCCCTATAGTATGCTTAAGAGACTAAATTATTACTCAAGCTTAATTCATTCCTTTCCCCCTTTTTAAGTGATCTAGGATGCATTTTCTACCTGACATCTATATAATTTTATTTAATAACAGATTCTGTAACCATGACAAAAAACACGACCCTGTCTCTATCCTTACCAGAAACTGTACTCCTACATACAAAAGGATCTCTTGTAGAAGGCAAGAAAATATTACCTGAATTGCTGCCCTTGGAGACAAATGAAGGTCACCTAACATCAAACAGTTGTGATCTGAGTTCAGATAACAACAGCAGTCATCTTAATGATACAGGTAGACAATTATACTTTCCAAACTTTAACTCATCTGTTACTCCACCCTTGCTAGCCCATTCCAGTGTAAAGGTTGGTTTCAGATGATGACAAGCTGATAGATATATTACAAACTTACAGTTCTTGACAACATGAAACAAGGCTGTTTCTTTCTAAGAGGATTATGCCTTTACACTGTAATATTGTCAGTCAGCAGTCAGGGCACCTGGCTATAAAGATAGATCTGCTCAGTTGCCTGTGGTCTGTGTAGTAAATCTTCTTGTCTATGAAAATGCTTTTGACCAGAAGGCTGGCTAGGTACAAGAACCTGTTGTGAAGAATCTGATGTCCACATAGGAATTGAGGAAAGGAAAAACTTTTATTTCTGTTCAGAAGCAGAAGAGGATGCCTCTGGAGTTTGCATTCAAGGAGCGCCCCAGTAATCAGGCACAGTTGTTATTATATAATTTGCTACAGGAAACAAAAATAAGAGAATTGCGTATGGGTTGCAAAGTTACATGACAGCCATACTTGTATACAAAGCAAAACTATCCCACAATACTCCATTAATTATTTAATTCTGTATCATTATCATACAAGCTGACTACCTCTGGGTATGATTTTTTTTTACTATGCTATGATAAATTACATCTCCGGGCCCTTGTCTAAACACCCCCAACCACTGTTAAGCTAAATACTAGGTACCCTTTAAATAATCCAGTAACAGGTTTGCTTGCAAGTGTCAAAGGCACAACTTGTTAGACTATATAGGAGACATTTGGAGTATACTGTATAGGAGACATTTGGACTTATGGACACCCCTCCCCCCAGCTCTTGCTGCCAGATGTTATGAAATGTTACTTCTAGCAGTCAAAGGTACAAATGAAGTCATGGTTCTGGCTAAAGTTAATTTAAAAGTTTACAAAAACCTCTAATTATATAGTAGTAACCTAATAAACTACCAAATCTTTAGGCTGAAAAGATATCATACCTAAGAACAAAGGAAATTTCCAATAATCCTACAATATCAGCCTTGGTTGCTTGCAAAATGTCAAGAAATCTGTTGTTTAGACGATAAACCTTGAAGTCCAACGGATACCAGCCTTGAAAGCCTACATCAGTATATTAAACTAATTGTGTTTGCTGAACCTCATTCACGTATATGATTCCAACCACGGTCTACAAACTTTAATTAGATCCACTTTGTTGTACGGTGATCACTGCTTGGTTGAATTATTGTAATGATTTCGCTCTTCCTCATTTTCCTTTGGAGATGAGGTCACTGTAATAGTTTTGGAAAACCTCTGAGCCCTATTAATAATGTTTATTGTATTTAGATTGCTATATGCCAGTGATGGCAAATCTTTTTGTCACAGAGTGTGGAAATGGGAGCACGTGCATACGCGTGTCGGAAACCAGAAGAGCAGCTCCCTGGCACGCTGCACAGGAGCACCGGAAACTGGAAGCTCAGCTTCCTGGCACGCACATGCCTGCCAGCCACCTGGTCTTCCGGTTTCTAACACGCATGTGTGCGTGAAGACCAGCTGGCCAGCACACACATATATGCCCGGGAGCTGCTCACCTGGTTTCTGGCGCTCCCGCGCATGCAAAGACCAGCTGCCTGGCGTGCATGTGTGCGCCAGAACCCAAAAGAGCAACAGGTGACAGCTGGCGTGCCTGGAGAGATGGCTCGGCATACCACTTCCGGCACGCGTGCCATAGGTTTGCCATCACTGCTATATGCCATGGCATAGCACTGGGACAACATGTGATTTACAATATGTAAATAAATGTAGAGTTTGTATTGTAAGATTTCCATGCTTAAAGTGGTTTTGTGATCTGCACTCAACCTTGTTCTTCCTGCCTCCTCGCTTCTGCCCAGGATTGAAAAGCTTCTTGTTTTATGAGCTGAAAAGTATCACAAATAACTTTGATGACCAAACTGTGTCAGCTGGTGGCAACAAGATTGGTGAAGGAGGCTTTGGAGTGGTTTACAAAGGATGCATCAACGGCAAAACAGTGGCAGTTAAAAAACTTTCAGCTGTAGGTTTTCAATTTTTTCTTTAATTACATTTATATGCTGCCCTTCTCCGGAGACTCACTTTTTGGAGCGCAACCCAATGCGCTCAGCAATAGCCTTCCTTCCATTGTATATGCCTGCTTATTACTAAGTGGCATTTTTACAAAGTCAGCTTATTGCCCCCAACAATCTTGGGTCCTCAATTTACCTACCCCGAGAGGATGGAAGGCTGAGTCAACCTTGAGCCTGGTGGGATTCGAGCCTGCACTAATTGCAGGCAGCTGGAATTAAGTGCTAGGCATTTAACAGCCTGCACCACCAAGGCCCTGTTATTTTGCTAATAGTATTCTTTGATTTATCCTATGTTGCCTATTTAATTTAAATAATTATGTAATAAAAGGAGACCAGAAAATCATTCAGTAATAACAATTCTATGCTACCTTTCCCACTACATTTATAGTATCTAACAGAAAAATTAGAACAAGAGCAAAACTCTTTAACAAGTCAGGCAGGAAAATTATTTCAAATAATTATACCTCAGAAATTTTTGAGTTACTAACAGATTTTAATAATCCCGTGTAAAAAAACTTTACTTATGGCAAAATCCTTCAGTTTACTCTCCGACAAACATTTTGGGCATAACAAAATAAGGGTGGCACAAGTAGAAATTCAGGTATTTACTGGTTCTGAGAGCATAATGATTTGTTCACAACATGTTGAAATATAACGATGGATATTTAAATCAGCCACAATCATAAAGCTGATGAACTCACATAACATGCTGAATTATAAAGCATTTTTAGAAATCCCTCATTAGCTAGAGGGTTTCCCTTTGATTCGATTTCCTATTGTAGGAAGTTAGCACCCACCCCTCCTAGGAAAATGAAATGTTTTAGGATATACTAAAAAGGCAGAATATTTCCCCTAAAAAGAGAAGTAGAAACTCAGAAGCAGAAACTCACATCAGAAGCAGAAGCTCACCTCCACCTTTGTTAATGGGTGGGCCATTAAGGCCGGGGACAGAGTATTCTACATAACAAAGCCCTCGACTCATCTCACCACATGGCCTGGGAAGATTGCATCAGCCAGCACTCAGGTGAAGCCATGTGGTCCAGACAAAGCCTACAAAGTTAGCTCCCCTGGGAGTCTGACAGCCAATAGGATACATTGTTTACACAGGAACAGGAAACACTAAGGTGGGGCCCAATAGAGGGTATAAAACCAAGGGATTCCCAGCATCTCTTCCCTTTTCACTCAGGAGCTCCCAAGGCATGTGGTCCTGTCCACCATTAAACTTTCTTTCCAAGCAACTTCCCTGAATCCAGTGTCTTTTCCCCACTTGGAACTGAACCCAGAAGGATATTTCTTCCAACACTATTTAAACCAAATATCATGGATAATAGGCCATGTTTCTGGCCAATACAGGATATGAATCCAGATAATTGCAGTTTATTCACTTTCTCTTAGGTAATGAAATCAAGGCATAGCATGTGTGAACTAACCATAATAGGGTTCTGCAATAATAAGTATATATCTTTTCTATTAACCACATGTACTTTTTATTTTATTGTAGTTGTCTAATATATGTATTGAAGACCTGAAAAAGCAATTTGAGCAAGAAATAAAGATTATGGCAAAGTAAGTAGTAAGTGTTGTTAAAATATTGTTGTAATATATATCTGGAATAAATTGCTAGTGTTTTTTTATTTGGTCTTAGTACCAAAGTTGAAATTTTGGTAGAAAATATGTAGAAATATTGGATATTTCTTCTAGTTGCAAATTGTGGAATTTAAGGTGCATTAGAAACTAGGAAAATAATTACTGATAATATTACTGCAGAGAAGTAGCTTAGGAAAATGTTGATATAGCAATCAAAACAGTTAAGTTGTAATTCTAAAATTCCTTTTTAATTTCCATGTACTTTAATATTACTAGTACTACTATACACATAGAATGGCCATCTCTTTTGGGAAAGGGACTAGCATTGTGCAAGGCCATAGCTTTTAAAAATTTTTAAATTTTTAAAAAATTAAACATAAGATAGCTGAAGGGAACTTCAGTTTCAGTTCTAACGTGAGAGGAAATTTCTGTAGAAATGAACATGATTTGTGTTATGATTTCTTTAGAAGTCATCTATTTTGCTGATCTGAACTGTTCATTTGCAAGAACATATTTCCCAATTATTTTTATGTACAAATTTTTATGTTTAGGTAGCTTTCTTTGCATAATTACTGTGACCTATTCTGAATATATGAACTAAAAAGTAGTTTTCACTAATTGCAATGAAATTTACTCTTTATAACCTTTGAAGTTTCATGGATTTTTTTAGGTCATTTATGTGTTAAAATAAACATTTGTTTTTGATTTTATATATATAAATATCCTATGTATAAATATCCATTTTTTAGGGTTTTTTTAATACCATACTACTTTGTGTCTAGTTAGACCAGTGATTGCCCTAACTCAGGCCAGATGGGACAGGTGGCATTCATATCTTTACAACTGTCATACAAGATTTTTTTAAAAAATGGTCTCAAAAGTGGGAAACCCAAAGTAGAAGCAAGATTATTCAGCTTTTATTTCTCCCCTACCAATCTGATTAACTAACACTTGGTGGTACTGGTAGAGTTGAAAACTTGAATATTATGTTTAATTTGGTGTTCAGTATTCAAAATATTGACTATCAGATTTTTGGAAAGGAGTATTTCTTAAGTCTATCCATAGAAATTAACACAGAATATTTTATGTAGAAAATACGAGATCAGTCATTGAAGTCATTGAATCAGTTTCTACACTACATAGTTAATTTATAGTCAAAGCTAGAAGTAGCTTAGATCTTTTGTTTTTCAGAATGGTACATATTGAAAAATAAACAAACCCCAACAATATAAAATGTATCTATTTTTGTCTACAGATGCCAACATGAAAACTTAGTAGAATTGCTTGGTTTTTCAAATGATTTTGATCAGCCTTGCTTAGTATATGATTATATGCCCAACGGCTCCTTGCTTGATAGATTAGCTTGCCTGGTAAGTGCTTTCTTTAGTATACAGGTCTAAATGTATGAAACTTGGCTATTCATGCAGGATCATGCTTTTTAAATATTTAACTTTTTAAAATTTAACAATGAAAACCAGAAATCATATGGCTTATTAAGATTGCTTTTCTAGTACATTGTCAAGTATTTCTCGATTGATTATTTTTTTAGAAAAACTTGTTTAATATTGTAACATTTCTCTACATAAGATTAATTCCTCTTTGAATTACTAATAAATGTTTTATGAATCAATTCAAGATTTCAGAAAAATCTGTAGCCTTTAAAGACATAATGTTAAAGTGTTACAAGTGTTATTTAGTACAGCTAGAATGAGTATATCAGGTGTTTTACTATCTTTAAAAATAATTAGAGATTGTTGTGCCTGAATAGGAACAAAATGTTCTTAGCTTAAAGTACAGGGTCTGTTGGAAAAACATAGTACTTTTAAGGCATAAAAAAACTTTAATAGAGTTCTGATCTTTATTCAGTGTTATTGGAATTAATGGGAAAAGTATATATTTTAGCCATATTATTCATGTAATGCTAAAGTATATTTTATTGTTTTTACTAAAGTAGACTTTTTTTTTAAATTACATTTATATGCCGCCCTTCTCCGAAGACTCAGGGCGGCTTACAATTTTTGGGATACAACCCAGTGTGCTCAGCAATAGCCTTCATTCCATTGTATATGCCTGCTTATTACTAAGCGGCATTTTTACAAGGTCAGCTAATTGCCCCCAATAATCTTGGGTCCTCAATTTACCTACCCCGAGAGGATGGAAGGCTGAGTCAACCTTGAGCCTGGTGGGATTCAAGCCTACAGCAGTTGTAGGCAGCTGGAACTTAAGTGCAGGCAATTAACAGCCTGAGCCACCAAGGCTCAGTATGTATTTCCAAATTTTCTTTTACTGGCTATAAAATACAGGTAGTTCTTGACTTACAACAGTTTGTTTAGTGACCATTCAAAGTTACAATGGCACTGAAAAAAATGATATGACCATTTTTCACAGTTATAACCATTCCAGCAACCCCATGGTCGTGTGATCAAAATTCAGATGGTTGGCAACTGGTTCATATTTATGACCATTGCTATGTCCCAAGATCACATGATCAACTTTTGTGACCTTTTGACAAGCAAAATCAATGTGGAAGCCAGATTCATTTAACTACCAATTACTAACTTATCAACTGCAGTGATTCACTTAACAACCGAAGCAAGAAAGGTAGTAAAATGGGGCAAAATTAACTGAACAAACATCCCACTTATCAACATAAATTTTGGACTCAATTATAGTTGTAACTTGAGGACTACCTGTGTTGTAATTCATAAATTCTGTAGTCAAAAAGTTCATTATAACATGAACAGTTCTCTTTGACTAGTGACTACTAATCTTGCTAATACTAATTGAACAAATTAAGGATAAACTTTAAAGATTGGAGTTTATAATTATAAATAACCAGTTAGGAATTTTAAGTGTGTAAGTTAGTATTGGAGAGTTTTCAGTGCCAAAAGGCTTTGCTTTGTTCAGATATAAGATGTTAATAACTGTATATTCTGTTCATAAGAATCATACAGAATTGACTAATGATCAGCCTCAGCAGATATGAAAGGAGTGGTTTACAGTGTTAATTTAGACAGCGCACTTTTTATAAAACATAGATCTCTAAAATGAGATATATTCACGACAGCTGATATTTAAATATAAAAATGAGATAGAGATATACACTTCTTTTCCAAATTGCCAAATATGACCTTTCATTTCATGGAATCGGTGACATGAAAAAATAAGATCCAAATTTATTATAAGCTGCAACTTATCTTGAAAAAAAATTATCAGAAGTTATTGTAGGTTTAATTGATCAATGCTGCTTTTTCTTGGGAATGGAATGCTCTCAACTTTGTTTTTCTTCTTTTGTTACTTTAATTTTATTGAATAAAATAAGTGATCCCAATAAAGTGCTGAAACTTTTCTATTCTCCCTGTTTATAAAGGACAACTCTTCACCAATACCATGGAAAACAAGATGCAACATTGCATACGGGGCATCAAATGGAATCTCTTTCTTGCATGAAAATAACCACATTCATCGAGATATTAAAAGGTAGAATCTGTAAAATTAATTCCTGTATAAAGCATTCTAAAGGGTGATGGAGTGGGATAAAAAGGGCTATAAGATTTACCCTTTTCCTTTGAGTTCCTTGTGAACTGGGTTTCAGACAGGTTCCCCACCATTTGGATTCCACCAACTGTTATTTCTGTTTGATATATTGCCCCTCTTTCAGGGAAGAGGGCAAAACATAACTTTTAGCTTACTGTTTTTTCCCCCAGTGCAAATATCTTACTAACAGAATCATTTGTGCCAAAACTTTCTGACTTTGGGCTTGCAAGGGCATCGGTAAAATTTACACACACTATTCTAACAGATAGAATAGTTGGGACAGCAGCTTATATGGCTCCAGAGGCATTAAGAGGGGAGATAACTCCTAAATCGGATATCTTCAGTTTTGGCGTGGTAAGTTGCTATTTTTTAAAATAAATCAGTAAATGAGGTTATTTTCCCTTTCTGCTCCCTTTCTGTTTCTTAAACCATCTTGTCTAATGAAAAATTGTTAGCTCACAAACTGTACCTTGTTTTCCAACTTTGGGATCGTCCAATGCACAACTGAATTTAACTCCAAGTTTCCTGCAATGCCAGTGTCTCAATTGTTGTTGAATTGCTCTGCTTTTGAAGACAGACTTCATTTTTCTTCACTAAGAAAGTTATGAATGGGATTTAGTGGGAATTGTCCATTATTTTATCTCAAGCCAGAGTTTTTCCTAAGAGCCTGACTCCTAGTGATCAGAGGGGATACAGTAGTCCAATAATATCTATTTCTTTTTCAGATAGTTATCAGATATTTACTTCTTTAAATATTTGTTTATTGTGAAAAGGCTTCAAATCCCGCTCTATAAAATGTAGAATTTGAAAAGTTTCTGATGTAATCCTATGTCTAGTGATAGCCAGACAGAGATTTTGAAAATGCAGTTTGTTCATATATTCAGGGGTACACTTTTTGATCTTTATGGAATTGCATAAAAGCTTGCTCACTTTGTTGCTAAGGTAATGGAGTGTCCCTCGTGAAATAAAATAGTTACCTTTTAATATTGATTATTGTACAGTGATATTTGATGAAAACTTGTGACATGTATTTCACTTATTAATTTTCATCTGTTTCCAGGTATTGCTTGAAATAATAACTGGGCTTAGACCTATCGATGAAAATCGGGATCCCCAATTACTAGTATGTTTTTATATATATAGTTTCATGTGTCAGTTTCAGTGCTATGCCAGTGTCATGCCAGCTGAAGTTCAGCATCTTTGGAGGGCACAAGGCTAAGAAAGGCTGGTCTACTGTTTCGGTGGGTTCGGCAGATTCTGGTAGAAGCTAACATTTGCCAAATTCACATATTGCCCTAAGTTGTATTACGATTTGCTTGTGGCTTATTTAACAAGTTGTAGTTAAAACAGGAATTAAGGGTGATCATTGAAGTAAAACATCAAATATTTGTAATGTCAATATTGGAGAATTAAAAAACACTTTTGTCCTTATGCTGGTTTATTTTAAAGTTAGATCGATGTAAGTATAAAAACTAGTGTGACAGTTTGTTTCTGTTGATTCTTTGGTAATACCAGAAGAATCAAGTCATAGAATAAAGCAGTTTCTTGATTCCATTTGGAAACTGAAGAAGTATCTGAATATGAATCAAGGAAACTGTGGGCATTATCAACTGGAGATAGTAATTTCTTATCAATAAAAATGATGATGTTAAGTGATTGGAAACTAATCGAAGAGAGAAGCAACCTGGAATTGAGAAACTTCCTAACAGCGAGGACAATTAACCAGTGCAACAGTTTGCCTCCAGAAATCATGGGTGTTCTATCATTGGATGTTTTAAGGAAGAATCTAGGCCAGGGGTCGCCAACCTTTTGGACATCAGGGACCACCAAACTCATAATTTTAAATCCCGCAGACCACTAATACAAATCCAGTGCGCCACTCGCTGAACTGCCTGGACTGATGGGATGGGATCCTTCAGGCACTTAGCTTGGCTGCCTGTTTCTGCAACCTTAAATACTCAGAGTCATTTGGCCCCGTTTCCCACAGAAAACAAAACACCAGGATCTCTCATCTCTCTCTCTATCTCTCATAACTCTCTTTCCCTTCCCCCTCTTTCTCCCTTTCTCCATCTTTCTCTTTCTCCCCGTCCCTGGGGTTAGAGGTGGGGGGAAAGGAACCTCTGAACTGGCGCTGGGTGCTGGGAATCTGATGTCTGGAGGCTGATGAGCCTCGTGCTGAAGACCAGATTGCTGGCGGGGAGTGGGCAGTGTGTGATACCGGTGGCGGATGGACTGATGCTCGCGGGGAGGGAGGGTAGCGCACAGGAGCTCGCGGCATTGGAGCCCTTCCCAGGTGTTCCCTGGCCTGCGAGGGGTTGAGGGGAAAGGAACCTCTGAACTGGTGTTGCATCCTGCCTCCGTGTATTGAGGACGCCGAGTGTCTGCCAGTGATGCCCTCTGGTGAAGATGTTGTAAGGGGGAGGCTCGACCCCTCCCCTCAGGAGCTGCAAAGCACTCACCACCCCTCTGGCATCTGCCAAGCTTCCTCCTTCCCTCTGGGTGTGTGAGCGCTTCTGGCGAAGAGAAGCACGGTGGGAGGAGGCTTGGCGGATGCCAGAGGGGCGATGAGCGCTTTGTGGCTCCTGAGGGGAGGGATCGAGCATCCCCCTCGCAACATCTTCACCTGAGGGCATCGCTGGCAGCCGCTCCGCCTCCTCGATGCGCAGAGGCAGGATGCAACACCAGTTCAGAGGTTCCTTTCCCCCCACCCCCACTCCCTCGCAGGCTAGGGAACACCCGGGAAGGGCTCCAATGCCGCGATCTCCTGCGCGCTACCCTCCCCATGCGCATCAGTCCGTCCGCCGCCAGTATCACCCCTGTTGCAGACACAGGTATGCTGCTGACTACCAAAACTTTCTCACGGACCACCACTGGTCTGCGGACCACCGGTTGGCAACCTCTGGTCCAGGCAGTCACTTATCTAAATTGGTATTGCTTGAGCAGGGGCCTGGACTAAAGACCTGCAAGGTCCCTTCTAGTCTAAGTATCATAAGAATATGCAAGTTCAGATAACCAAATGTTTAATGTGATTGAAATATAATTGTCTATTTAACTTCAAAATATTCCTCCAGAAGATGGGAACTGTAACACTGTGACAATTAGGATAGAAAAAGTTTTATCAGGATCTAAGCAAAATGTAACATGGAAATCTGTTATTTGCATTCTATAATATAGGGATTCCTACTCCTTTAACCTCATAGGGTAGGAGCACTCAACAGTCCTTCTTGGAATGAATGTACAAGATGACCTATAGATAGGGTGATACAAACATATGACCTCTCCCATTGCCCCATCCTACCATACAACCCAAGCTTGCTTTATTCCTTTTAATCAATTCACAAGAACAATCCGTTTTTCTTCCTTCCTTATGGAATTCCTATATTATGAAGTAATATTATTCTCATACTTTGCTACTCCAATCAGCTGTCCATCAAAGAGGAAATTGAAGATGAAGAAAAGACTATTGAAGATTATGTTGATAAAAAAATCAGCAATTGGAACATCACCTTGATTGAACAAATGTATTTAATTGCTTCCCCGTGTCTGCATGAGAAGAAGAACCGGAGGCCAGATATTGAAAAGGTACCAATTTTAAATATAGTGATGCAACACACACACAAACACTTTTTAAATTTGCTAGCATGAATTTTATATTTCTTCTGTTTCAGGTCAAAGAACATTTAAAAGAAATGTTGATCGAATAAGGTCAGTTCTGTATCTTAACTTGGTGTTTAAATAAACCTGTTTTTATATCCTGACTTGAAAATTTGTGTTCCTCTATGATGGTTAATCAGTATTTTTTTTTAAATGAACACAATAAGGTTTGTGGCCCTTATATCTATTCATAAATTAGGATCTACAATATAGTTATAAAAATGTATTCAGGAATACCAAAATGAAATCTGCAACATAGATTATGTAATCTTGTATTTTTAAAATCATGTATGTTTCTATTATATAGATTCAAGGTGCTAGTGTTGACCTATAAAGCCCTTCATGGCATTGGACCAGGGTATTTGCGGGAGACTGCTGCCAATAACGGTTTCCTGACGTCCCGTGCGCTCCCACCGGCAGAGCCTCCTCCGGGTACCGTCAGCCAGGCAATGTCGGCTGGCAGCCCCCAGGAGTAGGGCCTTCTCTGTGGGAGCGCCCACCCTATGGAACCAGATGCCCCTGGAGCTCCGGGTGGCCCCTGACCTCCGATCCTTCCGCCGTGGCCTAAAAACATGGTTGTTCCAACTTGCCTACCTGGACTGATGGGGGGGGGTTAGTTGTAGTTTAATTTTAAGGGTTTTATGAGATTTTGGGTTTAATAGTTTTTTATTATTTGTATTGTTGTTTTTTATCATTGTAAGTCGCCCTGAGTCCTCAGAGAGATAGGGTGGCATATAAATCTCAATCAATCAATAAATAAATAAATAAATAAATAAATAAATAAATAAATAAATAAATAAATTCTAAACCAAATATAATTTATTTTCAAAAATATTGTCTCTTTTCTAGTTTGCTTGTTTTCCTTAGCATATTTCTTAAACAGGGTTTCTTAAATTAATTTTACCTTTAGAGTCAGTTTTTACTATAATCTTATGTAACTTCGTTTCTGATTGCTAAGAATGGAAAAAATGGTTTGAGGTTGGAGCAGCTATCAAGACTCTTCAGTATTGGAAGATTTGCTTTGAATGGATAGCTGAGAGGAAACTGTCTTTATTTGCTTCATTTTAGCCTACCAAAAGTTTCATTGTAGGTTTGATGCTAAAGTAGGCGAGAGCCTTGTTATTTATGGATTATCTCACAAAGTTTATTAAAAGGATCCTAGTAAAGGTTTATTATAAGGATTATAGTATTAACTCAAGGATTGTTATCCTGATAGTTCTGGTTGATGTTGCGGTGAGAACAGCTGGAAAATAGAGGGCTATGCTAAGCCCCGTGAAATCCAGCCAGTAACTGCTGTCGGGAGACCCTACGGGGACATAGCTGCCTTGGAGGAGTGGTGAAGGAAGGAAAGGCACTTCACTGACCACGATGAACCCGCAATTTCCTTGTTAGGTCTCTCCGAACAACAGCAGGGATAACTGCCATTTTTTGGCAGTCACGAAGCTGGGACAACCGGGACCACAAGATTTGTGCTGGAGCAGTGTATGGACAGAACGTTGAAACTGGGTGAGATAATTACTTTTACCCTAAAGATCTGAAGTAACTACAAGAGTATTAAAAGATAATTCCTAAGCTTAAGATAGCGGCGAATTGACACACAGAGAAAAAAAACGGAGAACAAAAGAAGCCCAATAGAAGCTAATAAAATATAGAAAGCTTGGAAAAATCTCAAATAATCTGAAAAGCAATTTCTGGGAGAATTTATCTGGTTTATTTGTATTTTTAAACCCCCTGGATTTAAACAGAAAATCAGCTGCTTTTGACAGACTATTTTGACATTGGCTTTGGGATAAGAGAGCCATCTACTGAAAGAAGACAAGTACTAATCCGCAGCATACTTAGTGAAAGTTATTTCAATACACACAAAGCCTAATAGGCAGAATAGAAGCAATAACATCTGGAGGATGGCCTGACCTTGACTCTACTGTTGACGACTTGGATAATTTGAGAACATTTACTGAGGCTTTTTTTCTTGCCTTTTGGAAGATTTATAAAAGGAACTAATTTGCAAATAACTAAACTTAATTAAATTTGGCTATTGGATTGTGAATTTGGAAGACTGGAGGAATCTAGTGGACTAATTTGGACTTGGACTATTGGATTTAATTTGGACGGATTATTAATGTCATTCAACAACATCCTATGAGACAAAAGAAGAAAAGTGTCAGAAGAGAAAAAAGGACAGCTAAATAAGACTCTAAAATATGGACAATTGGGAGATATATAATTGGGAAAATATAAGGCTGTAAATCACAAAATAAGGGGCTCTATAAAATGGATTTCCAAGCAACAATAGAGTTATATGGAGAATTATTGTTTATGTTAAAAGGTGTATGTGAATTTTTAAAAGACAAGGGGATTGTTTAAAGATACAGAATTGAATGTAGAAGCTACTCAACAATTGGAGGAAAAAGAAGAACATGATATTCAAGAAATAGGTGAGAAATTAGAGGGGGGAAAGATTCACATTTTTGCTTTTATTGGGTGTAATTCCAGGATCTAGCCAGAGTCAGAATTACATCAGATCCTTTCCAATTTGATATGTTCCTAATAAACAGATTTTGAAGCAAGATTTTTATTTAAAGCCTTGGACATGTTACTTGGAAGGCTGACAGCGGGCAGGTATTGTTTTCCTCATTCACATCCCTAAGCACTCATCTATTTTTTATATTTTATTTATTTTATATTTGGATTTATATGCCGCCCCATCTTCGGGGGGACTCGGAGCGGCTTACACAGAAACATAGATACAATATATAAACAATTTACCCAATCCAAATAATTATAAAATATTAAAACATCCCGAATTAAAATCCCCAACCCTGCTCAATCCAGGCTGGCCTGTAAAAACAGCCAGGTTTTGAGATCACGAAAGGAGCGCAGGTCAGGGGCCAGACGTAGCTCCAGGGGTAGTTGGTTCCAAAGGGTGGGCGCCCCCACAGAGAAGGCCCTCCCCCGGGGGGACCGCCAACCGACACTGGCCAACGGCACCCCCAGGAGGGCCTGCCTGTAGGAGCATACCGGATGATTGGACCTCGATGCTGGTAGGCGCTCCTGCAAGTACCCCGGACCCAAGCCATGCAATAATTTAATTATTTAACTATTTATAATGATTGCAGAATTCAGCTTACCTTCCTTCCTATATCACATTATGCATTTTTAAAGAATACAATAGAAAGCACCTTTTCATTCACTAATTAATCAGTTTATTGTGAAATGAAATGCACAATTATTAGGAAATAAACTGTAATGAATTCAAAACTGCTTATTTTCAGATAGACAAGTATTTTTTGCTTTACAAGCAATCTTTATTTGCTTTGGATCAGTTACTACACTTCCCTTTTTTCTAGCTGACGCCATTTATGGGCAAAAATCTCTAAAGTATAGGTATGTTATTAGAAAAATAAACAACCCTGTCACTATTATGAAGTAATAATTGACACTATTGTCATTGAAACTGTAGTGCTGCATTCCTGTGAAAAACTGCAGAAATACTGGCAGTTTTCTACAGAACTAGTTTTATAAATTAACTGAAAATCTGTTTTATCACCAAGCACGTGTTTAAAATAAGGATAGCATCAGTGCTGATTCCCAAATGATTCTTCATTCAAATTAAACCTTATTTATTAATCCGTTTACTGAACTTATTGATATACATTTTATATAGGGATGAGAGAAATTGGAATTTGAAATTAACAAATTAATCTCTAGAAACATATAGCTTACACATTTCTCACATTCATTGCATATAAAATGCTTATTTAATAAATATAAAACCTGCATATTTACAAGGAAGCAAAAGCTAATGGATGTAGGAGCATTCCTATAAGCAACCCATACATTAAGATTACATTAATGTTTTTATTTTGAATGGATACTTTGTGAATTTGGCCCTCTTTAATAAGTTTGGGACTTTAATTTCTAATGGGCATGTATGTTCCTTTACCTGGAAATCACTAATAAGAAAGACTGCTTACAGGAACAATGTTCTATAGAATCAAAGGATTTGTTTGAACTCAAAGTAATCACAATTAGTTTCACAATTTGAGACACCTGGAAAGAATGAGAATTTTTTAAGTTTTCTTAAGATACTAGAAATGCATTAGGACTCACATTTTTTCTTGCTTAATAGTGTTGAACTAACAGTGACAAAGTATCAATTTTTGTAGGGAAACTGAATTCATTTACTGAATAGGAAAGTCTGTATTGTGTTCTTTAATAGCATATTGATGACAGAATCATCCTAATGAATAGCATTTTCTTCCTTAAGCAGAAATAAAGTTTGTAAGTCAGAATTTTTGAAAATATTGCTCTTTCACAAAAACAATAAATGAATTGTTTACTCAGTTATATGAAAATCTAGAGTTGCATTCCTGTGGCAAATAAACTGGACTTGTACATTCCAATTTACTGGAACTTGCTCTAAGCATTTTAGCTGTGGTACAAAATGTACATACAAGTCTGGAAAATAGGAGCAAAGAAATTATGAAAAGAAGCAAGGCTTATTCTTTATCATTTTTAGAGACATAGTCTACTTAAGAAACACAAGGTAAATGATTAAAGTACATTTTATGAAGTTACTAAGAGAGAATGAAGAACAGCCATGTGTCTATTATAAAAGTAGCAGTTAAGATTTTTAGGACAAAATATTCTTCAGAGTTGTATTTTTGTTTTGAACAAATAAACTACAAGCACAGTCTTTGGACCTTATAAGATCTATAGTGGCATAGCCAGGTAAGTGCAATAGAAAGTAATTTATTTTCCATTGGAAAACAACACAGAATGCTTGCAGTTCATTATAAAGATTCATACACATTCATACTCTTCTACTTCCTCCTATTATGCTGCTTTGTTTTTCTACCCAATAAATGTCTAGTCAATAGGTGTTTCAGTTTCAACTGGATCTCGGATCAACCTTCGGATTCCTCTTTTTCCCACAGGTCCTTTTGGCTTAGCAAAACTTTGTTTGTGCGCATGTTGTTTGGGATGGAGTTCTTCATAGAGAAATTCAGCAGTTAGTTCATCTCCATTGTCTATTTCAATCTGTCATGAAAGGGAGATAACAATCCAAGTTTGAGAAAGACTCCATCCAGCATACATATAACTATTAAAGATACAAATCTTGAACTGACCATTTTATATATTTTTAAAATCTTATCAAATCTGTCACCGAATAGTTGAACTCAGCAAAGCACCTATAACCATCTTAAGCATTATTTTCATATATGTACTGTATATGTATGTAATGTATGTATGTATGTGTGTGTATATGTATGTATGTATGTATGTAACAGTATATAAGAAGTGCTGAATTTTCTTACCATTTCAGGATTATTTTATTGCAGTTAGATTTGATAGTTTTAAAAGGATAAACTTACAGTCTAGTGAATGTAATGAAGTAACTCCTACAGCTACTAAAATCAGTGAATTTAAAGATACCCAATTCCATATAGTATCTTTTAAATTTATTAGCTTGTATAATTAAGCCACCCCCTAATGAAGGAAAGTACAAGAACTCCATATCCTGCTGTGAAGTATTTTCTTCCTCCATATTGAAAGTGTTGTCAAATAATGTGTAGCTCAGTTGATACCCAAAAGCTAACAGGTGTAGATCAGGTTATTGGATGAGACACTAGCAGAAACTTGGTAGGGGATGTAGGCTGGATTACTAATTAAAAAAAATATGGCTATGGTTATGGCAGTGGCAAACAACTTTCAGAAAACTATGAACTTAATATACATTAGGCAAGTGCCTATCTGACAAACTCGGACCAACATTGAAACATGGTTGACTAAAAACTACTCCAGTCAGACTTACATATCTGACTTATATTGGGTGGGCAACTCATGGTCTGCAATCTTTTTTTTTTAATTAGAGGACCCTCATCACCACATTTTCAAAATTTATTGATAAATCACAGACCATTGTTGCTATTTCTGATTTGTTGTGAGAAAATAAAGTTGTACAAAACTTTTAAGTAAGCTATCTTTGATTTCCCCATTTGATCCCCATAAACTAGGGTGATAATGCTCCATCCCTAATGCCTCCCAAAAATAATTTGAAGAAAACTTGTAGCTCTTAATCACAAAACTTTGTTCAGCCCTAAATTACATGAATATGGATGACATCAGAGACAATCTTTTATATGCTCAAAAGTTTTTTCCCCTGCATCTCTTAATATATTACATCTATATTTACATCATATACATCATATACAAATATACATCTTAATATATTTCCTAAATCCCTAATGTATTACATCAGAAAATGGAACAAAATTTGAGAATTGTATTATCAAGTATAGCATTGTTGAATTGTCCTACTATTGTCTGAATTGTTTAATAATTTGGTATCATATACTGATATCTCACAGTGACATGAAATAGCAGCTTAATATTCCTGGACAAATGTTTGTGGCACATGGTAGTAACCATTTTTATTCTCTTCAAAAGTCATTTGGATCCAATAATAAATCTACTGAATGTTATCTTAAACTCTTCCTCTTTTTGTAAAAAAAGACATCATCTGCAATGAACTTTATCTTGGGTCTGTCAAGTCAAGAGGTAGAGTGTCTGGAATTACAGTCTTACCTTTCTAATGATTTGTATCCACAGTTGTCTTTCTGCAATTTCTAGGAGAGGACTCTTGCAGCTTGAATAAAGCATCCTTTCTCGTATACTGCACATGTAACCAGGCATAGAGTAGATAAAAACTGCGAAGTATTTCAAGTAGTGATTTGTTATTGCAATTTTTTTTAACAAAACTTGTAAATATTACAAGATTAGGAAATGCTAAGCAGCCAAACAGATAGCACACAAAATCTTTTTCAAGGACTTCCTTTTCTCTTTTCTTTCTCATCTTATAATGAATGACTCTGGCTGGCTTCCAGCATTAAAATATTAAAATCATAACAAATATCTTAGAAACAGAAATCCAAATCAAGATAAAATATAGTTAAAAGATGGAGATGAGGATATTAATCTTTTGAGGCCTACAATTTGACTGGGGATAAATGAAGATGTAGATAGGACAAAATGAAACCTGTATGGAAGCAAAATATATAGAGGGAGTCATCAAGTTATGAATGTAATGGAGCCTTAGATTCGTAACCAGAGGATTTGTTGGGAGTGAATCACGTAAAATGAATGTAAAAACTTCCTTGCTTTAGCCCATGCATTCACTAATGGAATGTGTGGGTTGTTAATTGCACGAAGTAACTTGGGGTGGAGAAGGCCATGGGAGGCCTTGTGCTTCCGACTATCCAAGGCCTCCCCTGACCCACTGAGAGATCCCATGTTGCTCTTCCCAGGTGCCAAGTTGCTTGGACCTTTCCTCTCCATCCAGTCACTAACTGCTAACTTTAGGTGCTGCGTTTCAGAGCCCTGCACCGCCTACAATTGCTTCCTGTGTGGCCTTGGGTGCTGAAGCCCTTCTCCAGCTGGCCAGAGAAGTGCCAGGCTGGTCTCCCCTTCCGTCTCACAGGTGGGCAAAGCCTTGCTCTGTTGCTTGGATGACAGAACCCACCCAAATTTCACAAATTGCGCCACTGCGGAGCTAAAGAGCTTGGGATGCCACCACCCTGCTCCCCTCGCTTGCCAAAAGCACTCCTTTAAATTGAAAACAAACCTGCTTTCCAGCTCCATTGCATTTCTCCTACAACTCAAGACGTTCTTCGCTGGAAAAAATGGAAAGGCTGGATTCCAGTTGGCAGAAATGTGCAGGGAAATCAAAAAAGTTTGTGGGGCTTAAAAAAAACCAGCCTTTCCAATTTCACGAGATCTTTTTTCTCAAGAGAAGTTGGAAGGTTTGATTTTACTTTCTTTTTTAGCCCCATGAGTGTTTTTTTTGTTTCCCTGCACGTTTTTTGCTGTTTGGAATCCAGCTTTTCCATTTATCCAATGAAAGAACATCTTCAGCTGCGGGAAGAAACGCCATGGAGCTGGAAAGCAGGTTTGTTTGCAATTTTTAAGGAGTACTTTTGGCAAGAGAGGGGAGCAGGGTAGTGGCACTCCAGCTCTCAAACTCCGGTAGTGGCGGAGAAACGCCATGGAGCTGGAAAGCAGGTTTGTTTGCAATTTTTAAGGAGTGCTTTTGGCAAGTGAGGGGAACAGGGAACTGGTGTGCCAAGCTTTGTAGCTATGTACTTCTATTGTAGTACTTCTGAGTTAAGGAAGGGGATCGTGTGACCTTTCCCCTAAGCCAGGATTGGGGAACAATGGCCCTTTTATGACTTGTGGACTTAAACTCTCAGAATTCCTGGGACTTCAATTCTGGGAGTTTGAAGTCCACAAGTCATAAAGGGGCCATGGTTCTCCACCTCTGTCCTACGCAGTAAGGTGCAGAACAGTGCAGGTTGCTGTTATCAGAGAACACAATTCATCTGTTACACAGATGCTTGGTAGTTAGGCTAGGGCCCCATTCACTGAAAAAATTAAGTACATTTTGTAGCTATGCAAATTACTGGCTCAAAGACCTATCAAAAAACTTCTAATCACTCAGTTGTCCATGATCTACATCAGTGGTTCTTAACCTGATATCGCCCAAGGGCGATTTTGTTTTTCAGGGGGTGATGGAACGAAAAGGCGGGGGCGAAGGAATTGAAGGGGGCGATATGGGGGTGATGGAATGAGATATATTGGGGGAGAGAGAGAGAGAGATCTATATTGGTAGATAGGTAGGTAGGTAGGTAGACAAAAAGACAGACAGGTAGGTAGATAGATAGGCAGGAAGGCAGGCAGGCAAACAGACAGACCTTTTGTTTGGATGGATGGACAGACCGATGGATGGACAGACAGAAAGAATGCGAGAGCAGCAGCACTTTGGGAAAGTGGTGGTGGCAGCTTTTCCCAGCATGCTGCCACATTCGAGGCACTGGTTCAGGTGCGGTACAACAGTCAATGGAGTGAGCCTGCAGGGCCGGCACCTCGAACGCCCCCCTGCTGCCTGTTAGCGTCCCCAAGGGGGCCAGCAGAGGAGTGCTAAGAGGCGGGGCTCGAGGTGGGCTGGCCCTGCAGGTTCACCCATTGACTAGCACTGCTCCAGAGCTGCCGCCTCCAATGTGGAAGCAGTGGCCGTGTTCGACTTGCCACCCCCTGCGGCATCTTAGCGCCCCTCTGCTGGCCCCCTTGGGGACGCTAAGAGATGGCAGGGCGTTCAGGCACCGCCCTGCAGGCTCACCCATTGACTGTAGCACCGCTCCGGAGCCAGCGCCAAAATGGGTGAAACTGCAGGGCTGGCCAGCGCCTTGAATGCCCCCTGCCGCCTCTTAGCACCCCTATGCTGGCCCCCTTGGCCTTGGGGACACTAAGAGGTGGCAGGGGATGGCGCTGTCATCGCGCCACAGTGGCACATAACGCGCCACTGCTTCCACATTGGAGGCGCCGGCTCCAGTGTTACTACAGTCAGTGAGTGAACCTGCAGGGCCAGTGCCTTGAACGCCCCCCCGCCACCTCTTAGCGCCCCTCTGCTGGCCCCCTTGGGGACGCTAAGAGGCGGCAGGGGGGGGCGATGACAACTTCCTCAATGGCTCAAGGGGGCGATTCTTTCAAAAAGGTTAAGAACCACTGATCTACATGACTGCCTAAAAAGTATTTACTTACCTATGGATTCTAAGTAGTCTCCTTCATGTGAGTGTTTGTAGAGGAAGAAATGGTATCGTGCAGAATTCTTAGGAATTCTTCTCGGCAAGTCTTTTAATTCAGTTGGAAGTGCACTGGCCAGGACAATAATTTCATTGTTCATATCAATTTTCTGTGAACAAATGTAATATTAATGATTATAAAAAAGTATACAACATATCAGGGATGTTCAACCTTGGAAATGCTGGCTGGGAAATTCTCGGAGTTGAAGTCTAGAAGTTTTAAAGTTGCCAAAGTTGAATATCCCTACAATAGTTAATAGGTGCTGGTGTTAACCTATAAAGCCCTTCATGGCATTGGACCGGGGTATTTGCAGGAAACCCTGCTGCCGATAACAGCTTCCCGATGACCTGTGTGCTGGTGCTCCCACCAGCAGTGCCTGCTCAGGGTGCCATCAGCCAGGCAATGCTGGCTGGCAGGTCCCAAGGGTAGGGCCTTCTCTGTGGGGGCACCCACCCTTTGGAACCAACTACCCCTGGAGCTCCGGGTGGCCCCTGACCTCCGATCCTTCCACCGTGGCCTAAAAACTTGGCTGTTCCAACTAGCCTACCTGAACTGAAGGAGGGGGGGAGGGTTTTTTTAGTGGTTTTAGTGGTTGTTTTTAAATTTTTAATTGATTTAGGAGATTCCTGGTTTAATTAAACTTTTAATATTTATATTGTACTGTTTTTAGTATTGTAAGCCGCCCTGAGTCCTCAGGGAGATAGGGCGGCATATAAATCTCATAAATAAAATAAAATAAATATTCTTGATTTGAATGAAAGTTAAAATAATAAAGCACGAGGGGAGGGAATTCAAACTTTCATTCTGCTGACAAAAAAGGGTGGCTGGATCCAAAAGGAGTTTTAAAGTAGAATGAAGCATGGAAATTTTGTTGAATGCAACCCATTCCACTGGCTAATTTTTCTGTTAGGAAATTTCTCCTTAATTCTAAGTTGCTTCTCGCCTTGATAATTTCCATCCATTGTTTTTTGTTCACCCCTATTTTTTGTAGCAGCCCCTCAAATATTGGAACACTGCTATCCTGTCACCTCTAGTCTTTCTTTTTACTAGACTAGACATACCCAATTCCTACAACCATTCTTCATATGTTTTATCCTGTAGCCTCTAATCATCTTTGTTGGTCTTTTATGTTCTTTTCCAGACCCTCAATATTTTTTATGACTAATAACACTTAAATAATAAGACTAAGGGAGATTTGTTTTCTTTCATTGGAGTACAATGTCTGGGTTCCCTATTGATCTTATAATTCAATATGCAATGCTGATAAATGGAATTTTAAAGAATTATCTTACCAATTGTACATAGTTAAGCTCTTTGTTTTTAAGTTTTTCTAGTGCCTGAAGGGCATCCTGAGCTACTGGAAATGCAACTCCTTGCAAAGTCTGATGTTTAGTATCGACACTGACTTCAGTTTCTACCTGGAACACAAAATTTAAAATAGAATAAAAAAAGACAATTATGTAATGCACCTTTGTGCTTCATCCAAAGCACAAAAGAAGAAATTAGAAGCCTGAGAAGTGATTGTTGAAAAACTGTACTGTATTGAAATATAACTATATTATATAAATTGAATTAATTAAGTTGCTTTTTGAAAACCTTTACAAATCAATCTATACCTCTATAAATATCTTTATATCTTTCTAGATTATAAGTATTCATAATAATTTATAATTTATTCTATAAAATCCTCACTGACTATTGAATATAGCTATTATTAAACATCAATATAAGATATATCTACTGTTAAAATTGCTATACAGGATATTAGAATAAGATAGCCTAATTATATTCTGGTGATACTGATGAGAATATTGTTATAATTATAACTAATAATTTTATAAAGTTAAAAATAGCAATATTGATATTGAGATATCCTTACCGTTGTTCTTTGATGGTTGATTCTCTACCTAGAGACTAGATCTCCCCTCCCCTCCATTGAATAAAGGGTATAAAGGCGCAAAAGAAAAATAGTTAAAGAATACTATCAATAGATGATTGGTTAATTGCCCAAGTAAAGACTTAAAACATAAACTAACAGTGGAGGGACAAAGAGGTGGAAGCCATAAGTGGGATATTTTGTTAAACAATAATTTTTGGAAAAGTTTATTTAATATGGCAAGCAACCCAAACCTGACAAAGATAGGAGCGGGAAAGAAAAATACCACACAAGGCTCTATGATGTCTTCTAATCCTTTGACACAAAAATCGATTGAAGATATGATTCAGAGGGAACGTTCTAATTCCTGTAAGGATCTCCAAGTAATGATGCAGAATATGCAAGAAGTTATGCTAAAAAATCCAGAAGCCATGTTAAAAAAATCATGAAGATTTTTAAAAAGAGATTGATGTTATAAGAAATGATACAAGCAAATTAAAAGAAATAATGCAACTGATAGATTGGAAGTTTGAAGCCTTCCAGGTACAATTTACTAAAAATGAACAAAAACTGGTGGAAGTCGAAGAAAAACTTTCCAAAGAAGAAAAGAAACTCATGGAGATGAACGAGAAATTAACCTCAACTAACAAAGAATTAGAAACATCCGTGATCTTAGAAGCAGAGAGAACCGCTCAATATCTTCAGTTCCAAAATACAATAGAAGAAAAAGATTTACCAAAGATGGCCGAATTATTGGCGGGAGCTTTAGAGACCGAGAAAGAGGAAATAGTCTCGGAAATGAACGAGATATATAGGGTCCAAACGAGCTACTTAAGAAGACATCATCTCCCTAAAGTTCATATGAAATTCACAAAAAAATTGATTAGAGATTAAATTTTACATCGAACACGTGACAAACAACTTGAATATAAAGGAAAACAAATAATAGTTTTAAAACAGGTTCCAAAAAGAATGAGGGATTTAAGGAGAAACTACCAGTTTTTGATGACGAGACTAAATAAAAATAACATTACTTCAGATGGCTAACACCGGAAGGGATAATGGTAACCTGGCAAGATAAAAGATACAAACCTGACACCGTGGAAAAGGCTGATGATTTCTACAAGCAACACTGTGAAATTGAAGAAGATTCAGGAGATCAAGGAGAAGAGAAAGATATAACAGAAGGTAGAGACTCAGGACAAGCAATAGAAGAAAAAGAAAGACCACAAGAAACAGAAAGACGAAGGATTCTGGCAAAGTTGATAAAACAAAATGTCTGCTTACAGGAAACACATATTTTAAAAACAGAGGAAAAATATTTAGAGTGTACCAAATTAGGAAAGGTGTTTACAGCTTCAGTAGACAAGGAAAAAAAGAACGGAATAGCAGTTTATATTAAGGAAGAGATAAAAGCATTATTAGTATTTGCTGATCCCAAAGGAAGAGTTCTGGCAATAGAAATACAGATAAATTTAAAAAAATTTTACTGGTGGTTATTTATGCCCCTAATGCTAACCAAAAAGAATTTTATAAAGTTTGTATACTAAAATTATTGAATTGGAAAGGAAAAATATTTGTATTATAGGGGATTTTAATGTGGTTACAGAATATCCAAAAGATTATAAAGGAGGGAACAAGAAGGGAAGGGAAATAAAGAAAAGAGAATTGCCAAGGATTTGTACAGAAATGATTAATGAATTAAATTTGATAGACATATGGAGAAAATTACATCCAGATAAGAGACAATTTACTTTCTACTCAAATCCTCACCAGTCATGGTCACGTATTGACATGGCATGGATAAGTGGAGATTTAGTAGAAGAAGTGAATGAAGTAGAAATTTTACCAAATTCTTGGGCAGACCACAATCCTCTTAGAGTAATTTGGAAAGGCAAGAAAAAATCAAGGAGAAGGTGGACTTTAGATTCCCAACTATTAAAAATTGAAGAATTTATAAAGAAAACTAAGGAAGAACTATCTTTTTATTTTAAGGAAAATAATAATTTAGATACATCTATTTGAAATTTATGGGATGCCATGAAAGCTGTTATAAGGGGAACTATAATATCTTATACTGCACAAAAAAATAAAAATAAACATGCTCAACAAAATAAACTATATCAATTAATCAAGAAATTAGAATTAGAATTACAGGATTCCCCCAAAATACTAAAATACAAGAACAATTGATTCTCTATAAACATAAACTTAATTTGGCGGAACAGGAAGAATTGATTAGGAAAATGAGGGAAACTAAACAAATATACTTTGAACAAGCAAATAAGCTGGGTAGATGGCTCTCTTATAAGCTTAAAAAAGAAAAAGAGAAAAGAACTATTTATCAATTACAAGATGACAATGGAAATTACCAACATACAATAGAGAAGAAAAAGAGATCGCATATAATTATTTTAAAAATCTATATAAGAAAGAGAGAGTACATGAGGATCAGATAAGGGAATATTTAAGAGGAAAAAGAACTATAGAAATTAGTGAAGAGATAAAAGAATTTTTGACGAAGGATATATCAATGATAGAATTAAAACAAGCAATTAGAATGCAGAAAAGTAATAAAATGCCAGGGCCAGATGGTTTCCCAGCAGAATTTTATAGAACATTTGAAGAACAAATGGGACCAGTGATGGTGGATTTATATAATGAGATATTATTATCAGCTAAAATGCCAGACACATGGAGAGAATCATTAATTTCGCTAGTCCCGAAAGGGGATTCAGATGCCAGAGTAATACAAAATTTAGACCAATTTCTTTGTTGAATGTTGATTATAAAATATTTACTACAATTATTGCCACTAGGTTAAAGAAAATTATGAACAATCACATACATACAGATCAAAATGGATTTCTTCCAAATAGACAGATCAGGAATAATTTAAGAATAATAATGGATAGTTTGGAGTACTATGAAGCCCATTTGCAGAAACAAGTAGCTCTTGTTTTCTTGGATGCTCAAAAAGCCTTTGACAATCTGAATTGGCAATTTATGATCCAACCAATTTATGATATTAATTTTGGCACTAAATTTGGGAACATTAGTACAGCAATTTATTCTATACAGAAAGCAAATATTACAGTAAATGGAGAGAACACTCAAATGTTAAACATAGAAAAAGGAGTAAGACAAGGGTGTCCATTATCCCCTCTGCTCTTTATTCTATCATTAGAAGTACTATTAGAAAGAGTAAGGCAAAATCCAGAAATAAAAGGATTGAAAAACAGAAATGAAGAATACAAACTGCAAGCATTTGCAGATGATATGGCTTTTATTATAGAAGATCCAATAGAAAATGGACCAATATTAATTAAAGAATTAGAAAGATATGGAGTGGTCACAGGATTGAAAATTAACAGCAAAAACAAAAATTTTAGTAAAAAATTTAACAGAGATCTAAGCAATAGAATTAGAAAAGGGTCTTGGACTCCAAGTAACAAAGAAAATTAAATATTTGGGAATATGGTTGACAGCGCACTGCAAGGCAATAAAAGAAAACAATTATGATAAGTTATTAAGACAAACAAAAAAAGATTTGGAATTATGGACGACATTGCAATTATCTTTATTAGGGAGAATAGCGGCTATAAAAATGTCCATATTACCAAAATTTCTTTATTTATTTCAAACTATTCCAGTTAAACTAGAAAAAACCTCCTTTGATAGCCTTAATAAAGTGACAACAAAATTCATCTGGCAAGGGAAGAAACCCAGAATAAACTTGAACTCGCTACAGGATACAAAGAGCAGAGGAGGATTTGGATTGCCAAAATGGGAATTATATTATAGTGCAGCAACATTAGTTTGGTTAAAAGATTGGATTAATTTAAAGAATAAAAGAATATTAGTTATAGAAGGCCATGATCTTCAGAGAGGATGGCATGCTTTTCTTTGGGATATAGGATCTACTAAACAAAATACTTTCATAGACATTTGATTAGAGACTCGTTGATATATAATTGGATTAAGGTCAAAAAGAAACATTATATGAAAATTCCAATTTGGCTATCTACTATGGAAGCAATGATCCATCCAAACAATTTAGATTTGAATAAAATGCTGAAATATAAAGATTTATTGGATACAAGTGGAAATTTAAAAACAATACAAGAGCTACAAGAACAAGGGCTACAAGTAGAATGGTGGGCTTACCTTCAAATACAAACTCGATATAAAAAAGATGTAAAGGAATATGGAATATATTTAAAACCTCAATATTTATACAAAATTTTAGTAGGCCCAGACAAAAAAAAATATTACTATAATTTACAAGTATCTCTTAGAAATAGATTTAGAGGAGGAGGTAGTAAAAGGTTGTATGATTGCATGGGGCCAAAATATTGGGCATAACATAAATCTAGCAGATTGGGAGACTATATGGAATAGAAACTATAAATTAACAAAATCAGTAACATACAAAGAAAATGCATATAAAATGTTTTATAGGTTGCATTTACCCCCTTCGAGACTAGCGAAAATGTATTCTAAAATGAGTCCCATGTGTTGGAAATGCAGAAAAAGAGGGAAAATACTATCACATGTGGTGGTCTTGCCCAGAAATTCGAAAATATTGGCTCAAAGTTCACAATTGTCTTCAGGAAATTACTAATGAACAATTAGATCTAGAACCAGAACTCTTCCTATTGGGAATTCTTAAAAAATATGTAAAAAGCACAAAATATTTACTAATACATATATTAACTGCCACCAGGATTACTTTTGCTCAATGCTGGAAACAGCCACATATACCTGTAGATGAAATGGTCATACAAAAAATTATGAGCTGTGCTGAAATGGACAAACTATCATTGAGTCTGAAAGACAAAGAAGACTCAATATTTTATGAAGTATGGGAAAAATGGTATAGTTGGATAGATCGGAGACAGGGTAAAGATAGATAATTAATAAATATAGAATAGATAGAACAAAAATATATTTTTGTATAAGTTAATATCTGTTATTATTGCACATAAGATTGTTACATAATCACCACAAGAAGTTGTCTTTGAATGATATACTTTTAATGTTTTTTTTCTCAATGCTTTATGTCTTATGTTGTCTATATGTTTTTTGTTTTTTCTCTTTTTCTTATTATGTTTTATGTTTTTGAGCTAATAAAATTTAATAAAGTTTATTAAAAAAAACAAACAGAAAGACCTAAGAGAAGAGGAGATGGAGATAAAATAGAATACTATGGAAGGAAATATGAAGAGCCTAAGGAATCTAGAAGCATGAGAAGCATGAGAACAAGATAAAATTAAGAAAACAGATGAAGAATGAGGGATTTGGTCAATAAATATTAATGGACTCAACTCACAAATAAAATGTCAGAAAATATTTGCCAAACTACAAAAATTGAAAACTGACATAATTGCTTTGCAAGAAGTCCATATAAGACACGATCAAAAACATCTACTAGAATAACCTAAGTTAGGGAACCTGTTTGTATCACTAGATCAGAAAAAAAGGTGTGGCTCTATATAAAAAATAAGATTAAGGCAAAACAGATCTACAAAGATAAAGAAGGGAGAATTCTAATAGTTGAGATTAAATTAAATAATAACATATAATTGCCTCGATATACGCACCAAATGGAGCCCAATAATCCTTCTATAAAAATCTACATAACATAATTAGTGATATAGAGTACAATGGGTTATGTATAGTTGGGGACTTCAATGTGATTGTAGATAGGAAAAGAGACCGCATACAAGAAAAGGGGAAAAAAGAATACTCCCCAAAACATTTTTTGAAATGATTAGAGATTTAAATTTGATAGACCTTTGGAGAGAAAGGAATAATGAAGAGAATTATTACACATTCTACTCAAATCGCCATAAAGCCTGGTCTAGAATTGATATGGCTTGGATATCCAAAGTTTTAGATTCCGAAATACGAAAAGTGACTATAGAGACTAACACCTGGGCCAATCACAACCCCATAAATCTACAGTGGAAAGGACATAAGACCACGCCAAGATGGACTTTCCAAAGGACAATTCTCAAAGAAAAGGAGTTCAATATAATGATGGGAAAAAAATTGGATATCTTTTTTAAAATAAATAAACAAGATGATATTTCAATTCAGACTCTCTGGGACACTACTAAAGCATGGTGTAACAATTGGTGTAACATGGTGTAACAATTTCTTATACAGCAAAAAGAAATAAGGCAAAAAAAAAAAACACCGAGAAAAATTAGAACAAGAGAAAAATTAGAACAAGAGCTTAAGCAAATGGAGGCGCTGCACCAAAAAGAACCTAACAACAAAAATTTGAAAAGCAAATTAGATCTTCTTAAACATAAACTACATATTTTGGCAACAGAGAAAATAGCACAACAAATCAAACTAACCAAACAAAATTATTTTGAAATAATTTTAAAAATGCTAATAAGCCTGGATGTTGGTTGGCACACTTCATATAAATGTTGAACAGGAGCAGAGAGTACTGAGCCCTGCGGAACCCTGTAAGGCAGTGGTGAGGTTTGGATCTCTCCCCTCCTATCAACACTGACTGAGAGCGGCCGCAGAGGAAGGAAGTGGACCAAGACAGCACAAGGCCTCCCACTCCCATCCTCTGAAACCATCCCAGAATCCCATGTTCAATGGTATCAAAAGCCACCGAGAGGTCAAGTAGAGCAAGGATAGATGTACTACCCCCATCCTGCTCCTGCCAGAGATCATCCAAAAGTGCGACCAATGCTGTTTCTGTCCCAAATCCAGGCCTGAATCCTGACTGGTAGAGGTTGAGATAATCCAGAAACCTCTGGAGCTGCTGTGCGACCACCTTCTCACAACCTTCCACAAAAAGGGAAGATTGGAGACAGGTTGGAAATTATCCAACTGGGTGGAGTCCAGCGATGACTTCTTAAGAAGAGGGCGAACTTTTTGCTCATACAATCATGTAAAGACTGAAATACATGTCAAAAAGTTCACCATGTTCAATGTTTTTAAAACTTAATTTTCAATAAAAGAATCCTCAATTATAGTCTTAATTTTGAAGGGCCATCTGCTTTATGTTTAAAAGAATCCTCATAATTAAAAACAAAACAGTCACTAAACTGGATTGCGGAAGAAGAGGGGTGGGGTTACTTCAAAGAACATTTGGTCAGACTTCCAGTTTTGAGCCTCCCCGAAGACGGACTGCTGACCACGATCGTGCGTGGCTTTGTTCCGTGCTTCAGCATCGGAGAGCCCCGATCTTCTAGATTTGGGGCAGAAGCTGCCTCATAGGGGCGGCGGAGGAAGGGGAGACTATCAGCCGGGTAAAGGGGAGCCGCAAATCCCCTCCCTGGACTGGCAAAGCTCCCTTCCAAAGACGCCTGAAGCGGTGGTCCAAAATGGCCACCCTGAAGGGGAGGATAAGACTAGAAGAAGCACTGGGCAGGAGAGAGTGAAAAGTGAACAGCAGGAGGAACAGGAAGATATAATTAAATGGAAATTATCCTCTGGATTAGCACTACAAAGTATTTTTAAGAAAGGACTTAAAGCAGCGAATTGAAAGAAGTTTAAAAAAAGGTGTGAATTCTTTTTGACAGCGATGGAGCTTCGAGCTGAGAGAGGTAGAAGCTATAGAAGGAATTACACAACTATTTTGGATGAGTATATTTTGATTTCATATAAGCATTAATTTAAGCTGAACTATAGATTGCTAAAGACTGCTAAGGAGGAAATTTATATTAATTGGATTTTTTTGTGGACTGTGTGGTTTGAAAAGCTCGGAATAATTGGGAAGGAAAAGAAAAGAGGAGCTGTGGATTTGTTAGAACAAAGAGTGCCACCTGAGTTAAACTTAACTCGACTTTTTTAAAGACTCTGTTTCTTAAAAATACAAGGAAAATTGATACAATAAAATAAGAGTTTTTGAAAATTGAAATATTGAAGTAAAGAAAGATATATGAAGATTCTACTCTTGGATTAATTGCTGACTTGGTTATGGACTTGGTATTGGACTAACTGAGGATTAAAAGTTGAGAGGAAGGAAACAAAAGCGGACTCTTGCGAATTAACTTTAAAGACATTAATTGGATTAAATAGAAAATTGTAAAATGGAAATATCTTTTCAGGCACTAAAACTGGAACTTGGAAAAATTAAGAAAACTTTACAGGAAAAAGGTGAAACTTTCAGCTTCGTTTTTAAATTTTTTGAAGAGGCAATTGCAGAATATGAACAACAAAGACAAAGTACAGAAGAAGAGGTGGAGCAAATTTTAGAAGGGGCCATCTTTAATTATCATCGAGAACAAAGGAATCCAGAAGGAAAGAGAAAAAGAATTGGGAAAAAATATCGGACGGTTGAGAAATTGATTAAAGAGGAAATATCCGAAAATAAAAAAGGGGAAAAATCAGCAGAAATTTGAAGGGCGGAAGATAAAAAGAGAAGGGTTAAAAACTGGAGTGAAATAATAAAAGGGGAAATGTTAGGGGAAAGAAGGCAGAAGAAACAGGATTTGGGAATAAAGGAATATGGGAATTTTAAAAAAACGGGAGTAAATTTCTTACATACAGACAATGGTTAAATGACTTTGGGAGAGGGGGTTCTGCAAGGTGTTGGGGAATAATATAAATTTCTAGCTGTGAAATGGGGACATATAAGATGGATAATAGAATTGTTATTTTTTTGGTAATGCTCTCCTCCTTTATGTTTAAGAGGTAAATACAATGAACATATGGAACATGATCATCAAATATATTGAAATACTTTTGAGGATTGGAATGCTGATTTTCCTTTTCATTTCTTTTGGTTTAAGTATGAATGGAATAATTAATAGAATATGTGTAATAAATAGATTGAAATAAATGTAATAATATAGGAGGAGAACTGAAAATGAAATTGGCATTAGGGTTGATTAATTGCTATTTTTTGATAATGGAATTTAATGTTCTTTTTTATGCATAGAGATAATTGTAACAAATAATAAAATGTTTATTGAATACATTGAAATATTTTAAATATACTGAAATAAATGAAATGATATAGGAGGAGAGATGAAATGGAATTAACATCAGGGTCTATTAAATGAGTAGATTAATATGTCCTTTTTTTCTGAAATTGTAGGTAAACTTTATGAAATTAAAATTAAAAAGGGGAAACCATGCAGAATCTGATTTATATATGTTATATAATCTTAAATGGGATTAGTAATTTTAATGTTTTAGGTAATAAAATGTTAACATTTAATGGGATTCAAAAGGGGAGATAATTAATGAATATGTAACTCAGAAGTGGCACACTTAAACTATTTTAGGGGGGAAATCAATTTATAGAAGGGGTGTTATTAATCAGAATTTAAGAGGAATATACAAATGTGACAGTCAAAAGTACTAAAATATAATAATTATGAAGTTAATATATGTTAATTAAATAATAAGATAAGCATTTGGAATAATAAAATAGAAAATATATAAAAGCATTGTTAAGATAAGAAATTGAATACAAAAATTGAATATGTAATTATGGTCATATTTGTATGTATATGTGAAACCTGTAATCATGCTGTTTACTAAAAAGAGATGTTAAAATGTGGAAAACTGAATAAAACTTGTTTTTTTTAAAAAGAACATTTGGTCAGAAATAAATATTATTTAATGTATTTACAAGGAAACACAAAGAGTTTAATGGTTAAAAAACATTTCAGGCTGTAGGAAATTTGACATCCAGGCTTTGCTTTAAATCCTCTAAAAAGAGTTTGGCTGCCAAACCAAGATGCAGTACCTCACTAATCCTGATTTGTCGAAGTTCTTCTTCAGCTGTTGTCAAAGGAGCAGGGGAAGATTGAGCCATCAAATATTTCTGATAACCATTTAATGAAACATCATCCTGAAAAACACAGAGCCATTAGGTTTGCACGATGGTAATTTCAAACTGCAACATTTTCTTCAGAAGCAGTTCAGTTCAGAATCATACTGCTTTACAGTTAATTAAAGATACAATCCTACAGCCCTTACGAGTGTTCCCAGACCACCAAGTTCTCTCATTCGGAAATGCTCCACCTCACAGGAGCAAGTATCTTAAAGACTCTCTGCCTCAGAATACAAAAACAGCTTTACTAACATTTTTATTTATTTATTTACTTATTTATTTTGTCAATCACTTACAAGATAATAAGCATAAGGATAAACATAGTTGTGAATACATGAAATGAATACATATAAGAAAAATAAACAATAGGACAGGGACGGTAGGCACGTTAGTGCACTTATGCATGCCCCCTGCAGACCTCTTAGGAAAGGGGTGAGGTCAATAGTAAACAGTCTAAGGTTAAAGTTTTTGGGGTTTGGAGAAGAAACCACAGTCAGGTAGAGTATTCCAGACATTGATCACTCTGTTGCTGAAGTCGTATTTCCTGCAATCAAGTTTGGTACGGTTAACCTTGAGTTTGTATCTATTGTGTGCTCTTGTGTTGTTATGGTTGAAGCTGAAGTATTCATTGACCGGAAGGACATTGCAATGTATGATTTTATATACTATACTAAGATTGGACCAAAAGCGGTGTAGTTCTAGGTTTTCTAGGTCTAGAATTTCAAGTCTGGTGGCATAAGGTATTCTGCAACGAGTAGAGGAGTGTAGAACTCTTCTTGTGAAATATTTCTGGACTTTCTCAACTGTGTTAATATCAGATACGTGATGTGGGTTCCAGACTGATGAGCTGTATTTGAGTATTGGTTTAGCAAATATTTTGTATGCCCTAGTTAGTAGTGTGATATTACCAGAGAAAAGGCTATGTAGGATTAGGTTAACAACTCTTAACGCCTTTTTAGCTATGTATAGACTTTAGAGACACTAACGAGAATAATTAGAAAAGAACCAGAAATAAAAGGACTAAAAATAGAGAAAGAAGAATATAAACTGCAAGCCTTCGCTGACGATTTGGTTTTTATTTTAGAAGATCTGCAAAATTCGAGATTAAAACTAATAGAGGAATTAGAGGAATTTGGTGAAGTAGCAGGGCTAAAAATTAACAAGGAAAAAACTAAAATACTAAAAACATGACAAATATACAAAAAGAGAATTTAGCAAAGATAATGGGCATCCAGATGACAAATAAAATTAAATATTAAAGAGAGTAGGTCTAGAACGCTGCCTTGGGGGACACCACTGTTGACAGGTACAGAATTTGATAAGACGCTCCCAATTTTGACCATTTGTTTGTTTGTTTGTTTTATTCATACTTATATGCTGCCCTTCTCCGGAGACTCAGAGCGGCTTACAATGTTTGGAGCACAACCCAATGTGCTCAGCAATAGCCTTCATTCCATTGTATATGCCTGCTTATTACTAAGCGGCATTTTTACAAAGTCAGCTTATTGCCCCCAACAATCTTGGGTCCTCAGTTTACCTACCCCAAGAGGATGGAAGGCTGAGTCAACCTTGAGCCTGGTGGGATTCAAGCCTGCAATAATTACAGGCAGCTGGAACTAAGTGCTAGGCTATTAACAGCCTGCACCACCAAGGCTACGTCTGTTTGACAGGAATGCTTCTATCCAGTTATGCAGTTGTCCATCATCTGACATTTAAAAGGCAATGTGGCAAGAAAGGAAATAAGGAAAACTCAAATTGCTCTGAGATAAAACAAACCAAGAAACAAACAACAAAATACTTCCCAAGAAAAACATTTCAACAGGTTTAAGTTTCCCCGCCCCTCCCCAAAATATCAAATTAACACATGAAAATATAACTGATTTCTTCTTAGATTATCACTTACAAAAAATGGCTATGTTAGCTTCTATAGAATACATACCTTGTTTGTTCCAAATACTTCATCTTTAATATGTCCACCTCCAAATTCTTTCTTTAACGTTGCCCGAGTAGCTGCATATAACATTTTCTGACGAACCTGATTGGTCAAAAAAGGGATAACTTTGGATTTTTTAAAACTGAATTAAATGAAAATTAAATGCTAAAACTACTTTTCATATAGATTTACAATTCTTCCATCCTTCTATTATTACAGAAATGTTTAATTTTGAACATATTTATTTTAATTTTCCCTTTTATCAGTGTATATATATGATAAATGTACAAAATTACTGCAAATTATTATAACAGGAAGAAAAACATAATAGTAAAATGTTGAGCTAGGTGCAAACATGAACCATTACTGATTTCTTTATCAAAAAGTATAATTTATCATTTATAAAACAAGGTTATTGATGTTATCTTACTCTCAACAAAAGTTTAAAACTTTGGGTACAATATCCACGACCTCCTAAATACATCATTCATTAAAATAACAGGCAATCTGATGCTCCCCATATGGTTCAATATTTTTTAGCTACTGATCTTGCTGGAAATTATAATGCAAATTTCTGGAACACTATCAATGCCAGATGGAAAATATCATATTCTCATATTTGAAATAAGTCTCTTTAATTGTATGGGAAAATGGGATGGAGGAGAAGAGATGCTGCCTAGGAAATGGTCAGATAAGAGACAGCATAGCCCACAGCTGGATAATAGGCAAAGAAAGAGGCTCATAAGAGACTCCCTCCCAGTTCTCAGACTGTAAGAGAGACAGCAGGAGATTTACACTTCCAGACTTGCAAGATTCTGTTAATGTAACCTTAGGATAAAGTAGAATTAGCTCATTTGTCTGGCCTACCTGGGAGGGCTGAAAGTCGTTCATAGGTCAGATGGAAGGGTTTCTCATAATGTAAGAATAAGAATCACTGTTCTTCACAAATTGATGAATTATTAGTTACATAATTCATTGGCACTGGCTATAGTGACAACAGTACTTCAGAATTAAAGTCCAAAACATCTAGAGGCATATCAGAATGCCAGGCCTAGTAAAACATATTATAAAAAATTCACATGAACAGATGTGCATTTATTTCTGTTTCAATTGGTTCTATCCTTTCCAATGGCTCCATTAGCCAAGAAATATATGATTTAAGAGTGAGAAGACATGGATCTGTGAAGTATGGGAATAACCAAATAATAATTTGCAGAACAAGATGTATTTTAAAAAGTTTAATGTATAGTTTGTTGTCATCAATTTAATTCTGTTACATACAGGAGAATAATCTGGTGACCATGCAATAAAGATCCATTCATGTCCTTGGGCATTCTGAGAATCTAATCTGTACAGGAGATAACATGGCTGTCTGTCTTCAAGCAGAGGGAGAATAAAGGAGTCATAATCTTGTTCCCAGGTTGAACCAGGTTGTTTAGCACATCCCACAACAAGCTGCTCTGTAAAAATACATTAAACATGAATGACCAACTATTAATGATAGCAACATTTACATTAAATAAACATATTTATGTTTCTCAGAAGACTACTTAAAGATTGACTATAGAATCTATCATTCCCAACATATTCAAAAGGCATCAGGCTACGAAAAGTATCCAGTAGTCATGCTGAATTCATTAAAACCTAAATATGCTATTAAGAATTCCTTATAAAAGGCAATTAAGGTACTGTAGATAAGAGACTTCAATTTCTAGACCCTTTTGAAATGGGACAAGACAACAAAAAAGATTTAAGAGAATGTACAGTTCAGAATTGCGGCTATATTGGAATGAAACACTATTAACTTAGCCATGACTTACAATTAGCCTAACTGACTTTACTCAACCAACTGCACCATGAAGTAATTATACACCTTAAACAAAAATATGGTTGGTTATTAGTGTGTCATATGAACAGCTATGTTTGCCTTGGAACTAAAACTTACAGAAGACACCAGGACTATGATTTTTATTAATTACCAAATATACAATATAATTAATTATACTGTTATGCAGCCTTTATTACTTTATAAGTAACTCAAGGCAGTGAACATACATAATTCCCTTTCTTCATCCTATTTTCACTACAACAACCACCCTGTGAAATGGGGTCAGCTGAGAGAAAGTGACTAGTCCAAATCACCCTAGCCAGTTTTCATGCCTAGGGCAAGACTTGAAGTCAGTCTCCTGGTTTTTAGACTACTACTTTACTACTGATTCTTCTTTTTCTGGTTCTGCCCTCCTCCTTTCACTCTCTTTGTAGATAACAATTCACTTAATATTAAAATAAGATGCAAGTTTCTAAATCTGTAGTCTAGATTGGAAAGTTTAAAAATGCAGTGGAAAATCTACTGTATTTTTTGGAGTATAAGACGCCCTTTTTCCACCCCCAAAAGTGGATGGAAATGTCTGTGTGTCTTATACAGCAAATGTTGCCGAAGCCCTACCCACCCACTGGCCCACCCTTCGGCCTCTACCACCCAGAAATTTGCCTCCTTGCAGCAAACTGCCGGGTCAGCTTCAGCACAGCCTGATTAGCACAACAGCTGATTGTATGTAGGATTGGCCTCCCGATGATCAGCTGTTTCAGGCTGCAGGAATTGCCATCACCTATTGCTGCCTCCGTGCACCCCATTTTCGGCCTCCACATTCCATTTGCAGCCTCAGCATGCCCGTTTTTTTGCCTCTGCGCATCCCATTTTCCACCTGTTCTGATCCCCACTGCTCAGAACGGGCAGAAAACGGGGCACACGGAGGCTGAATATGGGATGTGGAGGCCAAAAATGTAGTGCATGGTGGCAGCAGTAGGCGATGGCAATCCCTGTAGCCTAAAACAGCTGATTGTCGGCACACCGATCCTACCAACAATCAGCTACTGGTGCTAATCAGGCTGTGCTGAAGCTGACCAGGGTGTTTGCTGTTTGCTGCAAGGAGACAAATTTCTGGGACGCAGAGGCAGATTCTCCCCCCCCCTTTGTTTTCCTCCCCAAAAGCTAGGTGCATCTTATACTTCGGAGTGGCTTATACTCTGCAAAATACGGTAAAAGCTGTTGCTAAAAAAGCAACATAGATCAGGAATTTTCAAACTAGTTCAAGATATGGAACCTGCTAGTTAAAAAAAAATCCCAGAACTCTTGATCCAAAGGTAAAGTTCTAGTGACAGAAGATTAGTTCTGTTCAAGACACTTCCTCCCTTTTTTTGCCCTTAGCCTTTCATGAAATCTCTTGTGAAACTTAGTGTTCTGTAGAACAGGGGTCTCCAACCCCCAGGCTGTCACCTGGAACTGGGCTGTGCAAGTGGCAGGTGCTTATGTGTGTGCTGTTCCACTGGAGTAAGTGGTGGACACAAGGGCGCTTGCGTGCATGAATGTGTGTTCACGCATGAAGCTCCATTTGTGCTAGCAGCAAGTGCTTGATCAAATGGAGCTGTGCATGCTCAACATGCGCATCTGCTGCTCACATGGAACCATCCCCTTTCCTCCCCCCCTCAAATCTGCCAAAATGGAAAGGTTGGGGACTGCTGCTGTGGAACAAAATTTGAAAAATCCTGATGCAAATCTATCACTAGTGATAGAACATAGGGTTTTCAAAGGGAGCTTAGAAGTCTTAGAAGTCTTCTAGTTCCTCAGCTGGAGCTTATCACCAGAAGTCAAGCCGGACTTAAGCAAAGCCTCACCTAAGACATAGGCAATTTCTATTGGCAAGCACTGCCTTGTTCCAAAGACTCAGAAACAATACATTCATCCATCACTTCGCCAATTTTCCTTTATTCATTTAGGCAACACTGTGAGAAAGTATCAGAAAGGAAAATGATACATACCATTTTCAATAATTATTTTTAAAAACCTGTATTGGCCATTCCTAGCTCTGGCAAAGGTTTCTTTGACTTCTTCACTAGCTGAAAGAAAGATAAAACAAAGAAAAAGAACAATGGATTTCAGGAATTCATTTTGTTTATACCTGTTAAGATATATCCCCGTTAGGAGAATGAGTACGTTCAGGGAAGCGAAAGGAGAGAGATAATGAATAACACACGTGACACGAAAATTATACTGAATACTGAAATGTAGGTTTTACTTCCAGTAAATGGTTAAGCAGAGTCCAAAAAACAGTCCAAGTCATACACAGAGAATATCAGTCAGTAGTCAAATCGATAATTCCAAATAGCAGTGTCCTTTTCCTTACCAATATCATACACAGTTCGATAAACACGGAGTTTGCAAAAAATGTAGTAAAAACCTCACACCGGATCGAAGAGCAACCAAGACCAAAACCGAAGATGAAGAAGGCGAAGAAGAATGAACCATCTTATGGCCGGTTGCAGTATTATTATTATTATTATTATTATTATTATTATTATTATTATTATTATTAATTTAGACTTGTATGCCGCCCTTCTCCCTAAGGACTCAGGGCAGCGAACATTTTAAAAACCAAACAGATTACAATAAAAAATAATTAAATAACTACAAGCCTAAGAACAATTAATTAAAATTTAAATAAAACAACTAAAATAACCCACCCCTAAAAATAACCCACCCCCGGGTCAGTCCAGTAACTCCAGCCAGTCACATTTTGGCATGCTCTTAAAATTACATACAATCACTTTGCAATCCTGATTGAAAGATTGACAACCCAATAGTTAGGTATCCAACATTCCTAACAATACCTAACCATTTATTACATCAGTTATGACTGAAATATATTTTCACATGACCAGCACTATTAGATATTTTATACTACAAATGATGTCCTGTTCACCTCATAAATTCAAACTAATTAAACTAGCATAATCAGAAATTTCATTTTATGTTGTATAATATACCTGCACATGCAACAAATCAACAAAGTAAATAACATTTAAGTATGTTGCATATGCCTTCAGCTGCTGGCATTGACAATAAATCAACATAGCAAGACAAAAATACATTCTCCTACAGAATAGCATAGAAAGAGTCATATATATGTTACCATGTTACAATCATGGCAACCCTATCTGATCTAGTTTCTACAGGCACGTGAGAAGCAGTTTTAGAAAGCAGCCAAAGCCTGAACACAAGTCTGGAAGAATTTCCCTTTTCTTCAAGAAAGACAAAAGAGCAGAGGAAATAATTTATTTTTCCTGGAAGTCCATTGAAAGTCCCAAATCTTTATTCAGCTTCCAGAAGACATCTTTACCGTGTTTCCCCGAAAATAAGACACTGTCTTATATATTTTTTGGCTCCCAAAAACACACCAGGTCTTATTTTCGGGGTAGGTCTTATATATTTATGGTGCCAAACAGTGGGTGTGAGTGTGTGTGTGGGGGTGTTTCGCGGGTGCATGGTTGCTCCCTGAAAAGTCTTCCTGGAACTGGAGATTTACACTAGGTCTTATTTTGGGGTAGGTCTTATTTTCGGGGAAACACGGTAATTGTAGACTGCAAAGATTGTTGAAAGAACTTTGGTTTGCAGCTTTCTTTGCTTATCTATTTATCCCTCTGGTACATCATCCCTATTCCTTATAGCAGGGTGTCTGCAACCCATGGCTCCGGAACGCATGCGGCTCTTTGGGCCCTCTGCTGTGGCTCCCTGTTGGGTGATCCCACCACTGGCTAGCCCCGCCCCTCGCCCTCTCCTCCCACTCACTCCTTGCCTGGCCTGAGAAAATAAAGGCAACGGTGGGGGATGGAGAAGCGGCCAGGGCTGATTCTCCAGCACCTCACTCTTGCTGGAGCTTATTGGTGCTGGGCGTGCCTCTGTCACTTGGGGAGACACTGAGACACTGGCCCAATCCGGCCTCTCTAACACAAGGGCTGGCGGGGTGGGAATGGGATCCAAGAGGACGGGACAACGGAAAGGGGGATGGCCTGCAGTGCTCAGTCATGGCTTTAAAACTTGCATGGGAGACTTTTGCCACCCAGAGAACGGTTTTCAATTAAAGCCGCCAGCAGCACCACTCCACTGCAGTAAAGCAGCTCAGGACAGGAGGAAAAGGGGGCTGGCCCCACCAATCCCTGAATGCCACCCCGGGAATAAGGCTCAGAAAGCCAGCGCATCCTCACCAATGACGCTCATCCTGTCAGCCAGTCTCCCCCTCTCTCTGTCTTTCTCTCTGTGTATCTGTCTCTCTGTCTGTCTCTGTCTCTTTCTCTCTGTCTCTCTGTCTCTTCTCTCTCTCTCTCTCTCTCTCTCTCTCTGTTGGAAAGCCAGCTGAGGAAGAAGCATGAGCCGCAACAGAGGCTTCCCTTTGGGCGACCCTCCTCCTCCTCTCGCAACCGCAACTGGCCAGGGGGTTGCGAGAAGAGATGGAGAGGGAGGAGGGTTGTCCGAAGGAAAGTCTCTGCCCTGGCTCGCACTCGTTCCTCAGCCAGCCCAGATTTCCAAAAAAGTTGCCAAGAAGAAAGAACAGGAGTAGTGAAGAGCCCCAAGGAGAGCTGGCCAGATTGGTCCAGCCTCAGGTTTCCAAGAGAGAGAAGAGTGGGACACACACACACAGAGAAATAGAGAGAGAGAGATACAGAGACAGAGGAAGATAGAGGGAGGGAGAGAGAGAGAGAGAGAGGAGATACAGAGAGAGGGGAGAGGGGGGAGAGAGACAGATACAGGGAGAGGGGAAGAGACAGAGGGAGAAGGGGAGAGAGAGAGACACAGAGATATTAAGAGAGAGACAGAGAGGGGAGGAGAGGGAGGGAGAGAGGGAGGGATGGAGAGGGAGAAAGGGTTTGGGGTTCTGGGTGTTTTTTAACAACTGGTTCTCTGCTCTAATGACTGCTGGGTAGGTGTGGCTCGGGGGTCATGTGTGGGTGGGAGGGAGTGATGTCGAGTTGGCCCTGCCCACTCAGGTTTTGTGGCTCCCATTTGAGTGTTTAAAGTTGCAGACCTAAACACATTCTCCAGATGAGTGACAAAATGCATATTTAGGACAGAGGGTTGTTTTGTCAACCCTCATTTTTCTATTCTGGTTGGGATTTTCAATGTATACGTATCAATTAATTCAATGGATTTCTATTTTTCCACTGTGGCCTTTCTATTCCTTTCTCATATAATAAGAAACTTCACTAAATTCCTGCCATGGCCTTGTCAACCTGCCTTACCAGCTGTTAACCATGGTTATTGAAATTAACCAATTTTCCAATGTTTGTTCACATTTTGGTTATAAACCAGGTCTTCCCAAAGTGATCCACCGGGGTGGATGGGACTATCCAAGGGGTAAATATTTGTAGTAGTACTATTAAAGTAGTATTTGTTACATTATTTAAATATAATAAATGTTTGGGGTTGATGAATAACCAAAACTGCATGGAGGGATGAGCTGAAGCGTTTGGGGACCTCGGCCATCAATTGACCACACAATGATCTCAATTCATAAAATCCTGTAAGCTAAATTATGACTGGCTAGATCAGTGGTTCTTAACCTTTTTGAAAGAATCGCCCCCTTGAGCCATTGAGGAAGTTGTCATCGCCCCCCTCCCCCAACATAACTGCCCCCCTGCCACCTCTCAGCGTCCCCAAGGGGGCCAGCAGAGGGGCACTAAGAGGGGGCAGGGGGGCGGCGCGTCAAATGTGGCCATGGCGGCACGTAACATGCCACTGCTTCCACATTGGAGGCGCCGGCTCCGGAGCAGTGCTAGTCAATGGGTGAAGCTGCAGGGCCAGCTGGCACCTTGAACACCCCCCTGTCGCCTCTTAGCACCTGTCTGCTGACCCCCTTGGGGACACTAAGAGGTGTCAGGGGGGGCGTTCGAGACGCCAGCCCTGCAGGCTCACCCCATTGACTGTTGTACCGCACCTGAACCGGCACCTGTCCATCCATCCATCCAAAAGGTCTGTCTGTTTGCCTGCCTGCCTTCCTGCCTATCTACCTACCTGTCTTTTTGTGTACCTACCTATCTACCTATCTACCAATATAGATCCCTCTCTCTCTCTCCCAATATATCTCGCTCCATCGCCCCCATATCGCCCCCCTTCCATTCCGTCGCCCCTTTTCGTTCCATCGCCCCCCTGAAAAACAAAATCTCCCCTTGGGGGGGTCATATCGCCCAGGTTAAGAACCCCTGGGCTAGATGATGTTTCAGCCTCTTGCCGGTTATTACCTATTAAGGTTTCTTTCCCGTTTCAGGGCGATCGGACGTAATCCCAGAACTGAGTTTGCTTCGAATTTGCTCACACAGAAAAAAATGAGGATAAAGTTAACATTTGCCACATAAGGCGCTGTAGTAGTGAAATACGAGCTTGCGGGAGTTGAACTTAAGGTTCGTCCAAAACAACCTCCGTCATGCTGGTTTCCAGCTCTAATCGTTTTGCTCGGAAACTTCGCCTCGTCCGCAAGGAGGTGCGACTCCCGAGAGGCCAGCGCAAACCACCGCCTCCCCTCTTCTCTACCTCCCGCTTTGCAACGTCACCTGGGGGCAATTAAAAGGCGAGCCTCTTCTACAAGCCCGTCACTACCCGGTGCTGTGTGTGTTTGTTATGCACAACAACAAAATCCTTTATGGACGGACTTTGGAACGACTCCATCACTTTATGGCTTCAGTAGCCAGTGAGAAGAACTGAGAAAAGGCAGGACATTGAAAGCCAGGTCTCCGCTTCTCTTGTCCGGAATGAAGTTGCTGATCTAGATTTCCCCCCGTCCTCAATCAACAAAACTGAGCAGTAACGCAGAGCACTCCGCACATACTTCAAGAGGCATCCCTCGCTTTCTTCTAAAAAGATAGGCGTAAATTCCACAGACGGGAATCGCAAGTCTGCGTATTGGGCGAATGAATGAAATCTAAATGCCAGAATTTGCTCCCCCCCCCCAGAGGCAGAGCCCCTCTGGTGCATGGGTGTGTGTGTGTGTGTGTGTGTGTGTTAGTGGTGTTTCGGAAATCCAAAAACAACTAAAAGGAGGCAATCCGAAACCACAGATTGCCACGAAAGATACCGTACTGTACCTTGAATGCCAGTTTGGTGGGACATGACTTCAGCAAACAGCAGTTATTCGCACTTGCAACTCTGGGCAGCCGGCAAAGGTAGGAGACGCCACCAAGAGCCCAGATCGGCGCGGGACGCTCACGTGACACTTTGCCACCACTCAGCGCTCGCCCGCCTTCGCCCAGCCGGCAGCTCCTTCCGGCTGGAATTGCACCGGGAGCCACGGGGAGCGCCGCCCTCCGTTACCTCTCGATTGCATCCTAGTGCCGCTCGCTGGGGAAAAAAGGGGCGGTCCGAGACTCGTCTTGCAACATTTCTTACAAGATAGCAGGCAGTCAGGGACGTGCTGAGGTCCAAGTCAATCGTACCAGGTTTGATTCATGTCATTCCCAAGACCTTTTCGTAGAATTGCATCAGAGTCTCGTTTTCAAACTAATCCTAGTCTAGAACAGTTTACTTCCTCTTTACTACAACTGTATGTAAACTGAAAAGAAAAAAAAATATCCATAGATATTTAGATAATGAGAAATTTAGTTTGAGGTCTTGTCCTTCCTTATATGTGATCTCCCCATAGTAAATGTTTCATCTAAAAACTTAACAAAAAATAAACCCTATGAACACTTTGCTTGAAAGCAAAAAAACTTCTTCAAATTCAGCCCCAAAATCTTCTTTTTACAATAATCAATTGGCTAGTTTTTAAGGTGTCACAGGACTGTGTTTTTATCATTGCAATAGACTTCATTTTTGAACCTATAACTAGGGGCATTTTAATGGCAACAAGACTTATCTTTTACCTAAATACTGTTGTAGAAAGTCAGCACCCCCCCCAAGAATGAAATATTAAAAGAGACAAAATATTATATTTCCCTAAAGGAGAAATGAAGGAACATGCTCTTAAAGGCAGAAAGCAGACTCAGTCTTTCTTAATAGCCCCCATGCAGAAACTGAGGCAGCCAGCTTTTAGAAATGCAGATTTAGCAATCCATTCAAGTCAGGATATTTTGAAACTCCTTGCAGCAAAGCTAACAAAGGCAGAATGATAGGATTACAAAGCAGCCCCTCACCCAAGATGAAAGTCATTAGTCACAATAGGAATTGCCCAACACTGTTTCAGACCCCTTCATTGCACTACCCCAGTCACAGAAACATGGGAGGTCATATAAACAATAAGTCAGAGGTTGACCAGATTAGCTCAGACAAGTACCTAGGATTTGCATTTTTTCTTTTGCCTATAGAGCCAGCTATGACCCTTACATAACCCCTACATGACCCCATAGGAGTCTGATAACAGCCCATAGAATATTAAAAGACACGTTCTTGCTAAGGAACAGGAAACTCAAATACACAGGGCAAAGAAGGTATAAAACCCACCCACTTTCAACTCCATTTGGTCAGCCACCCAGAATCACATTTGGTTCTGCTTCATCAATAAACCATCTTTCCAAACAGCCTCCATGTTTCCAGTGTCTTTCTCCCAGCTGAACCAGATGGATATTTCTTCCAACAATTTGGCACCCCAAGACAGGACTCCAAGCTAATCTGACTAACCAACCTGGCCTGGGTAAGCTTCCACCTTGCTGGCAGCAGACCCATTGTGTCTGTGGGTGGGTTTCCCTGGACCTTGGCCCTATGGAGCAAGGGTAGTAAAGGGAGTTTACTGGGAAAGTGAGAAGGCCCTTCTCCCAATCACAGCTGAATCCTGCTCCCTCTGTGCCTTTTCTAACAGGCTGGAAAGTATAGCCAGAGTGCAGGACTTTCTGTTAGGGAAAAGGGAGGGGCTGTGTGAAAATGAAATGAAAAAGTGAATGAGAGAGTAGGAATTGGGCAACCAGCTGGGACGTCACTGAGCAAAGCCCTGTGTTAGGAGGTGCCCGTACTTGACTGCTTAGGAAAAGCAGCAGGTCCCAAACCCCTGAGGGTCTGAAACCTGATGACTGTGTTAGGAGGTGCCTGTCTGTATAGGGGGCAGCAGATCCTCCAGGGCCCCTTTTTGGTCCAAAAAGTGACAGGCTGTGACATGGCTAAGCTAAAATGAGCCCCACATCAGAAGGGGAACATGGGAATCTGTAGATCAAGGATTGTGACAGGAATACGCTCTAGGAGATTTGCTCATGGCATGGGACAAGAGGCAACTGCCCATACTGGCTGTCAAGAAGAAGATGTGAGCAAAAAAATTGTGTAGAGTGGGCTTTGCTCAGGCACAGCTGCCACTAACTATCATAGACCAAGAATTACCCAGCCTGCTCAGAATAGAGTGGTTTGAAGCCATGGAAGTGGAAGTGACCATACACCACCAGACAAGATGACAACAATGAGAGTGGAGCTGCAAACTGAAATCAAGGACGTTTTTGATGGCAGCCTAGGCAAGTCCCTGCTGTTGTTTTTACTGGTCGCTGTCCAACCTTTCAGCCCCTGATGGCTGTCCATTTTCCCACCCGGAAAATGAGCCAATGGGAAAAGTCTAACATCACCAACTTTCCACATTGAAAATTCAACAGTCGTGACTGTAGAACAGAGATTCCACTGTACTTAAAAAGAAAAGGGAAATATATATATATAGGAACGTTGATTTTTCTTCTCTATCTTCTTCTCTACCTTCTATGCAACCAGTAATGTGTTTGTTAAGATTTGTGCCTCCCCTCGTTTGACTTAACTGAGATTTATGGTGGGAATGACCAGGGTGTAAACCTGAGTGTTTTGTTTTCCTCTCCTTTTCTCTATGTCAGCATTCCAAGTAAACTCCAAACAATTCAGAACTTCGAGACAAAGTCCATCAAAGTAAGAATTTATTAGAGTGCTCATGTTGGCACATCTGGGGAAAACCTGAATCTGAATTCCTGTGTTTCCCCCCTCCACACTAAAACTCACACCCTGCCCCATTTAGTGACTCTCAGATCACATTGTCCGATCAACCTCCTGCCTCAACTGCCACCAAATTCCAGTCACTCCCCTCCAGGTGCCAGCAGCTTGTCCTTGATCGCCGGTGAAAGAATGTTGTTGTGGCTATATTCCCTTCATTACTCTCCCATTCCCACAGCTTGCCCATCCCCTGCTATGGCAGCCCGGAATCTGTCTCAAGATGGATCCGGGGCTGACAGACTGCCTCCCCTCAAGCAATGAGAACGTCCTGAAATGAGACAAGTGACAGGAGGTTAGGGATCAGAGCTAACCAACTCTTCTCCCTGCCCCATGATGCCCTTTGGGCTTATCGGGAAATTTCTCATGAAACTGTCTCACCAACCTATCCGCTTTTACATCCTAACTCTTCACCCAGACAAAGGGTACCGCTTCCAATGGATTAGGTATTGTAACCGACCTCTGTGTAATTTAGAGTCTAATATTACTGTGATTGGCCTGGTGGGTTGATCTCTTGGTCTTATTTGTGAGCAAGCAGCCGGTTTCAATAAGCTACTATGAAACACCGGGTGCACTTTCCCTAACAAGCGAGGGGGACTTAGTTGCACAGTTCCAGATTTATTACTTTCACTATGGGAAATGGTCCCAGCAATTTTGGTCCTAGCTTCTTTGAAGGCAACTTTAATCTAAGGTATTTAGTGGACAAGTAGACCCAATCTCCCACTTTAAAGGGGGCTTGGGGAGATCGGTGCTTGTCTGCCTGACATTTGTATTTCTCAGCGGCTTGGGTGAGGGCACATTTGGCATTTTCCCATCCCTGTTTTAACGAGTCTATCCATTTGGTTAGGGACATTGAGGACCGAGGCACTCTAGGTAACTCAAGCATGGGCACAAAGTCCATCCCACTAGTAATTTGGAAAGGCGTTAGTCAAGTGCTGCTGTGGACTGTGTTATTTTACAGCGTGTTTTGGCCAGTTTTCGGGGGTGCTTCAGCACCCATGAAGACCAGCTGGCACCAGAAACCAGAAGAGCAGCTGGTGACAGGCATGTGCCCACCAAGATGGTTCTGCATGCCACCTCTGACACACGTGTCATAGATTTGCCATCGCGGTCCTAGGGCATTACTTAGCCAAGACTTAGGAATAGGGACAGCTAGAGACCAATAGAACAAATTTTAGAATTATTACTAAAATGTTTATTAGATATTTCTTATTATTTCGCTTTGTCCCACCTTCTCTTTTGGTGAAAATGTATAAAACTTGCTCAATCCTTTGTTCTTGGCATTTTGATCAGGAGCCCTTTTCCTCGGGGTACTCCAATAAAAAGCAATCAGAAAACCTGCACCTCGTGTCTGGCGTCTGGCTTTAGCACCAGGCTCAGACCCGAATTGGGGACAACAATCCTTTGTAGTGGAGAAAAGTCTACAATTCACAATCTTGCTTGCTTAAGAAGCTCCCAATGATATTGGCCTGGATAATATTACCTTGTCTTACCTCCTGGGGCTCTCCTGTTATTGAAGGACGATTATTATTCCTTGCCTAAAATTCAATGTGGGAATGATGCGTGGGTTTCCAAGGTCGGTAGGTGCAAAAGATCAAAATAAACAATTCGGCTTGCAGGAGAAAAGCGATGTTGGAAAATCTGTAACTGTGTCTGCACGCTTAGACCAGTTCTTTGACTATGGATCCGAGATCAGTGACTATATTTCTCTCCACCCTTGGACATCCTCCTCCCCGCAATTAGTTACTTGCATTAAGGCATTGAGGCCTGGAAGGGAGAAAGCAGCAGCATTTGCCTTTGGGAGCTATTGTTGACAGCCGTAAATCGACCTTAGCGCAGCTCCTTCTTGTCCTTCCCCTCGTCGAGAAAAAAGCGCGGCGGGACCCGGGGGATACAAGCAGGGGACACCCGCTAAGGTCACTCACGCCACTCTGGGGCTTAGAAAAAAGCGTGGGCTACGCAGGGCTTAATGTTAGATTCAGAAATGGTGAGAGCAGCTTTGTGTGTCGCGGTAAAGTCTTGACAGGTACAAACGGCAAGGAAGATCCGTTTCAGGCCGAAAACAAAACGCGTTTGGCGGCTCGGGAGGGGTGAGTAAAAAGCGCCTCCTCCTCTGCCTCCGTTTCCGCTTCTAGCAGCAGCCCGTCAGGCGTTTTTTGGCCTGTTTGGTCTTGCTCGATTTCCCGCCGTGACTTAGCTTTTTTTTTAAATTTAGCATTTAAAAGGCAGCGCTAATATCAGTTCAGAGTGCCGGGGAGTTGCTTCCTTTAAGCCGGGTAAGAAATTTGGGGGACCAGCGTAAACAGTCGGTGCTGAGTGGAAGGCGCTCTGCACATGCTCGCGCCTGAATTGTAGGGTTCAAAGCTGCTGCCTAGTGGAATTAATTCCGGGAATATATAAGAGTTGACGAGGTTTTATTTCCATAGTTTCCGAAAAAATGACCCCTAACTATGACTAGCCCGTGTGTGACCCGGACACAGGAAAATGCGGGGTATGACACGTGTTCTAGCGAGGATAGGCAGACTCTTAATTCTTCTTTGTATCGTTTTCGAAGACACGTTGTTTTGGCCTTGTGCATTACTAACCTACTTTGTTATATATGGAAATTGTGAATTCCTCGATATGGAACTAGAAATAAATGCGTGGGAAAATATTTAATTTTTTCCTGTTGGATCCTGTTCTTTTTTTAAAAAGCCATTCAAATTAAGAGCCTAAGGACGAAAGTTTACAGTGTATCTTCACCTTCCACCCCATTATCATCTCAGCTGTTTATGTGAAAGAATGGCACTTGTCATCTTTGTTTTTGGTGACACCTTATACTTAACGCTGCATTACCCAGAATTAACACTAGGCCACCAGACAAAGGTGTGGTAAATTCTTTTTACCTTATCTTTCACATTTAACCCCCCCCCCTTTTTTTTTTGTAGTAGGATTTGGATTTTCAGTGAACAATTTTTCTATTTTATTTTTAAATGCTTTTGTAGAATTGTTTCCATGTGTATGACTTCCAACAGTTTTGTGTGGGGTTCTGTATAGGATTAGAGTTGCAATAGGAACTGAAGTTATATTTATAATGCTTAAGAAGCTGCCTTGGATATCTCTGTTTAAATTTGATATTAGAAGTTATGTTACTCATCTGCAAATGTATAATATTATTCTACTTTACATTTTTTAAAGTTCCACATAGTAAAGGGCATAAAGACATTATTTAAAAGTCCTATATCGTTCATATTCTGCCTCATTATATTGGGGCTTATCATTTTGAGGAATTACAGTACTTAATTGAGATGGGTGAAAAGATTCATGTTAGTAATATGAGTAAAAGTGTCAAAGTAGGGCTTTCCTGCCATTTAGTATTGATATTTGAAAACTTTTCCTCTTCTAATGATTTAGCTCTTTCTGACATTAATAGAAACACTGTGTTCTGTTACACTAATATAAAAGTTATCTATAATAATTATAAAACTGTTTTGAATACAACCCTTCAGATGAGTTGTGGCTCTCAGGCTAGGCATAAAAGGTGGTCTTGTGAAAATTCCACTAACTGATGCCCAAAACATTTTAATGTTCAAAACATTGTATCTATCACTTTGTTTGGCAATCTTTTTTTGTATATGAAAGTGCTATGTGGCTTTTGAATTTTTTAAATAAATTGCTCAATGTGCCCCACTTCTTGTGCAGTGTGTAATTTACACTAGGTTGTGTTCCCAGAATTCCCGTTTTTGCATATTTTTTGAGAAACATAGAACCAGCTTCTAGAAAGCTCTGGTGGATCTTTTTATGTGTGTGTATGTATGTGTGTGTGTGTGTGTGTATGTATGTGTATGTATGTGTGTGTGTGTGTGTGTGTATAACAAGATTAGAAAACAACACATGCAAATATAAAGAAAAGAGATTAAAGTGAAAGCAAAAGGTGCATGGAAAAAGAAATAGAAGAAAAATAGAAATGAAAGAGAAAAAAATATAAAAATGTTGCTTCCAATATTCTTCACAGCAGACATAGGTACAAATATATTTTAACCTCTCTAAAGTTATATTACTCTTCTTTCTATAACATATTATATCTAGCAATCAAAAATACATAAATCACAAGTTCATTGTTTTCATTTTTACATAAAATGTCCATTAGACATTTCCAGTCACCAGATCGATTTCAAACAATTTGCCAACTTTACCATTTCTCTATAGTGAAGTAGTGTCAAATCTTTCTATTTCTGTGCATATAATAATCTCATAATGTAACAGACTGCTGTAGATCTATTTCAGAAACCTTATGGTTCCATTTTAAAGTAATTTCTTCAAAGTGATAAATTGCCCATGTACTTGTGCATACTTTTCAAATATGTTCCCACAGTGGCAAATTTTGGCTGCAAAGATTTATAAAGAGCTATATTTCCAGGTGGCACTTATCACTAAATAAATATTTGCCAAAAACATTCAGATATTTAAATCTTACACTTACAGATACTGCTACTCTGACATAATTAGCTGTTTGAATTGTCAGAAAAATGCATAATTACTGTTGGAATTGTCAGAAAAAATGGTATTTTCCTTAAAAGAAGGATTGGTACATTTATTGATACTTTTTCTGGAAAAGGGACTGAGAATCATCATTTTTTTTTCTTTTTATAAATACAAAATGATACTACATTATGGAGTGCATGCTTTAGACAGAAAACACAATTTGCTTTTTTCTAAATTAGTGAAATTCAGACTTTCCAAAGTATATTGGCAATTAGATCAGTGTCTAAGTAATACATGAAGGGAAATCTTTGGAATTTCCTTGATCTTAGTGTAGAAAGTTAGCACTCACCCCTTTTCTAGAAGAATGAAATATTCTCAGAAATATTAAAAAGGCAGAATATTATATTTCCCTGGATGAGAAAAGGAGAAACATGTCTTTAAAAACAAAGCAGCTTCCTGCAGCTCCCTGTACCTCCCTTAAAATCAGCGTGATGGCATCAGGGCATGATAGGATTAGCCATCTACCCATCTCACCACATGGCACCTGGGAAGATTGCATCACCCAGCAAGATTCAAAGAGCAGGAAGCAGTGTGGAATCAAAAGTACATTCCATTCATATTGTCTTCAGAGACTGATTTAGATGACTGAAGCTTCTGCCGTGTAAAAAACTAATTGGAGAGTGTGATTGATGACTCTTGGCTATGGACATGTTTCGTTGGAGAATATGAATTATGATACACCCAGAGGGGTGGGGGGGAAAGCAGGGTCAAGGGTGACAGTGATTTACATGTCTCAGAGTCGGGTATGCCCAGGTCATGCTGATATGTTGACTTCCAATAATCCTGTGAAGTTTTGGGAGTCTGGCTTGAGACTCATGATTTAATTGGGGTAACTGCCGGAATCCTGGCAGCCTGCTTCCTCCGGTGAGTTTATTTCTTGTCTTGCATTGAGTGTGAGTTTGCCTCTGGGTAGGTCTGCATCAGTTGGTAAACTTCGGAGGGTTGCAGCAGGCCTGGCCCCGTAGGATTGTTGGTGAGACCTAGCGTCCCACTGGCCCCTGCATTTGTATTTTATAGAGCTTTATGATCTCTCACGATTTTCCAATAATAGCTGTGAGGATTCTCAGGGTTGAAATGCGCCCTGTACTGTACAACTTAAGTTAAAGTAGAGTTGAGGTATCAGCAAATGTTTATATTACTCTTCCATCTCATTTTGATGTAATTATTATTGTTGTGCAAAATTGAAAAGAAACACTAAGGAGAAAATAGTTACAAATAAAAGGTCTGCAGGAAGCTGTCGTGGCTGAAAACAGAGCCTAGGAGGGCTGTCATGGCCAAAAATGGAGCCCGAGGGGGCTGACGGGGCCAAAAATATTGCCTCGAGTGGCATCGAGCTGGCCACTTGGCCACTCCCAACCTGTCCATGCCCCACCAGCCCCCTAAGGTCAAACACAACTCTGATGCATCCCTCAATGAAATTGAGTTTGACACCCCTGTTATAGAGGCTTTTGAAAGGGATTCATTAACAATAAGAAATTGAATGATTCTGTTATCTTAGTGCTCAGTATTAATTTGAAAATGAAACCTGGCAGAAACACTATATTGTGAAACAAACTTTTCTTGATTCATAGTAAGAATTTTTGGCTTTTAGGCAAGATTGCAAGAATGAATGGAAATCACTTTTAGTGCAGTACAGGTGAAACTCGAAAAATTAGAATATCATGCAAAAGTTCATTTATTTCAGTAATGCAACTTAAAAGGTGAAACTAATATATGAGATAGACTCATTACATGCAAAGCAAGGTAGTTCAAGCCATGATTTGCCATAATTGTGATAATTATGGCTTACAGCTCATGAAAACCCCAAATCCACAATCTCAGAAAATTAGAATATTGTGAAAAGGTGCAATATTCTAGGCTCAAAGTGTCCCACTCTAATCAGCTAATTAAGCCATAACACCTGCAAAGGGTTCCTGAGCCTTTAAATGGTCTCTCCGTCTGGTTCAGTAGGAATCACAATCATGGGAAAGACTGCTGACCTGACAGTAGTGCAGAAAACCATCATTGACACCCTCCATAAGGAGGGAAAGCCTCAAAAGGCAATTGCAAAAGAAGTTGGATGTTCCCAAAGTGCTGTATCAAAGCACATTAATAGAAAGTTATGTGGAAGGGGAAAGTGTGGAAGAAAAAGGTGCACAAGCAGCAGGGATGACTGCATCCTGGAGAGGATTGTCAGGAAAAGGCCATTCAAAAGTGTTGGGGACTTTCACAAGGAGTGGACTGAGGCTGGAGTCAGTGCATCAAGAGCCACCACACACAGATGGATCCTGGACATGGGCTTCAAATGTCACCAGAAGCATCTTACCTGGGCTAAAGAAAAACAGACCTGGTCTGTTGCTCAGTGGTCCAAAGTCCTCTTTTCTGATGAGAGCAACTTTTGCATCCCATTTGGAAACCAAGGACCCAGAGTCTGGAGGAAGAATGGAGAGGCACAGACTGCAAGATGCTTGAAGTCCAGTGTGAAGTTTCCACAGTCTTTGTTGATTTGGGAAGCCATGTCATCTGCTGGTGTTGGTCCACTGTGCTTCCTTAAGTCCAGGGTCAACGCAACCATCTACCAGGAGATTTGGGAGCACTTCATGCTTCCTTCGCAGACGAGCTCTATGGGGATGCTGACTTCATTTTCCAGCAGGACTTGGCACCTGCCCACACTGCCAAAAGCACCAAAACCTGGTTCAATGACCCCACGGGTATTTACTGTGTTATTACTGTTATTTATTTAGTTAGTTATTTACTGTGTTATTAATGTGCTTGATTGGCCAGCAAACTCACCTGACCTGAACCCCATAGAGAATCTATGGGGCATTGCCAAGAGAAAGATGAGAGACATGAGACTGAACAATGCAGAAGAGCTGTAGGCTGCTATTGAAGCATCCTGGTCTTCCATAACACCTCAGCAGTGCCACAGGCTGATAGCTTCCATGCCATGCCACATTGAGGCAGTAATTGCTGCAAAAGGGACCCAAACCAAGTATTGAGTACATATGCATGCTTATACTTTTCAGAGGTCCGATATTGTTCTATGTACAATCCTTGTTTTATTGATTGCATGTCATATTCTAATTTTCTGAGATTGTGGATTTGAGGTTTTCATGAACTGTAAGCCATAATCATCACAATTATGGCAAATCATGGCTTGAACTATCTTGCTTTGCATGTAATGAATCTATCTCATATATTAGTTTCACCTTTTAAGTTGCATTACTGAAATAAATGAACTTTTGCACGGTATTCTAATTTTTCAAGTTTCACCTGTATATACAAATAAAAATGCATGCCAGCTTAGTGTAGTATAGTGGTTGCCAGGACTCAACACTGTTTTGAAACCATCAATATACACGATTGTAGCCAATTAATCAGGCCAATGAAGCATTCTGAAATATTAATTAGTGTTTGATAGTAAATGACAGCAACAATCTTCCATTCCATAATAACTAATGTATAATTTTAAAGAGGAATACCTTATAACTGTCAGACAGAAACATTGTTTTAAGAGGCATTTGTTTTCTTTTTTCCTTTCAAACCAGAAAACATACAAAAATATATGCACAATTTAAGAGTGAAAAAAAAAAATCTTGCTTCAAGATTCCAACTTGTATCTGACATATAAGCCAGTTCAGTTTTATGCAACAAATAAACTCTGTGTGTATCATGATACTTCCAACAAAAAGTACAAGTCACTTGCAGTTTTATACAGCAGAAGTTCCACATAACCACTAACAATTTTATTATATTATTACATTTACCTGAATGTTAGCTCGAATGTAACAGAAACACTTTTTATTCAATTGAACAAACTAGTTACAATATTTTATAGGCCACTAATTCCAATGGGGTTTTATCCATATCCATTATTTGGACACAGTTAATGCAGAAGACAAATAAAAATGATACGGTGGTATTATGAATGAATACTGCCTACATATATTTCTTTTATATTCTATTTTTATGGGCTTATATTCTATTAATTCAGAAACTGGTGGGTTTTTTTGATAGGCAAGTATATAGATTAGGTATGTCTTTGCAAAATATTTTTTTCTTCAGAGTTTCCAATTTCTGTTGCCTAATACATAAAAAAGTACATTTGTAAAGTGGTTTCATTCAATCCTACTTTTTTCGGTATGTCAACAATGTGTTTAATAAATCACCTTTTGGGGAGAAATCTGGTTGAAACAAATAGTTGCTCCTGGGAGGCTTGCTAAAGGAAAATGGTTTGGAGGAAAGAGAAGGAAAACGTAGCTTCTTAAGTTTTAAGAATATAATAGAATATTCCCATACTTTGTTTCTGTGTGCAGGGATTGAAGCGTTTAAGAATGGAAAAAGACTTCCGCTACTACTTCCAGCATCCATGGTCTCGCTTAATTGTGGCCTACCTAGTGATCTTCTTTAATTTTTTAATATTTGCTGAAGATCCAGTATCCCACAGCCAAACGGAAGCAAACGTCATCGTTGTTGGAAACTGCTTTTCCTTCATTGCAAATAAATATCCTGATGGAGATGGTTGGAACTTTTTAAAAGTGACTTTGTGGCTACTCGCCATTCTCACAGGACTCATAGCTGGCAAGTTTGTCTTCCACCAGCGTCTATTTGGTAAGTCCCAAAATGTGTTAAAAGCATTTTGGTGATGTTGCTATTTAACAGTTTTATATTTAAATAAAAATGCAACAGGGGCCTTGCCAAGTCTCAGTGTAATGTACAGTATTTATCTGCTTGGATTATGTAAATAATATCTAATTATTAATATCCAGTTTTTTAATCTACACTCACAGTATACTAAATAACTTTTTTTGTCTTGTTATCTACCATGTAAAATTTCTATCTTGTAATTGGGGATCATCTGATTCCCAAATGTATAGCTTATTCCCTCAGAATGGGAAAACTCACCACGGCCAACTTTCTGCAGCCATCTTGCCATGACCAATCCAACTTGGTCATCTTATCATGGCCAACCTGACGCAGTCATCTCACTGCTGCCATGTCGCCTCAGCCAACTTGCCATGGTTCAATGCGCTGTGGCTAGCTCACCATGAGACAACTCGCTGTGGGGCAGTTCCATGCAGTATAACTCAGTGCAATAAACGTTACCCATCTCTGTTTCTTCAACATTATTTCCATTGACAAAAATGGAAGTAGTGTAGAAGAAACAATGGTGGATAACAGTTATTTTTTTTGAATTATCCCACATAGATAGTTCTGCTGAGAGTTGCCCATGGCAAGTTTTTTTTTTTTAATTACATTTATATGCCCTTCTCCGAAGACTCAGGGCTTACAATTTTGGAGCACAATCCAATGTGCTCAGCAATAGCCTTCATTCCATTGTATATGCCTGCTTATTACTAAGCGGCATTTTTACAAGGTCAGCTAATTGCCCCCAACAATCTTGGGTCCTCAATTTACCTACCCCGAGAGGATGGAAGGCTGAGTCAACCTTGTCCTGTGATGAGTTGCTCCGCAGTGAGTTGGCCTCAGAAACATGGCCGCATTGAGATGATGTGCTGCCCCATTCACTCACACACACATACATAACTGTGGTTTACTGAGTTTAGTAATATTCCCCAGCAATTCCCTTCACCAAAATGCAGACCTGTCCCAATTAAGTCCAACCATGAGCAGCCAAAATTAGTCCACAGAGAAGTGGGCCAATAAATTCACAAAGCAATTGAAAGTTGCTGAAACAAAGTAACCCCACCAAAGAAATGTAAATTCACACACAAGAGAGCTCATGATGCAGAAAAAGTCCAGGCTCCAAGGCACAAATCAATTCCAATCATGGTGTCAATCTAGAAACAAGCAGGAAATATGATGACAAAAAACACACAGCTAGAAAACACACATGTTGTTCCCAGCAATGCCTCCATCTGTCTGCAATGATAAATAGTCAGCTTTCCAGTGCAGCCATCAACATGGGCGGGGCTTTCTCTTCTCGAGTAGTCTGGCTGACCTCTGCTGCTCCTGCCTTTTCTCTGCTGTATGTGTTTTCAGATCAGGTGCAGAAGGCAGGTCTTCCTCCTCTTCGCTGGCCATCTGCCACTGCAAGCTTTTCCAGCTGAAGCCTTCTCCAAATTTTTCCAGACAGCTGTTCCAAGCCATCATTAGTTCTTGACATGCTAAGAATGGGCTGATCCTCTCCTGAACTGACATATGAGGAGGAATCTGAGACATCACAGTATCCCATCTGCATGGCCCATCTCCTGGAGCCCATCCGGGCCAGGTTTCTGCAGAAACCAGCAAATGAGTTGCTTCTTGAAAAAGCGCCTTTGGGATGATCAAAGATTTAATCTTCTGAGCTTTTGGACTCCTACTGGAGCCAATCATCAGGGAACTTCTCTCTAACAGAATGTGTTAGAAGCAATTAAAAAAAATCCTAAGAAATTACATAATGGCCATTTTCACCCATGTGAACCCGTAACAACCAAGCTTCTAGATTGAGCAAGGCATTCCAAATAACCAGCATGTCTTTAATTCTATTTGGTTACAACTTCTAAAACCTGATAAAATCAGAATCCACTTGGTTGAAGTTTTTAAATGTTCGGCATTATCCCATATACCTAATCTCAAACCAGCTGCTACTTGTGAATGCTTATCAGTTTTCAGTTTCCAGTTATTGAAAGTTGGCTTGAAACCGAACTTTGGCATGGTATTTCACTAAAGATGCAAACTCCTTTCTAAAAATAATTTTTAAAATATAGATTCCTTTTAGAAGCTTGTCAGTTTTGGGGGGATGAAAACTATACTAGTTGTCTTGTTACTGAATGCAGAATGTTGCGGGCAGATTCCTATTGTCTACTGATTTGAAAGGTACTGCATCATGTTCATTGTATCAAAATGAATGTGGGAGGGTTAATTTTCTAATTTATCTTGTTGAAATATGCTAGTACACATCTGTTCTGATATGGTCAGGTTTAATATGGTTTAATGTGAATATGCATTTTGAAAATCAGTGCTGCTGCAGTTTTTAGATACCTAGATTACTTTAGATTACTAAACCACATTGTTAATACCATGATAAACTATTACAAGATCTATCTGTTGCAACACACACCTGGTATGTGTCTGGGTGGGGGTTATTTTATTATTAGAGCTTTGATTGTGCAGTAGTTTAGAATACCCTAATTCTCTGATCTTAATTCACAATAAACCTTTATTTTTAAATAATTATAATAATAGTCATTCCCTTAAAAAAAAGCTACATAACATTATATATCTTTTCAATCAGGTTCAATGTATTTTCCCCCTTTAATTATAAAATTTATTTATAATTTCAAAACAAAGATAAGAATAAAAAACAATTAATCCATTTAACTAATCCTGGTCACTGATATTAATCTCATTTTTAAACATCTTCACAATTCATTTCAATTATTTCAATTTATTTAATAGACATTAATGTTTCTTTTAAGGATTAAAATAAAAATGTACATTCATCTAATAAAGAACATCAGTGTCCATCCCTCCTTTAATAATCTATATCAGTGGTTCTTAACCTTTTTGAAAGAATCGCCCCCTTGAGCCATTGAGGAAGTTGTCATCGCCCCCCTCCCACAACATAACACCCCCCTGCCACTTCTTAGCATCCCAAGGGGGCCAGCAGAGGGGCACTAAGAGGCAGGGCGGCGTGAACGCGGCGCGCACGTGCCACTGCTTCCGCATTGGAGGCACCAGCTCCGGAGCAGTGCTAGTCAATGGGTGAACCTGCAGAGCCAGCCAGCACCTAGAATGCCCCTCTGCCAGCCCCCTTGGGGATGCTAAGAGGCGGCAGGGGGGCGTTCGAGGTGCCGGCCCTGCAGGTTCACCCCATTGACTGTTGTACCACACCTGAACCGGCTCCTCGAATGCGGCAGCATGTTGGGAAAAGCCGCCGCCACCGCTTGTCCAAAGTGCTGCCGCTCTCGTATTCTTTCTGTCTGTCCATCCATCCATCCGTCCATCCATCCATCCAAAAGGTCTGTCTGTTTGCCTGCCTGCCTTCCTGCCTATCTACCTACCTGCCTGTCTTTTTGTCTACCTACCTACCTATCTACCAATATAGATCTCTCTCTCTCCCTCCCAATATATCTCTCCATTCATATCCCCCTTCCATTCCTTCCCCCATCCTTTTCATTCCATCGCCCCCCTGAAAAATAGAATCTCCCCTTAGGGGGCAATATCGCCCAGGTTAAGAACCACTGATCTATATTACCCTATTTTCTAAGTATTTTATAATTGCAGATATATTCTTATTACCCCTCATCTCCATGCAGAACCCTCTTTTTAATTCATTAACCATTATCTCTGTGAAAACAGTTCCCTTTCATCATTTTACAATTCCCATATTTCTTTATTTCCTGCACCTGTTTCTCATTGCCTCTGTTCCCCTTCATTTTCCCATATTTTTTCTCCTTCCAGTTATCCCTCTCTCTCTTTATATCTTCTTTTCCCCTTTTCTGCTGCAGCTTTCTACCTTTCCTAATTTCACTGGTATTCCCCTTTTTAATTACCTTCTTGAATCTCAAATTTTTAACCTCCCTTCTTTTCCTTTTTCTTTGTGGTGTTTTGTGTTAATTGTCTATTTAAGATGGCTTCTCCTTGAACTAACTCCTCCTCCTCAGAAGTTCTTTCTTCTAGTTCTTCAATCGCCATTTCCATAGCTTCTAAGACAGAGCAAAGTGATTCACCTCTTTCCTATAGTAATTCTTTCATATTTTTAACTTCCATTTTTAGTTCCCGAGAGATATCATCATTGCACACTCTTATATCCTGTAGTCGTTGAAATCCACAAAAACTTTTATTTTCCTTCTTTCTTCTTCAGGTTTTCTAGATTCACAATTATTCCAACCCAGGGTCTATACCAAAAACACCAATTAGTCCCTCAGTCAGCCTTTTCTTAATTCTTCTTTTATTCTAGTTCAACTTTCACTTTCAAAATTCTTGCTTTATTGTTTCAATATTTCTTAACATTGTATCCAAATCAAGTTCATAAAGAAACACTACACCTGATGCTAAGATGTTAGAATTACTCTGCTCAGAGATAAGTTTCCAAAACTTCAGTTGATTCTTAAGGGGAGGAAAGACAATTCAAGACAATTAAAGTGAGACAGAAAAAAATAAGTTGGCCATAAGAAAAAAATTAAGTTCACATTCAGGCAATGCCTAGTAATAGGACAAAATCAAGCTCACAAAACAGTGTGCATGCAATTGTAGGCAAAACGACAATACTGCGATTGTTATCTATTTTCTGGTCCTTCTGTCACTGATTCAAGTCCAAACATTTGAACTTCGACTTCATGTTTCTCTAGCTTCTTGAATGCGGAAACAAAAATGGAATAGCTTGGAATACAAACAACTAATAGCTTGAGAAAGTTGCTTGAGAACTGTCTTGGTTGGTTCTCTTCGGAGGATGTAAAAAAAATCAAATACTACACATTCATCCAAAACTGCCAATAGTAAACTTGCAGTAGCCCACAAATTTCTACCGTGTTTCCGAAAATAAGACCTACCCGAAGTAAGACCTAGCACTATTTTCTAAACCTGCCCTAATATAAGACCTACCCCGAAAATAAGACCTAGTGTAAATCTCCAGTTCCAGGAACTTTTCAGGGAGCAACCGTGCACCCGCGAAACACCCCCTACACACTCACACCCACTATTTGGCACCATAAATATATAAGACCTACCCCAAAAATAAGACCTAGTGTGTTTTGGGAGCCAAAAATATAAGACAGTGTCTTATTTTCGGGGAAACACGGTATTTGAGTTAATCAGCAGTGACTCGTGCATCTCCACCCCTAATGAAATTTTAAAGACAGCCTCTGTTTTCAATCCCAGAAGAGCAATGAATGCTTCATTTGTTATGTTTGGAAGAAGACAGGACGCGAAGTGCTTCAGCTCATTTTAATAGTGACTACAGCTCAGAACTACGCCAGAATGGCTTGGTCTCGGCAGCTTATATAGCCGGCTGCCGCGGTTACCAATGGCGGTATTTAGATTTCCCGTCCTTTTTACAACCAATCAGATTGAACTCTGCATATTTGTATCAACCAATTAGATTAACTCTGCATACATTACACCCCTCCCCACCTGGTCCAGCCCATACTCAAAAACCCCATCTATCTAATGTACTCTTGTAAATAGGTGCGGCTGTTACGGTTACATTTGGACCTGCGTGGTTCAGGTGTTCTAGGAACTTCTATTTGTTTTGAAGGAATATTAGGTTTTGTGATTCCCATATTAGGACTCCTTTGTCCGGGTGATCCGGCTCTGTTACTCCAACCTGGTCTCTCCTCCCAGTCCACTCCCAGCCCATTGTCATTCCCTTGAATAGGTGAATTTGTGCTTTCCTCTACTGGAGTTAGCATTTGTTGTGATTGTGTTAGGGCTTGGGATGGCTCTTGACGTGTTATCCCATTTAAAAGAGGGTTGACTGATGTTTGTTCATTATTCAAAAGGTCTCCCTCTTCCCCCATGGTTTGGGTTGTGCGTAATGAATCCTGAAACGTGCCAGGGGAAGTTTCTAGTGATTTCCTGGACCTTAATTGGTCTATGTGTCTTTTCCAAATGACCCCATCAGTCGTTTGTACCCTGTAAGACCTGGGTCCTGTTACATGGGTAATTTCAGCAGGAATCCATAAAGGTTCACCCACAAGGTTCTTAGCATAAACCCGATCCCCTATTTGAAAAATGCGAGTTTTGCTACTAGAATCAATAGGTTTCTCAGGAGCATAAGTGGGGTGAAGGCGGTCGAGGGTTGACCTGAGTTTTCTGCCCATTAAGAGCTCTGCAGGGCTTAAATTAGTGGAAGGGTTGGGGGTAATGTGTTGGATACTGAGCAGTTTGTCCACTTTCTCAGTAATATCCCCCGGACCCAATTGTTGTAGTTTCTCTTTAGTAAACCGAACCATACGTTCAGCCTGGCCATTAGTGGAGGGGTGCCCAGGGGCCGTAAGGGCGTGCCTTATGCCCTGTTGTGCTAAGTATGATTCAAAAAGGGTGGCAGTAAATTGGGGACCATTGTCAGAAACAACCACATCAGGCAACCCGTGAGTTACAAAAAGCTTCCTTAGCTGTTTGATAACCGCTTCTGCAGTGGTGGATGACATGGGAAGAACCTCTAGCCATCTGGAATATGAATCTACTACAATCAGAAAGGTGTGCCCTTTAGTTGGCCCAGCAAAATCAATATGAATTCTGGACCATGGCCCCCTAGGACATTCCCATTCCTGTTTGGGGGCGATAGGCGGTGTGGGTCTCAGATCCTGACAATTTGTACAGTCAGCAACCCAGTTTTCAACCATTTTAATCCCTGGCCACCATACATAGCTCCTAGCCAATCCCTTCATTCTGACAATCCCTGGGTGCCCCTCATGCAACATAGTCAATACTTTTTTCTGTAACTTTTCAGGAATAACCACTCGATTTCCCCATAGAATACACCCCTTTAACACAGATAGTTCGGTTTGTCTGGACTTAAATGGTTTGCAGATGTCCATTAGTCTTTGTTGTGGCCAACCCTTCTTTATCCAATCGAAACAGGTGCCAATAAACTGTCCTTAGCGGTTTCTCTTGCAATTTCTGCTGCATCCACAGGTAGTTGAGCAACTGTCTCTAAGAAAAAGGTGTAAGTCTCAGGTGCTGGATCTACAGTGTTCATAGGTAATGGGCAACGGCTCAATGCGTCTGCGTGCCCAATGTGCTTTCCTGGACGGTGAATGAGTCTGTATGAGTATGCAGTGAGGAATTCGGTCCATCTCATCATTCGGGGTGAAAGGATGATAGGAGTTGGTTTATCGCCGGCCACTATTCTGAGGAGAGGCTTGTGATCGGTGACTATGGTGAATTTTCTTCCATAAACGTATTCATGGAATTTCTTTACAGTTGCTACAATTGCCAACGCTTCCTTATCCAGCTGACTATAGTTTCTCTCTGCCTTTGTCAATGTCCTTGAATAGAACGCAATGGGAGCTTCTCTGCCACTTGTTAGCTGGTGTCTCAACCCCCCCCCCACTCCCAAAGGGGAAGCATTACAAGTTAATACCACGGGTAGGTTTTCACTAAACTGTATTAATACACAATCAGATGTGATTTGTCGCTTAATACTCTTAAAGCTGCTTCTTCTCTTTTGCCCCAGACCCACGTTGCTTTTTTATCGAGCAGTCTATGTAGGGGTTCCGCAGTTGTTGCTTTCTGCGGCAAAAACATATGGTAGAAATTAATAAGTCCCAGGAATGCTTGAAGGTCAGCTTTGCATTTAGGTCTGGGGGCTTCCTTGATTGCCTGAATTTTTGTTTCTGTGGGGTGAATACCGTGTCTGTCAATCATGTAACCTAAGAACTCTACTCTGTCAGTTCTTAGTGTACATTTCTCTTTTTTGACTTTTAGTCCTGCTTTTTTGAATCTGATTAATACTTCTCTGAGTCTCTCACGTAGCTGAGTGTCATTTTTAGCAGAGATTAGGACATCATCAAAGTATGGTACCACCCCTTTTAAACCTTGTAACATTCTTTCCATAAGGCTTTGGAATATGCCTGGTGCCACACTTACTCCAAATTGCAACCTTTTGCATTTAAAAGCACCCCGATGGGTCACAATAGTTTGTGCCTCTGCAGTTGTATCATCTACTGTTAACTGCTGGTATGCTTGGGCAAGGTCTAATTTAGCGAAAACAGTACCCCCACCTAGGGAGTGTAACAAATGATGTACCACTGGAACCGGATATGCGCTCTGTTGCAGTGCATGGTTCAATGTCCCCTTATAGTCCCCACAAATCCTTACCGAGCCATCAGGTTTGACCAGGGTAACTATGGGTGTTTCCCACCTGGACTGGTCTGTGGGCTCTAGTACCCCTTGAGCTATCAGTTTGTCTAACTGTTCATCAATTTTAGCTTTGAGTGCAAACGGCACTCGTCTGGCTTTTAAACAGATTGGTTGTACGTTGGGGTCTAAATTGAAAGTAATAGGGGTCCCCGAGTACTTGCCTAATCCGTCGCTGAAGACCTCTTGGAATTCTATCTTCAATGACTCTTCCCATTCTGAGTCACTTATGTGGTTGATTCCGGTTACTTCGATGCCCAGGGGGTGGAACCATTCCAATCCTAGAAGACTTGGGTGGTCTTTATCAACGATGGTCAATGGTAGAAGTTGATTCTTGAATTTCACGTTGAATTTTCTTGTTCCGATTACTGGGATCTTGTTTCCTTGGTAACCTTTGAGGGTTAGTGCTTGCTTATTGAATTGATTCTTCTGGATCTCTGGAATGAGTCTCTGTATAGTGTCCCATGACACCATGGATAGATATGATCCCGAGTCTACCTCCATCTGGCATGGTCTTCCCTCGATATAGACCTTGACATGCACCTTCCTGTTGTTCAGTGAAGAAGAATGACCAATTGTTACAGTTTGGTGTGTTTCATTCTTCCTGCTTGTGCTGCTGGGTTTTACTTCTTTATCCTTGTTATTTGGATTGAACTTCCTTCTATTGGGTGGGGTTCTGGATGATTGTGATGTGACCTTTCTTCTCGCAATGGAGGCAAATGGCTTCCAGGAACCTGCATTCTGTGCGGGGGTGGTTTCCTCCACATCCTGCTCACCGGAAATCTCGCTTCTTCTGGCCCTGGGCGTTCCATTTCCACTCCATTCTGAGTCTGTTTATCTCTTCTTCTTCTCCGCTGTACTCTGATTCTGACTCTGGTTCATCAAAATGCGTTGTTGCTTTTTCACCCTCTGGATGGTTGGTTATTCTGTTCATCTTCCTCATTGTGGCTGCTGAGGTTTTCGTGGCTTCTGCTGCTATTGCCTCGTCGATGGCTTCTTTTAGCGTAATATTTGGTTTCATGAGTAGTTTACTTTGTAACGTCTGGTCCTTTGGCCCCAATACGAAATGATCATGCATGGCTTCTTCTAGCGTGATGAAGTCACAAGCACCACCAAGGTTTCTCAAACTGGCCACAAAGTCACTGATGCTTTCTTCTTCTTGTTGATCGCGGCAGTAGAATTCGTGTCTGCGAATCAGGCATGATACCTGGGGTGTGTAGTGCGCCCGCAGCCTTTCAAGTCTGCCCATGCCATCGTTTCACGTCTGCTGGTGCAGCCAGAGCCTTTGCCATCTTGAACACTGCGGGGCTGCAGTGTGTTAGGAAAACCGCTCTTTTCCGTTGTTCAGAAATTGATGCTAGATCATTTCCTTCTAAGAACATTTGGAATCTATCTGCATAAGACTCCCAGTCTTCGTTCTTTGGATCGAACTGGGCTGGTAGCATGTTCAGCCCAGTCATCTTGTCTTTCTCTTCTGCGCTGTCTTCTTATCAGTTACGATCCCATCCTCGTCGCCAGTGTTATGTTTGGAAGAAGACAGGACGCGAAGTGCTTCAGCTCATTTTAATAGTGACTACAGCTCAGAACTACGCCAGAATGGCTTGGTCTCGGCAGCTTATATAGCCGGCTGCCGCGGTTACCAATGGCGGTATTTAGATTTCCCGTCCTTTTTACAACCAATCAGATTGAACTCTGCATATTTGTATCAACCAATTAAATTAACTCTGCATACATTACAAAAAGGGGGAGAAACTTATGGTTTTTTTTCTCTTGTGTAAAAGTTTGTATTAATTTAGAACTTATGGAAAGAATATGTGATGAAATGGCAAATCTGATAGATTAAATGAGAACAGAGTATTAAATAAATTAATACAGATTAGTAAGAGGAAGGGAAGACATTGATAATTTCTTATTAGGCAAACACGTATTGTTATTTTTATTCTTAAAAGAAATATTAATGTTTAAGAATTATATTTGAAATAATTGAAATGAAATAAGAGGATGTTTAGATTGAGATTAATATTAGAGACCAGGATTAATTTGGAATGGAAAAGTTATTAATAGAATTAAGTAAAAATTGGATAAGATAGGAAGTTGAATGTAAAAAATGAATATATAACTATTGTCATATTTGCATGTAAACGTGATGACCCGGAAATATGTTGTCCACTGAAAAGAGCCTTTTTGTTTTTATGTGAAAAACTGAATAAAACTTGTTTAAAAAAAGAAGGATTACTTGTACCAACTCCCCTTCTTCTTCCATTGAAGAATGGCAGATACACGGATCTGACACAAATACTGGGTTTTTCCCCAATGTATACAAGCATCCAAAATGTCTTTGACTTCAAAGTGCTGCTCTACCTTGATCATAATGGAGTTGGAGAGTGGTTGCGATTTGGGACGCAAGGAAGATATGATTTCTGGTTTCAGTAGACTACAATGAAATGTGGGTATATACATCTGAACATTTTGGTAGTTCAAGTTCTACAATCACTGGGTTAATAATCCTTTCGATGAGTGAATGTCCAACGTATTTTGGCCCTAATTTTTTTGACAGTTGTCTAGATTGTAGGAATTTGGTAAAGAGATGGGCCTTGTCTTACACTTAAAATCCTTTGGCTTAATGCGCTTTTTATCAGCCTTTTTTTTCTATGCTTCCCTACCTTCATCCAAAGGTTTTCTCACCATTGACCAGGTGTTGTGTAACTGGGCAACCCAAACTTTCAGCAATACTGTTAATGGGGTGGCCTGATGTAGTTCAGGGATAGATACAAAGTCTTGTCCTATGGCCACTTTAAATGGAGTAAACCATGTGCTATTGTAGTTATTGTAGGAGATCTCTGCAAAAAGGAAAAGGTCAGTTTAAGTGTCTTGTTGGTAATTAATATAACAAAAGCTGGTGTATCAATACAAAGACTGTAGACAGCCACTGCTCCATGGATCTGGAGTATATGACTCTTAAATGTAGACCCATATGTCTTCCATGGGAAGTCAGTGTGGTTTTGTTTATTGCAGTTTATCCCACCTGATGCCAATACTACCATAGCTTTGGGATTCTTGAATAGCATTGTTAGTAATCAGCAGAATAAGTATCCTGATGCTGTGCATATCATAGCAGGGGACTTCAATCAAGCTGATTTAAAAGCAGCGCTCCCTAAATTCTATCAGCATGTTAAGTGTGCTACTGGAGGAGCAAATATATTGGACAAAGTATATACCAACATCAAACATGGCTATAAGGTTATACATTTACCACATTGGGGGTAATCAGACCACCAGCATATATCCCTCTTAGGAGACAGACTCTGCCTATAATAAAGACAGTGAAATCTTGGTCAGAAGATGCTTCCCAACAATTTCAGGATCGTTTTGAGAGCACAAATTGGGACATCTTTTACCACCCTGACCTAGAGGAGCACACTGCAACTGTTCTGTGCTATATCAAACACTGCACAGATACTATCACTGTGGATAAACATATTAGGATCTATCCCAATCAGAAACCCTGGATGACCAAGGAAGTCCAGCGCTCTTGTGACAGGACCAAGGCCTTTAGGTCCGGTGATGGGGCAAGATACAGTGTTGCCAGAGCTAATCTGAAGAAATATTTGGAAGGCCAAGACTGATTATAAGAGGAAAATTGAGGATAATTTTTATAGCAATAACATGAGGCAGGTGTGGCGAGGGATTCAACAAATTACAAACCATCAACCGTCCAATGTCATCCCTGCTGAGGGGGATGCTTCATTGGCCGAGGAACTGAATCATTTCTTTGCTCACTTGGAAGTGGAGACATCAGAGACAGCTAAAATACAACCACCAGACAAATGTAGCCCCCACCTCATTGTGGAGGAACAGGAGGTGAGGAGCATTCTGAGGGCTGTGGACCCTAGAAAGGCTGCTGGTCCTGACAATATCTCTGGCTGAGTGCTTAAGGACTGTGCTGATCAGTTGACTGGAGCCTTTACCAGGATCTTCAATCGGTCTTTATCCCTGTCCACTATTCCATCTTGTTTGAAGGCTTCCACCATTGTTCCGCTGCCAAAGAAGTTCCCTATCAATAACCTCAATGATTACAGACCAGTGGCATTCACTCCTATCATCATGAAGTGCTTTGAAAAATTGGTCTGCTGGCACATCATTTCTGGTCTTCCACATACATTTGATAAACACCAGTTTGCATACAGAAGAAATAGATCTAAAGAGGACACTATAGCCATCACTCTTCTTACTGCTCTGACTCATCTAGAACAGCAGGGGGGGGGCTATGTGAGGATGCTTTCTGTAGATTTTAGTTCTGCATTTAACACAATTCTTCCATATAGACTAGTGTCTAAACTTCTGGACCTTGGCCTTTCTTATTCAATCTGCCTTTGGATTATGGATTTCCTGTCTGGCCACTCACAGAGGGTCAGATTAGGTAATCATACCTCTGTTAATTTGTTAACAGAAGAACAGGAAAGATTTATAGATCCCATAGTGTGGGAAGCGAAAGGAAACAGAGGTTTTCTGAATATTGCACCTGTGGAGGTGGCAGAGCGCAGCTTCTCTTCCCCCGAGCACGGGTGAGGCTGCTCATTGTGGTTTGCATGATGGGCAGTGGATTCTGGCTCTGCTGGGTGCTGGGGCGAAAACGTGCAGCCCCTGCTTGGTGCTGCCAGGCTGCGCTTTCAGCCTGCAAGCTGCAGCCAGCAGGAGGAGGTGCCGCTGCCATGTAAGGTAAGAGTGGCTGGCGGTAGTGCTGGAAGCCAGGCCGAGTGGGGCAAGTGAGCTTGCGGTCCCTGAGAGGAGCGGTCCCTGTGCGCTGGGCTGGGCTGCCACTGCCCACTCATGCCCAGAGTGGAGTGTTGGTCAAAGGGCGGCGTGCCAGGAGCAGGCTGGCTGGCTTGCTTTTCTGCGGTCCTGCTGGAGGCATCTCTGCCAAGTCCTGCTCTGGCTGCCCAAGGGGACATGGATGGAGTCCATTTTAAAGTCAGCTCTTGCGCCCTTGCCGGGGCTGTGGCAGGGGAGGGGGGAGCCAGTGCACTTTGCACAGATGGGAAAGCGGAAGCATCCGCCTCTTGGTGTGGCCTGCCTTTCCTGTGCAAGAGCCCCCCACAGCAAAGGTATTTGGCGGGAGTAGGGAGCTCTCCATGCTCCTCCATGATCGGCCGTTAGGAGCGGCTGGTGGTGAGGCATGGCTGCCCGTGGGGCGCTCCTAACAGCAAGTTCCCCCGCCCTTCCCCCCCATTTTGCATGTTTTAAAATAGGCCTAAATTTGAGGGAAGAGGCTTAATTTAACCTTACGCCTAGAAAACATCTGGGACTTCCTATTGGGAGGGCTGTATTATTGGAGAAACATGGTATGTCTAATGCTAGTTTATCCCAAGTATTATATCAATTTTGCTAGTCCATATTCTGTTCTATTGCAATTTAACTTAGTTACATTGGTACATTATGGGAAACTTGTTAACAAATACGTTACAGTCATACCCTTTCAAGAATTGCAGTAATATAGATAAACAAAAATAGATGCTCAGCTTACAAATAGTGTTTCTCCTGCAACATCTAATGTTTTACCTTTTGATTAGGAACTATAAAGCAGACCATCTTTTTATGTACAATTTCATAAAATGTAGTTAGCTATATCTACAAGAAGATTAATATTCCATATTAATTGCAGATAAGGAAAAGCTCATTGCCAGAATTGGCTATTTGTTATAATTAAAAAATAATTTACAGTACCAAAAACACAACTCTAGTAAAATATATAAAAGTGCCTTTTACATTCCATCTTATCTATAATTCATAGTTTATGCATAATTTGCATGATCCTATATCCTTTCTCTATTGTCTATATAAGTATGATTAAAAACATTAGCTTAACTAGTAAATACTTCCTTACCTTGTTTGAAAATGATAGAATCCTGTGTCACAAATGGCTCTGAGTCCCAAACCATCTTTTAAGTTTCCCATTAATCTTCACTCTTGTCCCATTAATGTTAATAATTCAGAGACAATCCTCACAGAGTGAGGATTAAAGAAGGGCAGGAATGAAAGCTACCCTCTGGACTCCTCAGGGGTGGGATTCAAATTTCTTAACAGCTGGTTCTGTGGGCATGGCCTAATTTGTGGGTGTGGCTTGATGGTCATGTGACTGAGTGGGTGTGGCTTGTTGACTGGGCGTGGCCAGGTAGTCATGTGACTGGGGTGGGCATGGCCATGTGACTGGCAAACCAAATGTAAGTGGTCCTTGCTTAATGGCCAGTTGCTTAGCAAGTGTTCTAATTTACGACTGACCTCTGCAGTGCTACTTGACCTGTTTTGGTGTTTTGACAGCGATTCATGCACAAACATGCACATGCACACACACTTATGACCAATTACAACATCCCACACAGTCTTGTGACTGAGGTTTTCTGTTTTTTGCCAGATTCCAAGGACTGGGGAGCCCTGGATAGGGCAGGGTGAGGCCCAGGCAGCTACGAGGAGGGCTGGGCAAGACCCAGGCAGTTATGAGAAGCTATGGGGAGGACAAGGCGAGGCCTGGGCAGCTACCAGGAGGGCTGGGTGAGACCCAGGCAGCTATGAGGAGCTACGGGGAGGGCAAGGTGAGCCTGGGTCAGCTACAAGGAACTACAGGGAGGGCAAGTTGAGGCCCGGGCAGCTACGAGGAGCTACGGGGAGGGCAAGTCGAGGCCAACTCAACATCACTTCTTTGTCCTAATGACTAAGTATTAAAAAAAGATATACAAAAACAAAAGGTAGTTTATTATGTCATGTCTTTAATGCTTAAATAATAAAAAGATACACAAAACTATATTGTTACAACATTTTAAAATATGAATCAAAAACTATTACATAACAACACTTTACAAAAAACAATAAAACTTATTTAAAGTACTGCCAAATTGCTTTTCTATTATTGTCCTGAGTTACAGATTTCTTGTGTTTAACACGAGCATCATCAGCTGTGTGATGTGCCCGTAACCACTTCTTTACTATAGGAACAGGGTCCCATTCTTGCAGAGGTAAGCCAATTAGACTGATGGTCAGGAGGTTTGTAATATTGGAAACTGTAAGGCAACTTCTGCCCTCTGAACATATTGTGTTCGTCTGTGAGAAGCCCCTTTCCTCCTCTGCTGAAACTGACTGCAATAGTTTTAATAATATCTCTAGCCTTTTTAATGCTGCAAGGAATTGTATAATTTTTCGAATCTTTTAGTTCATTTTCTATGAAATCATGTTAATCATTAATATTGATTTCATAATTGAAAATTTCACCAAATGCAACCAATTGTTCTTCAGCTTCATGGAACCACCACCACTTCAGTGTTCCAATAATCTGGCTCCAAATAATTTAGAAATTTTAATTGATCAGTGTCTTTAAATTGGCAGCCAGTTTTTAAATGTTCACAATCCATCAATCTTTTCTTCAAATTAATTACAATGCTTTCTATAAGTTTTTCATGAGGAAGCCCCACAAATCGATGATTTTGCATAAGATTTATATTTTTAAAGGTTTCTGAAGTAATTAATTCATCAACCTTTTTTTTCATATGCACCCTTCTATAAGCATTTCAAATGATCTACTTGATCTTATCACAAGTTTTTCAGCCTTTATAATGTCTATGTTTCTCACTTGCAATGCATTAGAAAGAAGAGATATTTCAGTTAGGACATCAATCACCAAGGCCAAATCAGTGAGAAAATATGTGTTTTCAAGATGGACATACTCCATACCAGAGTATTTTTTTATTTGAACAGAAAAACTGATGTAACACTGGATAAGCACGCCACACAGCTAGGGTTGATCTTAAACTACAGGCAGCCCATCTTGGTCCAAAAACTACCAATTTTTATAATTTCAATCTCAAGTTGTTCAGAAATTTTGTTAAGTTCAATTAGGTTCTTATTCGATTGATGGAAAATAGAATATATTTTATCAATAAAAATTTGAAAATGATTGATTTGCTTTATTTCCCTAATAGAATCATCTAAAACAAGTTGCAGATGATGGTTTAAACAGTGCCATATTATAATATTTGGAAACTCTTTGGCTATCCTAGTGCTTACCCCAGATTTTCTCCCAAGCATAACACTGGCTCCATCAGAGCAAAATCCAATTAAATGTTTCTCCAGATAGTTCCTATTAAACCCAACTTTATTCAAACTTTTTATAACTGAACAACATATTGTCTCTGCATCTTGTTTATCTAATTCTACTAGTTCAAGGAAAATTGTTGGTAAGAAAACTGGATCCTCAACTTTTAAGTACAGTATAAGAACTGGTTTGGAAGATATTGTTGAGGCTTCGTCAATGATCAAACAGATTTTGCGAGTTTTCTAATAATTTTGCTAAATAAATGTTTCCTGGTGTCTTTTGCAATGAAATCTACTATTTCAACTGCAGTTTTATGTGAATGCAACGCTGTTCCCAATTCTAAACCATTTTTTATTTGTAATTCAGTCAGATCTATGTATGAAAATGATCTGCATGTTTGTGCCAGACTGTACACTGTAGTAAACACTCTACATGTACTACCCAGATATTTCTCAGTCATCTTCTACAGTACTGTGCTTATGACATCCTGCTCACATTGCTTCAACTTCTCTGTACAGATGTTGTGAGCCCTAGATGAGAAATGAGCCTTAGATGAGAAATTTCTTTCTGAGGGAAGCTTGTTGTATTTCTTTACTCTTTCCTGATGGTTCAATTTGGTAATTCTTCCATTCCTTGGCTCCGTGGCCACTTTTTTCTTTGGTCAAAATTTCAAATCTTCTGCAATGCTTGCAACCTAATTTTTTCTGGGAAATGTCCAGTCTATCATATTTTCCCTAAAATTATTGTACTGTTGCAGTGTCCAGCAGTCAGGAAGGTTCCCTTCAATGTCTGATTCAGTTCTTCCAGTATCTGATGATGTGCTGGTACTGCTTTCCCCTGATTGAGATGTGGATGATGTGCTGGCTCTTTCCTCTGGTCGTGATGTGGATGATGTGCTGGCACCACTATCCTCAGACTCCAATGGTTGTGGTTGTGACTCTTTTGGATCTCCTTTTGTTTTCTTGCCGAAGAAAGCTTCTTGCCGAAGAGAGCCTTGGTGGTGCAGGCTGTTAAATGCCTAGCACTTAAGTTCCAACTGCCTGCAATTAGTGCAGGCTTGAATCCCACCAGGCTCAAGGTTGACTCAGCCTTCCATCCTCTCAGGGTAGGTAAATTGAAGACCCAATATTGTTGGGGGCAATAAGCTGACTTTGTAAAAATGCCACTTAGTAATAAGCAGGCATATACAATGGAATGAAGGCTATTGCTAAGCGCATTGGGTTGTATTCCAAAAATTGTAAGCCTCCCTGAGTCTTCGGAGAAAGACTATAAATGTAATTTAAAAAAAAAAGCTGACAAACTCATTTGCCTTTTCATCTTGGTAATATGCTGCAAAAAAAATTCAACAATGTAGTGGTTTGGACTCGATTGTTGTAAGTTGAGTGGTGAAGGCAGTGGCAAGTGAAGAAAGCAGGCGAGGAATGGAGGTCAGTAATATTCAGTTAGTTTTAAGAGTCTCTGACACTATAGCTAGTTAGTGTTTAAAAGATGTTATGGAAGAGGAACAAGTTTCACCAGTCAAGACTGAGATGGAACTGAAAGTGAATTTGAAAATGACAGTCTATAAAAAAGATGTTGCACTGTGCATATAAAAGAATGGCTGATATTTTCATAATTACAATACATTAATTGAAAAAGAAACACTTAACATGAAAATACTATTAACAAACCAAGGGACTTTGTTATTTTGTGCCAGTAGTGATGCAAAAATGTTTCCTAGCCAAGACTACTTACGTGGACCAACAGTCCCTAATGGAATCTATCTCTATAGCAGAGAGAGAGAAGCCAGGGGAAGCCATATTTGGTCACCTAACCTTTTTAGAATGCATCTTAAAAATGTACTGAAGCTTTTTACAACCTTATGCCTTATGCATATAGTACAAAAAAAGATAACAGTACAAAATCATCATATGCCAATCCCATACATAAAATATGTTCCTAAATTTTTTAGTTATTTTTTCAAGTAAAATGTTGCTATATTTAGTAATATTTAAAAGTCATGCATCAAGCAAGTAAGGAAGTGTTTAGAAGAAAATGGCAACCAGTTCAAAAGTTTAATGTGATTTATATCCTTGTCTGAAGGGTCTAACTTTAGTACATAGTGTATATACTGTATATACACAAACACGAACACGCACATACACACATATAAATACACAACAAAAATAAGGTGGGTGAGAAGCCTGCACTTACCTTCCCATGTGTTACTTTATGAAGTGAAGATTTCTGCTTGCAGTAAGGCTATAAATGGGACACTAATCACTTCATCTTACTGCTGCATGTACAGATCCAGCTTTAGTCCTATTACAATCAAATTCTCATTGAAATTTATTTATTTTTATTTATTTATTTGATTAGTCAATTGCTTACAAGCTAATAGGTATAAGTATAAACATAGTTACAAATACATGGATACATATAAGAAAATAAAAGAAACAATAAGACAGGGACGGTAGGCACTTTGGTGCACTTATGCACGTCCCCTACAGACCTCTTAGGATTCAATTCAATCACTCCATCATGTAATAATTGCTTTGCTAATTTGTGTGTTAAATAGTTTCAAGCAGTAACTTCCAAGGGTCAAAATACTTCAACAAGAACTTTCAATATTAACGAATTAAACTGATAAATGATTTCCAAGCCACATTACAAGTGGCAGAGAAGTTTACTCTCTGCTTCAGTGTAAGTAGGAATCATTCATGGAGCTAAAGCTGAATCTTGGCATGTTTACAAATTCTGTACTATTCTCTGTCTTTTCTAGAATAGTAGGAAGTTCTTTGAGAAATCTGAATAAATTTTTAATATCTTTGCAGGTCAGCTACTTCGGTTGAAAATGTTTCGAGAGGATCATGGTTCTTGGATGACAATGTTTTTCAGCACCATACTTTTTCTCTTCATCTTTTCTCATATTTACAATCTATGTCTTCTTATGGCAGGTAATATGAGGTAAGCTGTAGCTTTCTGATATTTCTTTTGTTAATTATAACTCATTGAGTAGAATTTTATAGATAAATATGCAAGCTTTATAACAGGAAACTAGTTCATTCATATTTTTCAAAGTATAAAATACTAAATAACTATAGGAGAAAAATTCCAACTGCTACTGATGATTTAATAGCTGGAGCAGTGAAGGATTGGACACAGTTATAGCTGATTGGTTAAAAAGAGTTGGGTATTGCATGAGGGAATCTGAGCTGTGGTTGCTGTGAGAGTAAAGGGGGGAGTTTCCTTGTTTCCTGCCTTTTTTCCTCTGTATGCCATGTATGCTCTCTGTGATTTAACTCCTGATGTTCCTATTGTGTTGATTTACCTGACGATGCTCATCTTATTTACTGTGAATATATTTGTTTATATAAAACCACTGGTTCGAGTCAGTGTTTCTGACTCCATTTGGACACTAGCTACACAATTCCATGACAGGTTATGGGCCCAAAAATGCCCTGAAGAGCTGATAGTATTTTTCTGAGGAAAATGTTTCTTCATGAACCTGAGGGAGTTTGAGGACTGTTGGCCTGTAAAGACAGCACGATGCTATCCGTTATAGGAATCGGAAAAGGATTTCCTGTGGTTCGTCTTAATGAGACAAATTATCTCTCTTGGAGCCTAAAGATGAAGATTTTTCTCCGGAGGGAGGATTTGTGGTGAGTTGTAAACAATCCCCCTTCAGATCTCAATAAGGAGGGGCAAAGACAAAATAAAAATGCCAGCATAATTTTGTGCTTGGACGATACTTGGAAGATTGTGGTTGGAAAATAACACATATGCATGGGCTTACATCTGCTAGAGGATGCTGGCTGGCCTTATGCAGAATTTATATAAGGGAGACTGGAAGCAGCAAAGTTACTTTCACCAGAAAACTTCATAGAGCAAGGTTACAGTCTGGAGATAGTCTGTCAGATCACTTTCAGTTTATGAGGAAAACCTTCCTTGAGTTAGAAGAGCGAGGAATCATGTTTTCAGAATGCACAAAGTGTATGTTGTATTAAGCTCCCTTAATGATACATGGGATGTGTTAATAACAAGCCTGGAGTCCATGTACAAGTGTGATTCAACGATGAGCTGTGTGACTGGGAGACTTTTGGAAGAAGAATAGAAACAATTGGAAAAGTACATTGCATCCAGGGGAAACAAAAGTGATTTTATACCTCGGTCAGAAAGGAACTGTTTTCAAGTGAAATAATGATGGTGGATAAAGTATGTGTATTAAAACACTGCTTTGCATGTGTATCCACTCTGCATATCCAGAGAAATTTCCCATCAAGAATATTAAAAGATTCAGGAAAGAAAAAGTGCAACAATGGAAGAAAGAAGACACATAGACTTCTGTGGTGAAGGCTAACAACAAAGTCACTAAAAACGTTTGGCTGCTGGACAGTGGGGCAAGTGAGCATATTGTAAATAACCAAAACTTTTTTCTAATCTAGGACTAATTACCCTGGAATATGTAAGCCTGGCAAATGTGTACCAGATTTAGATCACAATTTGAGTGTGTCTTGCTTAGATAATGAAGGGTACAAGTTAATGTTTGCAAAAGGTACATGCAAGGTCATAAAGAATAATAGGGGGGTTGAGTAAAGATTTTTTTTCTTGTTTCCTGCCTTTTTTCTTCTGTGTGCCCCTATGTGCTCTGTGATTTTCCTAGTGATGTTCCTGCTATGTTGATTTACCTGATGATACTCCTGTTTGCCTATCTTATTTACTGTAAATATATTTATTTATCTAATAAACTGGTTTGTGTCAGCATCTGACTCCATTTGGATACCAGCTGCCCAGTTCCCTGACAATATTGAACACATCTAGAGGATTTTCAAGTTGGAAAGTCTGTTCTAGTTTCCAATCAAAAGTTCTTTAAAGTTAGTTGAAACTGCATTTTCCATGTTCATTTAGAATGTCATTACTGCTCAGTTAAAATTGCTACTTAACTTTCTTTACAAGCATTCTCCAGAATTTGTACTCTTCTTCAAGTTTTGATAGTCACCATGGCAAACCCTTAATATAAGTAGTTTGAAGGAATGAAATCAGGTACTTGATTCTTTCAGCTATTTTTATTGAGATGGAATTTGCTTCTGTCTTCTGCTTTTATCACATTTTGTAGGCCAGAAAAATCTTAATATACTAGACATAGTAAAGAGACATTTTAAAGATGAAATATCATTAACCTTATTTGCATAGAACAGGAATGGGCAATTTTTAAAAATCATCTTAATCAGAAATAATCTAATGGAAATCATGCTCTGAATGGCACCAGAGTCAAAAGTAAGTAGGGATACCATTCTGTCTGGCATGCTCTTCTTCATTTTCCAAGTCACAAACTGGAGAGGAGAAATTATTCTTATCAATGCCACCATTTTGTTTACATTTTATGTTTTCTATTTTTTTGTATATTTATAATTTTGTTTTTTATGGTATGAACTTCACAGAGCCAATATGAAGTTGGGTGGCATGGAAGTTGAAATAAATAAAATTTACTTCTTTACTAAAAGTGTGAATATGCTGTCCAAATGTCCTTTAATGAACTGGGAGAATCTTCCTTACTTGACAGATGTCAAAACAGATGAGGATTATTTATTTGAATACAGATGCTGCCTAACCATAGACAATTCTGTGACTTATAACTACAATCAATAATGACAAATAACAAAAAAGAAAAGAATCATGCACAATTACAAAACATACAATGAAACAAAATAATCAACAACTAATAGGGCTTCAACTCCCTATCCCTAGGAGAATAGCCAAGTTCAGAGTTTTTGAGAATGTCATAGGCAGAGAGAATATATGGGGATAGTGTTCTGGATGAGAAAATAGGAGCATTTCTTAAATACCAACAGATGGCACTGAGCATCTGCCTGAGAATTATGAGGAAGTTAAATGACAAATTAGGAAAGAAGGTGTGACCATCCAGATGTTAGTGAACTCAATTACCATCAGATTCATCAGTAATCAAGTAATCATGACAGTTGTAATCCAGCAAATCTATATCCCTGGAGAAGTACATATTGCCACTGCCTGTTGCAGATGGACTGAAGTATGATAATCTATCATCTGTCCATTTATCTATGCTATATGAAAAAAGGAACACCTTTAAAATCTTTTCTTAAATTAGAAATCCATCCAAAAGTAAATAAATATTAATGTAAACTCTGAAACAGTTTATGGAGCTATATCAATGACATGCATTATCTTTCAGGTGCTTTACTATTTCACAGCCAGCTTGGGAAGATTACTTAATCAGGGTTGCCAAACTTTGTTGGACTGGAAATTTAACTAAAAAGCAACAAAATCATGCTTAAAAGGAAATGTTCTTGTGATAGAAAGTAGTCTGCATTCAAGTCAAGTGGTTTCTTTCTGGTAGCCTATATTAAGTAACTAGTTGGATACCCGTGCTTCACTACTGAAATTGATTGAGAAGGTTGTGGAACAGCAGTAGGTAGCATTCCTTGTCATCACGCTCCATTATTCTGCAGCTGTAAAAGTCGACAGCAGACATGGTCTTCTTGAGAGGACCTTATTATTATTATTGTCAGAATATAACGTGTACAATGAGATTGGCTACCCTTGGTCTTTGTGTTGCACTGAGGTATATTGATGTAATAACCAATTTCTCCACGGCAGAACATCAGAGGGTACTGCAGAGCATCATAGGTATGGTGCGTCTCACTGATTCGTAACAACCTGCTGTCTCTGCTGTGGAGAACGATATCTCTCTTTTCAAAATCCTGGCCAACAATGAGAACAGCCACTTCTGTAGTTGTGGGGCATTGAAACGACCTTGGTGCTCTCCAGAAGGCTTCCTATTGGTGTTAATCACCACTTTAAAGTCGGTGTGGCCCTTAGGAACAGAATCAACAGCAGCCTTAAGTTCCAGAATATTCTTGTTGTGTTCACGCAGCAACTTGTGCAGTTGGCTAACCAGTTCTGGATTAACGCCTGGGTAGATTCCATAGCAGATGTTCCTCTCATTGTCATCATCACCAACAAAGTATATCTGGAGAGATAAAGGCTGCTGCTGAGGCCCCACCATAATACTCCCTATCCTGTAGTAGACCTGATCCTGCACTTTGAATGTTGGCATAACATTTCCCTCCTTCACCTCTCTGGCTCCAAAAGACGTCATTTGGAAGCATCCATTTTACTTCTGGGCAGCCTAAAGAAAGTGCTCTGCCATTGGATGCTGGTGGGTTAGAAGGCTGTGTAAGGTTCTCAGGGGAGGGTTCAAGGGGAAGGAGCTGGACTTTACCGCTACTGCAGCATATCCCGGGAGTCTCATCCTGCTACTTCAGGGCACGGCACTAGGCACAAGGTAACTGAGGTCCGAGATCAACAACCTTTTCCCTGGAGTAATCAATCTGAGGTTCATATTTATAACCAGACAAATACTTATTCCAAGGCATTGATCTGATTTGTGATACCTTTTTACTGTATTTAGCTGTAGCTGCCTGATTAACGTAGGGGTTGTTAGATGCATACTTTTTTACAGCCTCTCTATTGACTTTGGAATGATGTTGATGATACTTTTTTGCAGCTTCCCTTATTTGTGTTTTCCTAATTGCATCTGTAAATCTTTTGTTGTGTTTTTCCCTCTTTTCCCTTTAACTGGTGTTACAGTAGAAGGAACAGATTCGTTTGAACTGAGGAGGTCAGTGTAAGAAGTGAGTTGGAGCTGGGTCACTATGCAGGAGAAATTTGGTTTACAATCCATTGACTCAGTGGTGGTGGGTGATTGAAACTCATAAAGGAATATCTCTCCCACCGCCTTGAGTTCGGAAGCAGTTCCATACGTGGAAGGCGTATTTTGGTGAGGTACTGACGGTTAGTATTGTAAGGAGCCCCAGATCGCTCCTGAGTAAAGGAGTGGAACGTCTGCCAGTTTGTATCGAGGTAACAGAATGTGAGGCAAATGGCAGTTGGAACAGAGTTCTTTTCAGGTGGGGAGGAGGAGTAGAACTCCTTAGCATCAGAGTGTGTTAATTATTGTATAAGAAATACTAATGAAATACTAATGATCTGATGGTCATGTCGAAAAATCCTTTCTTAGTGAACACCTAGCAGCCAAGAGGAACATACACGCTAAATTTCAAGTTTGTAGGCTTTACGGTTCTGGAGATTTCATGATGAGTGAGTGGTACTTGTCTTTTATATATATAGATAAAGGTGGTATCATCTAACTAAATAGTTGTCAGATCCATGTATCTGTCATTTCTTCAGTGGAAGAAGAAAAGGGGGGGAGAGACTGATAATGAAATCCTTTTCGATGTAACCTGAATATATGTAATCTTATATCAAATTTGTATAACCTACACATGATACAATGGAAGAATGAAACCCAGATGGCCAGAACCTATCACCTCTGGGAGAGACAGCCAGGAGATGAAAAGACCATAAAAATTCCACAGTGAGATGTGTCCTGGGAAACTCTGGAAAAGATCGTTCTAAAAAGAGGGTGGGCGGAATTAACATGTTGGCTCTTTGTTTTACTAAATACACATCAAGATAAGGGGAGGGGTTTTAAACTCTCTTATCTATCTCTGCATGCCTGAGAGACCTTAGACGCTGCTTTTAATCCCTACATGAATTGTCTCATCTCAAAAAGGATTCCTTTCGATACGTTTTAATACGTTTTCAGAAGTTCATTCTAGTTGATTGAATGGGAAAAGTTCTGTAGCCTGACAATAGTAAATTACTTGTTAAAATTTGGTAAGTATTAGAAGCATTGCCATATGAGCTAGCTCTACTTAATTATAAGGATAGATTAGCAGAATCTTGCAAGCCTAAAAATACATTTCTCTGCCCCCATCCACTTTGCAGCTCAAAAAACTAGGGAGGATCCTTTCTGAGCCATTTGCCCTCCTGAATTCCTGCTGTAGGCTAAGTTGCCATTTATCTGACCATTCCCTTGGCTGCATCTCTTCTTCCTGTCTCCCAAGGGCATTCCCGGATACCATTATTAAAGGTTGTTAAAGGGCCACTCTCTGTTAGGGGAAAACAGCCTTTTTAAAAACTAGTAGAGTCTTTGTACCTTCCAAAATATTTCTTAATAGCTATGGTGGCTGGTGAATTCTACCTGTTGACATTCACACATTAGATCAGGGCTGTCAAACTCCCGGCCTGTGGGCCAGATGCGTCACGTGCTGGCTAAGTCCATGCCTGGTTTAGCAAAGGGGAAAAAAGTTCCGATACGTGACGTGATACTGCCATGACAACGTGAGTTTGACACCCCTGCATTAGATGGATCCTCAGTGTTGGATTGGTTAAAAACTATCCATTCGTCCAAATTCTCAGTTATGCTACCTATTTACTTTCCCAAAATACATGAAACAAGGAGTTGAAAAACCAAAACTATGAGGGAATAGCAATACCACAGGGGTCATTGCTTAATGACTTCATTCAGTGGTGGTTCAAAATTATGATGCCACAAAATGAACTGATCACGAGTGCCCAAAGTTACAGCATTTGCAGCACCTCCATGATTTCATGATTGCAACCTGGCCTTTTGGCAACTTGTTCACACTTAGGTTGGGATGCCAAAGCCCTGAAATTATGTGATTGCCGTTTGCAATCTTCCCTATTGATTTTCAAAAAAGTCAATGGGGAAGTCAGCAGGAAGGCCACAAGCCACTGCCTCTACTGATAGGACTCCCTCTGATTCCTGAAGGCTATTGAGACCCATTTTGGAACAGAACCTTTTCAGCCAGTCTTTTTGAGATCAACAGGGCTGCTTGCTGCCTAAATGGGGTGGAGTCTCTATGCCAAGCAGCCCTGTTGCTGTCAAAGATGCAAAAGCCAAGCAGGTTTTTGGTGTGGGGCACTTGAAGCATGGGCTGTTTGGAACCAATCCAGGCCTCTTGACCTGCAGCAGGTTTCTGAGTGCTGGTAAGTGCTAGGCCTCCAAATATTTCTCCCACCAACTGAAGCATTCCTGCATAGTTGCATAACCACTGCAGTGGGATTGCAGAGTTAAGCAAAGTGGTCACAGATGCATCTCACTTAACAGCTGCAATGATTTACAACCCAAATTCCAGGCTCAGTTGTGATTGTAAGTAAAGGAGAACCTGTAAATATTAAATAGAAAAGCATGAAGTACAAATCAAATTTCCATTGAACTATTTGAAACTAAAGAAGAGGTAGTTCAAATGCTAACATCAGATAGATAATACAAAAAGGATAATGGAGAGAAGAGTAGACTAATAAGGTGCTTTATTTTTACTATATTCATTACTGCAATGTGGGGCTTTTTTATGTAATATAGATCATGCCGGAAGGTGTGTTATATTAGAGCTAATGGGAGTACCAGATTATCAGATTATTCCTCTGAAGAAATGCTACAGTAAATACAATAAAGGAAAAGTTCCTGTAACAACAGAATCTGGAGAAACAGTTGTTCAAAATAGAAAGGAGACAAGAATGTTGCATATTATTAATTCTTAGTTTTAATCGGGTTTTAAATTTTATTGGGCTTAGTTTAGTTTAATTATTTTAATATTTGCATTCTTGTTTTTTATTGTTAGCCGCCCTGAGTCCCTCGGGAGAGCGGGCAGCCTATAAGTCCAATAAAATAAATAAATAAATAAATAAATATTGTTCCCTTTTCTGTTCAGCTTCTACAGCAAGTATAGGATGGAATTAGACTCCAAATAGGCCCACAAAAATAATTATTTGACAACTCTCCTTTTAGCTTTTCCTAATTTTTATTTTGGACTCTGATATATCTTACGTGCTTTTTAATTTATTGTACCCCATCACCTTGTGCTGGTCTATGATTGTAATTTGATTCCCCCTTTAATAGAAAATAAAGTTAATTTTGAAAATAAACATAGAAAATGAAAAAAAAAAACAATTAATATTAAATGTTAAGAAGATAAACCCAATGGCAAAAAGCATAGCTGTAGTGGACATTGAAGTAAAATGTGGTTTTATTTCCTTGAGATAAAAAATAAAGGTGGTTAGTATTCTGGAGAAGTAATTTAGGAAGGATACAGTGAAAAAGATAGTGATTGAGATTTCAAAGATATTTTTATGACAACAAAATAATAATATACATATGGAAGCAGATGGGAAGAAATTGAAAGAAATTTATGTATTGAAAAAATATATGTATACAAATTATGAATCTGGAGTCAATTATTAAGAGTAGTGTAGAATGCAAGAAAAACTAATCAGTCAGTTCTATCTGAAAGTGAGTCTCCCTTGAATCATTGATCACTGAAGAGAAACTCTTTGTGTATATGTATATGTCTTATATGAAATTCATTTGTTTTTTGTCCATTTCCCCTCAATTTCGTTTTGAGAAAGCCACAAGAGGACAGCAAAGGTCTGTACAAATACTTGGCAAATACTTGGGACTGCTAGCCATTGAGTTCACTATCATAAAACAGCAAATGATGGCCAGTGTTAACTACAGTACTAATTGTTATATATGCTTTTTAAAAAAAACCCAACACATTTCCATTAATATGAATCTCTTTAACTTCTACTTCTCCCTTTTTATTAGGTGGCTGGTTTCAATTTTTTTTAAAGCTATACAATACCCTTTGAAAATTTCTTCAGATTCCTCCCAAAGCCATCCTTAGCTAATATAGTTATAGATTTCAAAGCATTCTTTATATAATGAATTATCCAAATGAGTTTTCAGGATGGGATGTTTTCAGAGGTGGAATTTGAATTTTTTAACAACCAGTTCTGTGGAAGTGGCTAGGTGGGCATGGCTAGGTGGATGTGGCCATGTGACTGGGTAGGCGTGGCTTCTTTGCAGCAACCCCCACCCATTTTTGGGCCTTCTGGACCTCAGGAAAGCCTCCTGGGGGGGCATTTTTTCTCTCAGAAGGCTTTCCTGGGGCTCAGGAAGGGAAAAAATGGAACCTGGAGGGGCACACAGCAGCCCCCACTCCGTTTTAGGGCCTTCTGGACCTCAGGAAAGCCTCCCTGGGGGAGTTTGCTCCCAGAAGGCTTTGGGGCCAGGAAAGCAAAAATGGATCAGGGGGCTGCACCCTCCCTCCATTTTTTGCCTTCCTGGGCCTTAGGAAAGCCTCCTGGGCGAAGCAGTAGGTCAGTGAGGGGAATCCCGGCACAGCTGATCATAGGAACAGCTGATCGTCGGGAGGGGGAAAATACCTTCAGGAGTGACTGGGCAGGGAAGAACACAGTCAGCGATGTCAGGCATGCGACGATGTTGCGCATGTGATAAGGACTGACTGGGTGAGGGGAGGGACTAGCCAGGGGCATGATTTGCCAGTTCTCTGAACTGCGCAAAATCATAACAACCGGTTCTATAGAACCGGTCTGAACTGGTAGAATCCCACCCCTGGATGTTTTTAAACTGGTAATCTTAAACCCTATTCAGTTGCATCTGTTTATAAGAACAGAGATATATAGTATCCAATCCTATCACTGGTTGAATAAATAAATATATAAAATTTTCTTTTATGCAAAAAATAATCCAGTATTTCCCATGGAGGTATTTTTGTTACCGAAGCAAGTGTACTGCTTCTATACCTGTATAGCTTTGTATGCTATACTGTAGTTTCTGTCAATGTTTATAATAGTTGGCTCCAATTAAAACCAAGTATGCCTACTTCCAGTATACAAAGAGAATCCAGAAAACTTCCACCTGCATTTCATGTCAGAGCCTAAGTGAAACTAGTAAATAATCTTGCCTACTTCCTTTGCTTTACTCCTTATATGCATCAGTCAAGACAAAACATACCAATCTGCATGAAGTCAAATAAATCAGGGGACTTGAATGATAAGTGAGAGTTATATGCAGGCATTCAGAAATATTAGGAAAGGATTTAATACATTTCTTCATAGATCTGATCAACTTGCTGGCTCCCAGATACATTTGACATTGTGGCTGCAAATTATGGGATTGCCTTTCTAACCTGCTTTCCCATGTGGTGCCTGTGCCCCAGCTGAGCAGCCCTAATCTGCCTGCTCACAGGTAAGCCTGTGAGTCACACTAGCCCCTCCCCCACCACCCCCAGACCTTGCTGGGCCTCCCCCACTGTCCCTCGACCTTGCTGGGCCTGCCCCACCGTCCCCCCATCCCTGGGCTCACCTGGCAGGATTGAGAGGGTGGGTGGATGTCCTGGGGCTGCACATGCTGTGCGCAATTTGCAGCAGCACCGGGATATGGTTCCCAGAGCAGCAGCTCTGTGGCTGCTGGGTTTCTTCCTTTTGTCCCCTGGGAGAAGGAAGAAAGCACCTCATATGCAGCCCTGGGACATCCACCTGCCCTCCTGGTCCCCTTAGCAGTAGCACCACTCGCTTTCTTCTCCCGGGACACACCGCTTCCAGCCCAGCCTGGCCATTGAATGGGCAGCCGGCCCTTGGAGGGCATCTCTGCTGCACTGGGGTTGAGAGGGACAGTGGAGGTGCCCATGTGCAGCAGCCCCAGTACATCCGCCTGCCCCACCCTCCTGGAATACCGCTGCCGCGGCTGTTCGCTTTCTTCCTTTCGTCCCCTGTGTCAGGTAGTTCTCTCAGATTCAGAATAATGTCAGGTAGTGCACCATTCAAAATCCAAGAAAGAAATACTTAGACTCCATGAATTAGAGAAAAGATATCTTTTACTGGAAATCAAGTGGTAGCAACAAAAGAATTCTGAATCTGAGAGAATGAGCGCGAAAATCACATATACAAAGTGATGGTAACGTTCCCAACCACAATAGTTCAAGCAGGCTACCCAATTAAAAGTTGTGGATAACGTCATGTGGGCATCTCCAGGTGGTGATGAGGCCTCTGTCCGTTGACCTTGGCATATTTTGATAAAGAGCGGCTGCGATAGCATAAGACAGAAATCAAAGCAAGAAACATCCCCAACTGAGATACCTCTTCTTAACAAAACCTCCAGCTCACTTCCCATAATCAAGTCCCCCCGTTACTTATGACAGCCAAAAGATGCAAAGCAAAAGAAGCAAATCTTGAAGGCTGACACCCTGTGAGAAGGAAGAAACAATAGTTGTCAGAACAATAATTGTTACATAATTGATCATGATTTTGATAAAAAATGTGATTATGAATACTAATGATATAACACTGGGACGAGACAGCTGTCATATGGAATAGTGAAATGTTTATTGACATTCTTCTTATAATTATTTTTATAACTGGATTTTTTTTCTTCATTTGATAAGGTTACCATAGTTATATCGAATCTTGTATAGATCATGCGTTATGTGCTAATTGATTCATTGATTGATGTAGATATAGATTTGTTGCATCCCCTGTAGTATTATATCGATTTGAAAACTGATAATAATGGAAAATCTTTTTTTTATCTTTTTTAATGGTAAATTGATGCTAATTTTTATTTTTTATAATTTTTATTTATACATTTTTTCTTTAAATACATATAGGTGCTTGGTGAACAATATATTGTCTGAGTCATTTTAGGTTTACAAAATATTAAAATAATTCTGAGATTAATAATAATTAAAATAATAATAATAAAAATGACCAATTTACTTAATAGACAATACTAATAACACTAATAATACTATTCAAGTATATCTAATAATCTTTCAGCTTCTATCATTTGTGTCTACATGGTAATTATAATATATTGTATAGTGATATATGTAGTAATATTTTCCCCATTTCTAACTTCTACTTCTATTTTCTAACTCTTGATTAAGAAGAGTTATATTAATTGTTCTTCTAAATTAAGAAGTATCCTATATCTATCCAATATCTGTTGCTCTTTTTAGTATTTCAAGTCTTGATACTTTTTGACCACTCTCCAATACTCCTCTCCTTGGGATCTTGCATCTCCTTACATCACTCTCATTTAAACCAAGTATTTCTTCTGCCTCTTCATCTACCTCTTGTTGTCAGATCTCCGCATATCCATCAATAACTCTTTCATCTCTCCCATTTTCTCTTTGTTCTCTTCTATATTTTGAATTTGTAAAGCGTAATCTGCCAGCTTCATTTCAGAATGTTTTACTATCTCTTCCTCATCTTTATCTATCTGTGTCATTTGTTGATTTGTCTTCTCTATTTCTTCCCCTACTCTTTCTTCTTTTCTCCTCTATTTCCTGAATATCTTGTTCATTTTTTATTGTCATTTGTGGAGAGTTTCCTAATTTCACATCTGAATTATGTATCTGTTCCTTCATCTCCCTGTGGTTCCTTGTCATAGTTTACTAAATACATTGAAACATCAGTAGTATTTCTTTTTGGAAAGCATCTATTTCTCCCTGTTGTGCCATTTTACTTTAATTTAATGGGCTAAAAGTTAGTAAATAATCCAAGAAGATCCCAATGTCCCAATTGTCCATCACACCAAAAGGCCAATATCTGAGAAATTTACTCAGTCCCAGAACTCTTCCTCGAAAAGCACAATATTTACAGTCCTCAGGATCTGCCAATTTGCTCCCTCGAAGTTATCCGAGTTTGTAAAGTCTTATTTAACTTTTTTTCTTTTGCCTCGTAAGACGCAGCATTTATAATCCAGAAGAGCCCACCAGGTTTTCCCATGTCTCATTAATCCACATCATCAAGTATTCAGTTTCAAGGGCAATTCCTGTTTATAATCTTAAAAAGAGCCTTGGTGATGCAGGCTGTTAAATGCCTAGCACTTAATTCCAGCTGCCTGCAATTAGTGCAGGCTCGAATCCCACCAGGCTCAAGGTTGACTCAGCCTTCCATCCTCTTGGGGTAGGTAAATTGAGGACCCAAGATTGTTGGGGCAATAAGCTGACTTGGTAAAAATGCCGCTTGGGGGGCAAAAAGCCCTAGTAATAAGCAGGCATATACAATGGAATGAAGGCTATTGCTGAGCACATTGGGTTGTGTTCCAAAAATTATAAGCCGCCCTGAGTCTCTGGAGAAGGGCGGCATATAAGTATGAATAATAAAAAAAAGGCTCACCAGTTACTCCCAACTGGCCAAAAAGTGAGTAGATACAAAGCAAAAAGCCTTCCAGGTATTATTTGTGCTCTATTTCCCTTTTTCTTATGAATCCTGAGTTTCAAGGTCTTTTCCAGTATAGTATAGTCTTTTTTCCACCAGTAGATGGTGCCCCAGCCCAAGGTTCCAGCATTAAAACAAAACGGAAACTCTCATATCTGTGCCAAATTATCACAAAACCATTTTTCTTTATATATTTTCTTCCAACAGTCAGACAATATTGTCAACAAATTTAAATCACTTTTCATAATACTGCAAGTTACAGTCCAGTCTTTCCATATTTTAGGGCTTCATGGTTTCCCATTAAAATTTTTCTTTCTCTTTCGGGTCTATAATCTCTCTCTATGTGTTAGCTCGCTGCTTTCTCAGTGCTTTAGAGAATCTTCCTTTCAAAAATTCTTCCATTTGGAGTTAAGTCTTTAGTACAGACGTTGAAAATCACCTCACTCAGTTCCGATTCACTGTTCACAAACCGTTCCAGCTCATCTTTTTCTTTGGTTGCCCAGCTTCAGTCAGCCATAATGACTGTCACTCTTCTTCGTTAGTTGGGAGGGGTAGTTTGGATTGAGCAGGAGAGCCACTGCTCTCCTGTGATCAACAAGAAGCCCCTCTGTTCCTTGTCACCCTGTTCTGGCCCAGGCTGAATGGAATCACAAAACAGACTCCTTGTCCCAAAAAAACCCACCCCTTTTTATTTGGTTAATGTGAATTCCTGGCATTCACACCCAGAAAAGTCCCGGCAATAATCCTTCACAGGTTTAAGTGCAAGGACAGACCTTATCAGTCCTTGGATAGTTGCCAGGCTAAATGTTTTCAGTCACAACACTGTAAAAGGAAATACTTGACAAGGGGTGTCTGTGAGGCACGAACTCAGATAAGCAAATCTTCACAATAACAAGTGAACTAATTGTCTCCTGCAAACACCCTTCCCCTTTTGGTCCTATTTATTCCCTATGGGAGGGACCATTCACTTGTGCCTTTTCTTCTCAGTCAACCCCTGTTCCTTAGTTGTTCCCTTCTCCTGACAGCTCTGCGCAAATGCTCATCTGAAACAGGCTCCAGCTATTCTTCTTCCCCACTTATCTCCGACCCTGAAGGCATCTGATCAATGTCAGATGGCCCTGGCCCCATCTCTGCCTCTGATGCAGAGCACCCATCAAAGTCTTCCCCAGATTCCAGAACTGGCCCAAGTTCCTCCCCAACCTCCTCACTGTCCAAGTCTGCTGCCAGCTCTGCTGGCAGCTGGCAGGTCACAACATACCCCTTCAGAGTGACTTTAGCCTCTTAGGGCCCCCCAACGATGAAGAATCAGCCGGAATTCTTAGTGCCACGCTATCCATCGACTGTTCTACCGCAACGCCAAACCGGAAGTCAAATTGATGTGGATCTAAATTGATCTACATTTTTTTAAAAAATGCAGTTTTATGGAATACTAGACAACCTATGCCCATTGAGTCATCGTTTCAGAGAGGTTTCCTTATCCAAACAAAGAAGCAGAATGACTATGTATTAGTGGGAGTGGGAGTGACTCTTGCCTTCCTGTTGACTTCCCTATTATGTTTCCTTGAGGGAAGCAACAATGAGTGTTTCTGTCATTGTCCCATTGGAATCAGGTTTGGAGGACGAGGAGAAGTTGGAACTGGGAGTGTCCAACAGGGATGGCACATCTCTCTTGTCATGTTTGGAGAGGCCAGGGGCTGAGGATGATGCTATACCAGACTCCCTCCCAGAAGGGAGGTGGTCAACCAGACGGAGAGCTGCCTGCCTTCACAGATACAGGGAAGGATCGGCTGCTGAGAGGCAACAGATTTTTTTTCTGATGAGTAACAGCCTCATCAATCGAACTCCACTCGATCCAAAAGCAAGCGTTGGCAAACTCAGAGAAGGACTGCAAGTCTACCCCATTCCTCCTCACAAGGAACTCCTGCAGTGGAGTAACTTAAGGAGAATCTGTGAAGAGTTAATCTTTGCCAGGAAAAATTGTTTATTTTGGATTATACTCCCCTGGCTTTGAGTCGTGCCTTTTTGCCTTGCTTTGAGGACTGCCTTTGCCTTGCACCATGTCTTGCACCATGCTTTGAGGACTGCCATTTGTCTCATGTCTGGACTTTGTGTTGTGGACTTTTCTGGTAATATATGGGCTGTTGTTTGGTGAACTGAGGATGGCTGCCTTCAGAGTAGGGGTGGAGTTTCTTGAGGACAATAAAGGACTCTCTAAAGGCCTGCCTTGCTTGATGTTGCTTGGTTCCTTGTGAGAAGCTGGTGGAAATCTTAGGATTGCATCATTTTTTTTGGCTGCTGCCACACAGTGTTAGATCACATTTAATTGGTTGTCCACTAAGACTCCAAGATCCCGCTCACAGTTACTGCTATTAAACCTGGTTTCACCCAGTCTGTATGTGTACTTTTGGTTTTTCTTATCTAAGTGTAAGACTTTACTTTTCTCTACATTGAATTTCATTTAGTTAGATAGAGCCCAGTGTTCAAGTCTGTCAGGATACATCTGGATGTTGAGCCTATCATCTAGGAGGTTGGCTGTTCCTGCCAGCTTAGTGTCGTCCACAAATTTTGCAAGTTCCCTTTCTATTCCCTCATCTAAGTCATTTATGAAGATATTGAAGAGTACTGGGCCTAGGACAGAACCTTGTGGTACCCCACTGCTTACTTCTCTCCATGTAGATGTAGTAACATTAAGGACTATTCATTGAGTACAGTTTGTCAGCCAGTTACAAATCCATCTGATGGTGATGCTATCTATCCCACTTTGTTCTAGCTTCTCAAGAAATAGGTTGTGGTCTACTTTGTCAAATGCCTTGCTGAAGTCTAAGTATATTATGTCCACAGTATTTCGCTTGTATACTAATTTAGTCACTATGTTGAAGAATGAAATAAGATTGTTTTGGCAACTTATTAATAAATTACCTATCTATGTAGCCTATGTAAGGATGATTACAATGATTTTTATTTTTTACTGAACTGTTGTCATAAAGCAGATTGTCATGTGACCACACTGATTAGCAACAGCAATTTTAGCACTTTTGGTTGCTGCCATTAAGTGAATCCTGCACCATTGTTAAGTGGTCAACATTTGTGACCTTCTGCTGGTTTCCCCATTGACTTCACTTGTTTGAAGCTGGCAGTGGAACCTGGCAGTGGTAAATGGCAATCGCCTGATTGTAGGATGCTGCAATGCCTTGGTGGCTCAGGCTGTAAATGCCTGCTCTTAAGATCCAGCTGTCTACAATTACTGTAGGCTCGAATCTCACCAGGCTCAAGGTTGACTCAGCCTTCCATCCTCTCGGGGTAGGTAAATTGAGGACCCAAGATTGTTGGGGGCAATTAGCTGACCTTGTAAAAATGCCGCTTAGTAATAAGCAGGCATATACAATGGAATGAAGGCTATTGCTGTGCACACTGGGTTGTATCCCAAAAATTGTAAGCCGCCCTGAGTCTTCGGAGAAGGGCGGAATATAAATGTAATTTTAAAAAAAATATTATAATTATGAGCTGGTTGCTGATCATGTGACTCTATGATCATCATAATTATGAGGACAGGATGTAAATACCATTTGTTCAGTGTCATCATAAATTCAAACAGTCACTGAATAAGTGATCATTATGCAAGAACCATCTGTATCAATCTTCTAAGGAAGAGAAAGAAGAAAAAACAGATTTTGGTGTGTTATTGGAGAACTAGTAGATTGGAAAACTGCTCAGATTGAATAAGTCAACAATCACCTATCTAAATTCACAGGCTTAATTCATTGGTAGTTTGTGATACAATTTCATGGTTATTTCTGAACATACCTGCTTCTATCCTATAAATAGCATTCCCCAGTCTGAAAAAATTCAGAAATACAGTGATGATTGCATCTCTCAGAATTCCCTGCCAGATAGCTATTCCAACAAATTAGCCAGAGAAGACTGCTGTAAAATTATAGATGCTGTTATATACAAGTAGCATACTTTACTATGTTTCACTTCCAGTATCTTCCTTTTATAATGAAACTATTGTGTCATGAATACATGTTTGCAGCATTACATCTTTGTAGATAAATAATTATTTAATTATAATTAAGCTAATCTGTTTTTTAGATTTCACCAAGTTAAATACCCAATGAAGTTCAGCTGTGCTCTGCACATCATGTTTTTCATATAATTATTGCGTACCGGAGTGGGGTAGTACTTTTTTTTTCTGTTGGTTTTCCAGATAGTTTACAAAGAATCATTTCCCTAGAAATACTTAATAAGAAATGAAGACATATTGAAGATTCCTTTCTTGTTCCTTACATTATTTCATAAACAGAAGTCTTGTTTATTTAGCTAAAAATTAAGGATAAGAACATCATTCTGAAATAAGATGTAGTCTGTCTGATATTTTTCCCTTTAAAAGTAGGTCAAGGAGTGTCATGCATAACATCCTAAAGTATCTGTATATGAGTTTTCAGTTTCTAATTTTCTGTGTGTTCTATCCCTTGGCCAATTCTAATCAATATTGTTCCATTGTATGTGACATAAAGAGGCCACTAGCAGTTTTTCAGAGCAAACCATCATACAAAAATTGTTCAGTGCTTGCATTGCAACAAGATTGTATCTCATTGTTAAGCATGATGCTTTTCTTTGGGTCTCAGGTCATTGATTAATGACCTGAGTGGTTAATTAAACACTTATGTTCATTTAATTTTGCAGTTGCTAGTTTTTATTATCCATAACCTTATTTTTTACAGGCTGTGGCTGGGATCCAGATAGATATTTTTGGTATATGTCTATATCTATAAATGTTTGAGAAAGCTAATAAATGTTTTTCTCTGAGTGAAAGAATTCTGCCAAATTGTGATCTGCTGTTGAAAATGTTCCAAGGTTACACTTACCTGAGATGAGAAGTAGAAATTCACAGTCCCTTGGATAGGTAAAAAATAGAATAAGAATAGAATAGAATAGAATATAGAATTCATACTCTATATTGTATCATAATCATAAAAGTTAATTAGAAGGTTATTAATTGATTGTAATTTATTAGTGATTGTTGACTACAGACAGTACCCTGCGGTACAATGTATGTGCTAAAGAAGTTTTATTAAGCAACTGTGATGCAGTATTAATTACTTAATTAATTCACCACTTCTGCAGGCAAGTTGTTCCACTGGTTGATTGTTCTGTCAGGAAATTTCTCCTTGGTTCTAGGCTGTTTTTCTCCCTGATTAGTTTCCATCCATTGCTTCTTGTCCTGCCCTCAGGTGCTTTGGAGAATAGATTGACCCCTCTCCTTGTGACAACTAGGAGAGCAGATACACAAAAGGCATGCAAAAATACACATGATTTTAGTTTTGTGCAGTGCCTAGAGTCCATTGCATTTCATCAGCTAATAAATTTAATAAGTAAATATAAGTATATAGAATATATTTGGAAAATAAAGTTTGTGAAATAGGGACAAGAAGCAAATAACACCCTGGGGAAACAGATACTTGCTTATTGTCATAAAATAACTAGTTACCTTGAAGTGTAGATCTTAAGCTCATGTAAAAACTGTCATGCATCCAATGTGAAACCTAAGAACTGATGTCCTAACTTGTATATGCAGATGTGTCATGGTTTCAGAAAGGGTTTAGCTGTGAACATGGGTACTTGCAATGGGTGGATTGAAAGCATTACAGTGCAGTTATGGACATAGTACCAACCGCCCGGTACGGGCGCATAGACAGGGCCTCCTCAGGGTGCCGCCCACTCAATGTCGCTTCATGGGACTTGGGAGAGCCTATTCTGTATGCCCCCACTTTATGGAATCTCCTTCCACTGGAGCCCGCTTGCTCCTGATCTCACCTTCCGCCACGAGTTAAAACCTGGCTGTTTTACAATCTGGGCTATGCTGACTCTTTGGGTTTTTGATTTTAACTTTGGGGGTTTTAATGTTAATTCGGCTTAGTTGTTTAATATGGTTTTTAGGTAATGTATTGTTGTATTCCTTTTATCTGTGAGCCAGCCCGAGTCCTTTGGGAGAGGGAGCGGCATATAAGTCGAATTAATAAATAAATAAATAAATTTTTAAAAAAAACCAAAATCTGAAATGGATTGTGTTTTAAATCCCGTTAATATTTACAGCTTGTTCGGCTTTCAACAATTTTATCGTATTTGGATCAAAACATTGCAGCTTTGGCCAACCTCTTGATAAGGTAAAGAGCACACAGTTTCTGTAGGCTACCTTGTTTATCTAAGTTCACTCTATAACAATGGTCTAAGAGATTTCCTTATTGTGGCAGCCAGGCAGTTTCATGACTGACTGATAAATAACTGGTGGCAAGTGAAGGTTGTCCTGCCCATAGTTACTACATTAGAAATCACTGTGGCTGTGAATAACATAGATAGTACCATCCTTACATTAGTTATTAGAGACCAATCACAAGAACAAATGTGCTTGAATTGGCACAGACAGTATGTTATCTTGCTGTCTGCTATCTGATAGCAATACAATATAGACTCCACAATTCAGGAATTCAGCTGCCTTGTCAAAGAATCATGTAATGTGGTTTAAAGACAAATCAGCTTTGGAGATGTTACAGATCCTATCTTGTTTCCAGAACATTACACAAACCTGATCTCTAACCTGACAAACCTCCTTTCCATATATCTCTATTATAGTCTTGCTGAAATTTCTGATTTATCTCTTCAATGAACTGGGGTTTTTATGTCCAATCCTAAATGCTTGAGAAACTGATCCTATGAATTTTCTTGGATCACAGTTCTATAATCTCTGACATGGTGGCTGTAATGAATAGAATCCAAGAATATATGGAAGAGCTCTTTTCACAATAATTCTTGAACTCCTTATTAATATCCAGTTAGCACACATATTTTAGATTTTTTTAATGTTAAATGAAAGGTTTTCTTTCCTAAATTCTAACATTTCAGCATGCATATTTAAACTCAATCTCAGAGTTCTTTCTTAAAAATTGAGTCAAGTAAGTTTTACTTAATCAAAGTCCATTATACTGTTTATGTATAGCTTCCTTTTCACAAAGAAACACAATAAGAATTTAATTTATAATCTTTAGGTAATGCAGTAATTGGTTGCTGTAGTTAATTGAGACCAATTATCTCATTTCATAGCATGCAGTCACAAATGGGCAAGAGTAGGCTTTTAAAATGTTACCCCATCAGGGTTTGCTCTTGAATAGAATTCAGTGAGGTTATGAATATTTTAGTGCCATCCACTCACTTCCCAGGAGTCATGTCTCATGTCTATAGCAGAAGTCACAGTGGAAGATAACTTAACAAAATGTAATGCTGAAAATCTGCTGAAGCAAACTTTTTTTCCATTAAAGCCTGCAACACAAGCTAGTTAATTGAACATCAAGTGGTCAGGGAATTGG